>JAVTVX010000027.1:12732229-13319425 GCA_033439265.1 Dillenia suffruticosa | reverse complement strand
GGGAGGGCTACACAATGATTATGTATATTCTTGAAATTACATTAATGGGGTTGCTTACATTTCCTGCTTGGTGGCACTTGGTGCCCCTTCTTTACTTTGTAGGAGACCTTAGTTCTTTTCCAGTTTTCTTTTTATCATTTTACAATGTATACACACTCTTTTCTTTAATTATACAGTAAAAAAGGGAAAATGCACTCTATTTTTCGGTACAATCACGCATTTGCATCCCTATCTCCTTTTACCCTTGTTTAGTTGAAAATTCACAGGTAGTTATTTTGAAGTCTAGATAGGAGTCAGAATGTTAGTTTGAAGGATGGAGGGTTAGTTAGCTGGATAGGGATGATAAAGGACCAAACTATAAAGTTTGAGCTGTTATTGTGGGGTTTTATGCAAATAATTAAGAGAGATGGAACCTGACAACATTCAAGGTTGTGTTTATTTCATCCCAAGAATGCATTATACTTCAATCATTTTTAAAAATGTTTTTTGATTGTCAAAATGTATTCTTCATTTTATATTAAAAAATTTGAATGTCGAGAACTTTTTGTTATTTGTGCTCTCTTCATCAAGATAGTTTTGGTCCTTAATTTTAACTGGTTTTCTCAGCATATTTGATTTTAAAAGACTACCATCCCAACTCATCATTCCAAATGACATATTGTTTTTAAATTTTTTAAAAGCAATTTAAAAATAAAAATAATATAATAGATCTTGTCATTACCTATAAAATATCATAGTACTATGTATAAATTATTGTTTCTCCAACATGTAATTTTTCCTTTTTTATTTTTGAATGAAACATAGTTTTAATATGCATTTTCAGTTCAGATAATTCATTTTTGTAAAAAATTATGTATCTACATATGTATGTGTGTACAAGTCTTGTAATCCATGATATTTACCAAATATGATCTAATTCAGGGGTTGGGGTGGCCAAATGAAAAATCTGTTTTCTAGGCTGACTTGTTTCCATTAAATACTTAGAACTTCACTACTGTTTCATCATGATGTGTGGTTCTTCATTCTCTTTGTTGGCTTTTTAGATGTTGTGATTTTTGTGTGTTTGTGCAGTTGTAGTGAATAGAGTCCTTGTGCATTTTTCTTTCTCCCTTAAAAATCTTGCTTTAAAAATTTATTTTTAGCATGAATTTTATTCCACTCAAACGTTTTTCCTTCTGGGTAAGTATTTATTCTTGGCTTTTTTTTTTTTTTTTAATGTCAATTGGCTGCCCAACAAAATAGAAAAACCTCATTCACGTGTTGACCATTCAATAAATTGAATCTCCACTTCTCTCTATTTCGGGTAGAAAAACAAAAAGATTATAGCATCAAGGTAAGAAGAATATTACAAAAAGTGGGAAAAAATGCTCTTTACAGAGTTTGAAAATCAAAAAAGGAAATAACTAAAAGAGCCAGAACTAGAAGCATGAATCCAAAGAGCTGCATTGAAAACAATCATATCCCTGACGCAAGAAGTACTAGAAAATCGGAAACCACAGATTGTGGCATTCTTTTCCATCCAAATACACCCAAGTAAACGCAATTAACCTGTCTAATTTATTTTGTGTTAAATTGTGAGTTATCATGTGCATGCCATTTGACTGATAGCAAAAAAAGGAAGAGGGAGCAGCAGCAGCAACTCATTTGTGCTCCTAGGTATTTATTTTTGTGCAACTTACTTATGCTGAAAATCCTAGTGTCCTTGGTTTAAAAATTAGAATTTTGATTCTATAAGTTAAGAAATTTCAGCATTCAATCTGGTACTTATAAACACTTTTAAAAAAAAAAAATAAGTGCACTTAGTTACATATAGAAGTGGATATAATGTTAGCCAAATTGATTTTTTTCTTACTAGGAGAGGTGATAGAATGATCTATAAGGATTGCTAGGTTATACCGGGAGAGAGTGTAACAACTCAACATAGACTCTTAGTTTTAGATATACGTGTCTAAAAGGCAAAAGAAATATCGTCTATTTGTGAAGTCAAGAATTAAGTGGTGGAACCTACAAAGAGAAAAGGTGACAACCTTTAGAGACAAATTAATTCAAGTAGCAAATTGATTTGCTAATGATGATTCGGAAATAATGTGGAAAGAGATGTCTACTAGTATTATGAGTATAGGTAGAGAGATTCTTGATGAATTTGAGAGTCAGGTCCCAATAGACAAGGAATCATAATGGTGGAACGAAAAAATACAAATTACTATCTGAACCAAACGAGAGTATTATAAAAGCCTTAAAGGTAATAGTAGTTGCGATACATATGAAAAATACAAAAGTGCAAAAAAAGAGATGAAAAAGATTATCCAAAAATCAAAGAGTAAGGTGTATAACGAACTATCCAAGAGACTTGAGACTAAAGATGGAGAAAGAGAGATCTATAGAATTGACAAATTAAGAGAGAAAAAGGAAAAAGATATAATGGTGTTAGATGTATTAAAAGTGAAACCAATAATATACTTGTAAAAAATGTAGACATAAAAAAATGTTGAAGAAATTATTTTGATAATCTCTTTAATGCTAAGAGTATAACAGATATAGGAAATATCGAGATATCTGTATAAGAGATTAATAGAGATTTTAAGCATAAAATTCGTCCCCATAAAGTGAAGGAGGCTCTAAAGAGAATGAAGAGTAATAAAACCATAGAACCAGATGGCATTCTCATAGAAGTATGTAAATGTTTGGGTGAATTATGTATAATAATGTTAACGGATATCTTCAGCAAAATTTGGCAAACTAAGAGAATGCCCCGAGAAAGGGTATAATTTTACCACTATATAAGAATAAATAAGATACACAAAATTGCTTAAATTATAGAGAAATTAAATTTATGAGTCATACCATGAAACTATGGGAGAGTGATAGAGAATAGATTGAGATTGGAGATAAATGTCTGAAAATCAATTTGGATTTATATCACGAAGATCCACCACGGAAACAATCCACTGGAGACATATAGAGCACAGAAGAGAGACCTGCATATGGTATCATTGGCCTAGAAAAAGCATATGATAGGGTTCTTAAAGACGTATTGTGGTGGGCGCTGATTAAGTAAGGAATTTTCTTGAAATACATTAATTTCATTAGAAATATGTATGAGAGAGTTATAATCAATGTAAGAATTTGCGGGGGTCTGATCCATAGTTTTCCTATTAACATTGGACTCTATCAAGATTCGGCATTAAGTACCATCCTTTTTGTAATAGTGATAGACGAAATCACAAATAGTATCCAAGATGAAATACCATAGTGTATACTTTTTGCAGATGATATAGTGTTGGTTGATGAAATTAGAGAGAGTATTAGTATTAAATTAGAATTATGGAGGGTTACATCGGAATCCAGAGGGTTTAAATTGAGTATATCAAAAACTGAGTATATTATATGTATATTTAGCGATAATTATAAGAATTATGAAAAAACGATTAGGTTAGATAGACAAAATGTTAAAAAAATGAATGATTTAAATATATTGATTCTATCATTTAAAATGATAACAATATAGATGAAAATATGAATTATAGGATTCAAGTGGGTTGGATGAAATGGAGAAAGGCATCTGAAATTCTTTGCAATCGCACAATGTCACTGTATTGAAGGGAAAGTTATATAAAACCGCGGTAAAATCTGCACTATTGTATTGTACTGAATGTTGGGCTATTAAACAACAATAAGAATAAAAAATGATTGTAGCATGAATGAGAATATTTAAGCGGATGTGTGACAAAACTAAAAAAGATAGAATTAGAAATGAAAATATTCGTAATAAATTGGAAATTAGTTAAATTGTGAATAAGATGCGAGAATGTTGTTTGATGTGGTTTGAGTATGTGCACCTAAAGACGCATCCGTCAAGAGAATCGAGAACTTAAATATAGAAAATATAGTAAAACGTAGAGGTAGACTGCTAAAAAATTGAA
Organism: Dillenia suffruticosa; assembly: GCA_033439265.1. NCBI lineage: Eukaryota > Viridiplantae > Streptophyta > Magnoliopsida > Dilleniales > Dilleniaceae > Dillenia > Dillenia suffruticosa. The sequence continues at coordinate 13,315,502 of JAVTVX010000027.1, read as the reverse complement.
TGCAACTTATCCGTAAAAAACATGATTGTTAAGGAACTAGATAAGATGGTTTTGGATAGAAATGAGTGGTGTAGAAGAATCTACACAAATTAAATTAAACCAACATATTATATATATATATATATATATATTTGTTTATTTTATTTTTTTATTATTATTTTTATTATTATTATTTATTTTTTATTATTATTATTTTTTTAAATCATATCCATACTTTTCTCTCGAAAGGCTGACCCCAAATGTTGGGATTAAAACTCAGATTGTTGATATTGTTTAAGTTGAGAAATTTCTTGCACACAACAACAAACTGAACTTTAATCCCAATGTTCTGGCACACAAGTTCTATTATCATTTTAGTGCATAAAGATGATAAGGTATGGGTCACTTGCCACCAACTCGACGGGTTTTTAATGTTTGACGTTTTGCTGGTCAACTTTCTAAAGTTTAGACATTATTCTGACCAAACTTGACCTGGCCACACCTAAGCTCATCCCATGTTCTGTTCCAAGTACCCTAGGACAAGATACAGTCGCTGATGCTGAGACAGAATCATTCTTGAACCTCACATAGACACTGAAATGCATGATAACTCTTGGAAATTGCTTGTGGTATTATCTGATTTGATGTTCCTATTTGTCTAATTTTTTTTTTGTTGTGTTCAATGTTAATTTTAACCCAAAAACCAAAAAGGAATTGGACTAATGTCCCACCTCGAGCCTTGTAATATTGGGGCTTATGCTCTATTAAAATATATTTATTGATAATGGATGTAAAGTACCCCTTAAATTGATTTGCTATCTGCTCATGTGAATTGGGTGAGATTAGCCAGCAGTTTTTGGGGAACTTGAGATTTAACTCATGAATTAAACAAGTACTGGTTAGTGCTACTATTACGCAAGTGCCAATCCCTGCATGTGAACAATTTAATTGATTGGACAGATTACAGGACCAGTAATTTATGTCAAAATTACTGAAGCTATCCAAACATGTATTCCAAGTTCTTTACAAGAGGTCTACAATTGCTTCTTTTGGTATGTAGGCTCACAGTATATTTCCATGTTTGTTCCAGCCTGATCAGTTGAATAAGATATTTGAGCTTTGTGGCTCCCCAGATGAGACGAACTGGCCCAATGTTTCCTCTATGCAGTGGTATAATAATTTCAAGCCAAATAGACCAATGAAGAGGCGTGTCAAGGAGGTTTTCAGAGAGTAAGTAGACTAGCATTTAGTTGATGGGCCTACCTTTTCCTTTTCTAGTTTCTCTGTTATAGTGAAAGTGAAAATGATTGTCAAAATTCGTCTTTCATACTACAGTTTTGATCGCAATGCTTTGGAATTGCTGGAGAGGATGCTGACTCTTAATCCAGAGAAGGTATTTTTTATCCATCAGCATACCCTTGTAATGTACCTGGCAACTTCATCATTGTTTTCAAGTTTTATGAGGATCTGTTTTATGTGTGAATGCCATTTGTTTGTATGCACAATTTACAACCTATTTATAGTGCGCAGACTAGCTTGAATTACGATCTTTTCTGGTAGATATATGCAACCTCGTGAGTTCCCAAAATGTTGGATCTCATCTTAATGTATACATGGATGTATATTCAGTTAAACCTCAGAATACAGTGACTTCTATTTTGGTACATGAAAGCTAAAAGGAAATAACCCACTTTTCCGTGATTATTGATGGGATGTAGTGAACTTAATTGAATTACAATCAACCTATTGGGTTAAATCTGTGTAGAATGGGAATTGGGTCACAGTAATCTATGTACAATAGATTCAAGCAGTATTGATTTTTTTGGTCTGTGTCACCCCCCTCCACACAATTAAAAGAGAACATCAAGTTTGTCAACTGTCATGTTGAAGATATTATTAGCGATTAGGAACTCGAGTCTTAATGTAGGGTAACTATTTCATATATCTCTTGGCTGTTCTTGGTTCTATCCAACTGTCTTGTTTAACCACTCGCAGAAATTTTTTCTGTATAAATTTGTGTAATTTGTTTCTTCTGAATTCTCTTTTTAACTCTAATTGAAATGAGTCCCTGCAGAGAATATCTGCCAAAGATGCGCTCGATGCTGAATATTTCTGGACTGACCCATTACCATGTGATCCCAAAAGGTTTGTTTCTTGTTATCTCATTGCTTTCAAACGCATTAGAAGTTATTCTTATGCTATTGTTTGCTATTCCTATGATGGCACAGCTTGCCCAAGTATGAATCTTCACATGAGTTTCAGACAAAGAAAAAGAGGCAGCAGCAGCGGCAGAATGAAGAAATAGCCAAGAGAAACAAAATGCCGCGTCCACTGCAGCATGCCCGCTTGCCTCCCATCCAAGTACCAGGGCAAGCTCCCCCACATTGGCACGGACAAAGCCATCCTGTCAACAATTTTCAGCCTCCTGTGCCTGCTGGCCCACCTGTGCACCACTATGGAAAGCCTCATGGTCCTTCTGGAGGGACAAACAGGTTCCCTCCAGGTGGAAACCCTGTTGGAGGATACAATCCAAATCACAGTGGCCAAGTTGGCGCCTATACTGGTGGGCCATATCCACCACAAGGGCGAGGGCCACCATATGGAGGAAGTGTGCACCCACCAGTTCCTCCTAGAGGTCCTCCAGGTGGATATGGTGGCCCATCAAATTACTCTCAAAGTGGTCAATATGCTGGTTCTGGTGCTAATAGAGTTCCTAATCCAATGGGCAGTAACCGGAACCCACAATATGGTGGTTGGCAGCAATAGCAAGTGTCTAAATGATCTTGCTACGCCAGAGACTTACTAAGTAGGACTGATCTGAAGAAAGTAGTAGAGTTGGGGAAAAGATCAATCTCTCGGAAAATGGTTTTTTCAGTACTCTTTGCAAAGCTGCAGCAATGATCATAGATGAAAAACTTAGCATCTAGTGTACATAATCACAGGTGTTACTTGCTAGACTGTTTTGGATCCCTGCTAGGGTTCTGCTAGTTCTTTGTCTAGAATCAACAACCCTAATGCTAACTTCATATGTATAATTCCTCAATTCATCAGATTTTTCATAGTTCAATTCTAAAAGCGTTTACTTGTTTATTTGGGAAAAAAAATTTTCAGCCGTTGGTTTTTTGCTTCTTACCCGATGGTGAGATCTGAAATTTGATTTTTGTATTTTATTTATCAGCATCTCAACTTGTCCATTTTGGCCATCATCTTGGTGCTTTGGACTTAATCTGGTTCTAATGGCCTTGTCCAATTTTTTTTTTGGGTTCCTATACTAACCGGTATTTTATATTCTAATTAATTAAATTTGAGTTGTTATTGGATATTCTTTAAGGGAGAGAATTTTTTAAACGTAATTCTTTTCGGCGCAAAGATTCAAGAACTCTCCTGTCGGTAATGGCCTTGTCTTCTGTATCATCTGTAGGGATTTTTTAGGGTACATACATCTGCCCGCCTCTTGGCTCTTTAGGCCGTGAAGGCTGGAGCAGTTAGACCAGAGTTCTCTCAGAATGTGGGGACCTGTTGATTCATTGAACTCTTACGGCCAAACTTGACAAACATTAGGATAACTGCCCTGAATAAATGTTTATTTCATTATTATCTCAATTCAAACAAGTAGATTAGAGATTAGGGTGAATACTATTAGGCTAAAACTAAAAAAATCATTTTTACTGAATCATTTATTTACATTTTAGATGATTTACTAAGTATTCGATTTGATTTTGAATAAAATTAAACTTTAATTTGGTTTGTTTATACGGTTATCGATTTTAATAATTTTTATTTCGATCAAACCAAATTAATCAAATTAATTTAAAATATTATATATATATATATATATATATATATTTGGATAATTTTTGTTCATATAAATATTATTATAACATTATAATTAAAAATTAAAAAAAAATCCTAAAAATTAAAATTAATACAAAGGAAAATGCACAATTAATGAAAGACTTTTAACTTCTAGCTCTAAATTTTGGATATCTAATCCATTTTATGACTTTTTTACTCCCCAACTTATGACTTTGACTCACGCCTCTCTCTCTCTCTCTATCTCTCTCTCCTTAACCTATTTCACACCTTTTTCATTTTTTAAATTTAGTTTGTTTGAAATTTAAAATTTGAAATATTTTAAAATGACATTTAGTAAATTAAAATTATAAGTGAATTTTAAATTTTAAAATTATAATTTATAGTGACAATTTGATATGAATAATATATATTATATTTATATAAACATGAATAAAAAATAATATTATTTAAAAGTCTGTTATAGGAAAAAATTTTAATAATTCAGCTAATTTGGATAACCCAACTAAATTAATCAGCTAATTTAATCAAATGAATTATCGATTTTTAGTTTATTTGATTATACTATGACTATAAAAATTGCATAATCAATTAAACCGCTTATTCTAATTTTAATTATTTCGATTACGATTCAATAGAATGCTCACTCTTATCGGACACAATACATGAAGTGCACAAACTGACCGACCAAAAGCTTTAAGTTAAGGTAGTGTTTTGAAATGGGGTAAAATTCATATGATCTTTTACTTTTTTTTTTTTTTTTGGGGAATGTGAAATTCAATTAGGATATAATATAAAGCGGGTAATAAGATTAAAAAAGGGATGAAAGCATTCCCATGTTTGACTGAGACAAAAACATTAACCCCAAATTTGACAATTGGATTTCTTCAGTCGGTTGGGTGGTGTGGCCTATGAAGTCGTAAATCTCACAACATCCGCGAAGGAACTAAGCGTATCAGTGAATGATGAAACACCTGGTGTTGATGATTGGATTAGTGATGCCTCGAGAGTAAATCTTCTCAAAGTGGAGGAAAATATGACAATTCTGAAGTGGATGGTTCTGGAAGAGGAAAATGAGAGCCATGAAAGCCCACTCCGAAATGAAGATCCCCAAGTCTAAAGTTTTCATTGGAATGGGAAACTAACTCTAAGTCTTGCAGATGCTTAAAGTGGACAGAGTAATTATAATGAATTCTAAATTCATTTATTCTATTCTGTGTGTTGAGAATTTCCTACGACTAATTATTTTAATTGAATTGGAAAACTTTTGCTTAGAAAGAATTTAATTGAAAAATAAAAATCTTAGAATTTGTTTGTTTTTAGAATCATAAAACCAGCTCTCATACTTTTCCAAATTATAAAACAATTCCAAAAATTATAAATAAGACAGACATGTTTTCAAAATTACAAATTGAGATAAAAAGTTTATGAAATTTTAGACTGGTCCTATAATTTTCTGAAAAATTATAATCCAGTTATAAACTTCTCTCTTTATCTTTTTTTTTTTTTTTTTTTTTCATTTCCAATTACTTTAACACCAAAATAATCTCATATGAATGAATAATAAATACTTATATGTTTATAAACTAAAAAGAATACTAATAATAAAGAAGAAGAAAATAAAGAGAAAAAGAGAGAAATTTCTTGTTTTCCTGTATATCGAATGAAATTACAAAGGGAAATGTTTGTACAAATTAGTATGTATATATAAATAATAGAAAATTTTAAAGTCAAGTTAATCAAATATTTTTTCAAATATGTGATATTTTCATATTGTGATATTAGGGGTAACGTAACTTGACTTATATAAAAGGATGCTGCTAATAACAATATTGATATCATGTATATCTTTTTAAAATATTCACCTTTTATATATATCGGATATTTACCCAAATTCCCTACAATTTTATAATATTATAGAGTTTTTTAAAATAGAGAAATGACCTAAGACACATTTATGTTGTCTTTAAAATAATTATAATACAATTTGTTAATTTAATAGTTATATTAAAATTAGTTTATCTATAATTAATTTTAATAAATAACTAGATCTATATTTCCAAATAAATATTGTATTATTTATAGAAATCAATGAATGATTATTTATCACTTTGTCCATGAATGTATGTATTTCTATATGTTGTCCATCTATATAATACTCGTAATGGAGGTCAAACAACAAATATATATAACATCACCTTCTCAATTATTTAATATCTTAAGTCTCTTGTCCAAAATAGATGATATTCATAATGTTCAATTTGTCTTTCATTTATCGATGGGACTTGATAAATTTTAAAAACATCTAATACAATACAAAAACCATATCACTAAATTTAATTTCTAAATTATTGAATAAGATAATTCAAAAGTGCGATTTTTGGCATAACAATTGGTATAGATAATTAAATATGCATGTTCTAACTAACTAACACTGCATATCTAGTGGACAGAACTCTTGATCTACAAAAATCACACTCGTAATAAATCAAAGTACATATTCCTGACTTCACAAATTGATTTACATATACTTAATATTAAGAATATATAGATTACATACAAGTATAGGATACCTATTTTTATTCATGGTTCATTTTCATCGATCAAAACTATTTACATTAATATATCCATGATTTATACTTTTTGTATGAACCGTCAAACCAATCATATACATAAATTACATATCAAAGACCTTATATATGTACAAATAATATGTAAAACTATTTATCTACTTATATAACTAAATAAAATATTATTATAATAAAGAGAAATTAATACATAATCTTTTAACTATACAAAATAACAAAATTTAGTGGATAAGTAGCATCAAATTCCAAAAATATAGAGAGCAGAGGCGGTGCTAGAAAAGATTGCATTGACCAACAGTCTAGCAAATTGTTTCACAAAGTCCGTACTAAAGAGGCTCTTCCACACTCATTTGGAAGGCATGGGCATTAGAGCAACTTAGAATAGTCTTTGGTGTAAGTGACAGTTTGTTGAAATTGGTGTCATTCTCAAGGCAATTTCTACATTAATGGCCAAAAGACAATATAGCATTTATAAGGATATCATGCCTTTCTTTTAACTGAGAAATATAACACCTTATTATATAATTAAATAATATTTTCTCTTCTGTCCAATATATGAGATTTCCTCGTACTAAATCTAAACCAATCACTATAGAGTCCGTTTCACGGGGACGGATCTCTCAATATTAATTTTTTCTCATTTTCATATCGAGTTAAACCCGGATATGGGGACAGAACGCAACTCCTTTGATCAATCGTGCAAAACGAATGTTAGTTATATAATTAAATAATGTAGTTATACATGAACAAGGACCACAGACACACTTTAGTATTTGATGAAATTGGCGATACATATAGCAATATCAATCATGGTTACTTTGACCCAAAGTAAGTTCATGTGGAGGCTATAGCTTCATTCCTTATGAATCCGTATGGTTTACCTAGACTAGGACAGAAGTTCGAGCTCAATATTAGCTGGTGCAAGTAACTAGTAATGAACACGTAAATTGATTTCCTTAAATGCATTATAAAAATAAAAATCAACAAGCTACTATTATATATAGTTTATATGTCTTTAATTTTTAGCAGATGTGGTTGAATGTTCGAAACCATGATTTGTATACTTTGACGATGAGAGCTTTTATAAGTAAAGAGTTTTGTATGGTTGGGTATAAAGTATTTATTAGTTAATATATTCATATGTAACAGAGAATCTATACCAACTGTGTTAAAAGTTGCTTTCGTCCTAATTGATAATTCCAAAATTATATCTGGTCATATGGTATGATTCATATGGCTTTTGAAACATGTCGGATGTTTCGAAACTTTTATCGACCAATAAGAGATACGTTAACTATGTTCAAATTACCATCTTTTGGATAAGAGACCCAATAAAATAAATAATTGAAGAGCTAATAATATATAGATATATATATATATATATATATATATATATCTCCTATCCTCAATAAGGGGTGTTATGTATAGGGATAGCATGAACAAACATGTATAGGTTGATAATGCTAATTGATTTCTTTAAATAAATGCTGTATTTATTTTGAGGTATGGCTTTAATTATTTATTAGAATTAATTGGGATTAAAATATTAAATAATGTTTCGGAAGTCGAAATAAAAAAAAAAATGTCATGAAATCACTCTTTCTACCATAATACTCTGTTGGTTCATTAACTTATTGATTGTATATTTATTCCGTGGTAGGGATATATATATATATATATACACGTGGATATTAAAAGAATAAAGAAAGAAAATAAGAGTTTGTTGCCCTAGGACCTTCATATATGTTTCTGAAAGTTACGTCGAGGAGCTTTTCAATGATAAAAAACATTTTGAAGGGCTTTAACCCAAACTTCACATATGAGCTCAGCATTTTTTTTTTTCTTTTGCAACCTCCAAAGCTCTCAATAACCTCCATAGTAGTTAAAAGCACACCGAAGCGTCCTTACAGCACATAGTACAACGAAACGCAGGTGTTGAACTTTTTTTGAGTGTAGCACAGTGCATATGAAGAAACGCAATTGAAGCACGTTGAAGCGGTAAAAAGCACATAAAACACAAAGCAAGAATAAATGACACTTTATTATTTTTTTAATTTTTTTATTTTACAAGTCCGCTAAAATATTAATGATCTTATCAAGTAAATTTTTAACGGTAAAAGATGAGATGATCTTTGTTGCATTCTATGAGTGAAATTGACTATATTACTTTTTAGAATTAAAATCTTGGGACTACTGGTCGATCGAAGTTGGAAGCATCATCTTTCACTGATAAGTCTCTCTCTCCTCTTCCTCTTCTTGTCTTCCTCTTCCTCTTCCTCTATCCTTTTGTGTTCCTCTCTCACAGATAATCTCATGTTTCTACTATCAGTCTCTCTCTCCTCTTCCTCTTCCTTTAATCTCATGTTTCTACCATCAGTCTCTCTCTCCTCTTCCTCTTCCTTTGTTTTTTTTTTTTTTTTTTTTTTCTCTGCCCGCACGTCTTCTGTTTTTCTTCTCTTCTATGTTGCTCCTTTCTGTCTCAGCCCTCAATTGTTATCTTTTTTCTCCCCCAGTTGCTGTTAGCTTCAACTACAATCTGAATTGTTTCTATTCTTGGGGTTTTTTCCCCTTCTGCTTGCGCCTCGTCTATTCTGTTTCTTTCTATAATATCTTCTTTAATTTGATGTTGCTATGTCTTCTTCTTTCCATAATATGATATTGTTGTCTTTCACACATAAGATGAAGAGTCAGATTTAGATGATGATATTGAAACAGCATTCCGCTTTGCACTTAAGCTCCAAGAGAGCCTATCGTCTGGCTCGTTTTGCTTTAAACTACTATAATGGCCTCATTAAGATAGGATAAATTTAAATGGTAACTCACTAATTAGCTAAAATAAGAACAAAAAATCAATCATAACCCTAGATTACTTTAAACTTATAAATGTTTATTAGTTAGACAAGGATAAAAATTTGATCCTGATCCCAAATTAATTTAAATTTTTAGAGTTTAATTTAATTAGTTAAGATAAATAAAAATTTGATCCAAATCCTATATTTATTCAAACTTGGTGTTTTGAGTTCTTCCTTTTTGATTGTTGAGGAATGTCTCCCAGTTGCATTTTCCCTTCTATTTGAGAAGTTTTCTCTAGTTCCTAATATAACAAACCAAGTCCCCGAATGAATAGTCTAATGGTACAAACCTCCTCCCTCCCTCACCTGGTGATGTCAAGTTCAAATCCTTGTACAACAAAAAAAAAAATATATAACAAACCAAGGCCCACATCCACGAGCACAAGCCCTAAATGCATGTCATGAATGCAAATATTGAAATCTTAAATGTGCATCCAAGTACAAACAAACCTAAATTAGGGTTTACAAAGTTTTACCCCATGCATGAAACAATAAGGGCAACAATCTAAATTCTACCGGTATTACCCTGAATTTTAACGTCATTCTTTATACTTTGTTTCATAAAATTCAAATAGGATCATTGAAATGAAGCGAGGCACTCAAGGTGACATCAAAATAAGTTAATAAATTAAACACTTACAGAAAAGAAATGTAGAAATATATATTTCTTCTGTAATCAATCTGTCAAAAAAGATTGTAAGAATGAATTATTCTGATGATAATATTTTTAAGTGAGCGCCAGTAAACAGTTATTCTTTCATCCACATATACCCATGATAAGCACCAAATTTACCTAAGCTCCCTCGGCCTTTTACGAGTCTCAACTACTCTGTGCCAGCATTTTGCGATCACTCTACCTTAAGAACTATCTTCATGAACTCGTACACAAAATAACTAATTGCAGCAGACGGCAAAACCTGGAGACAAGAAAATCCATAACCAAACATAAGAAATTTGCAAGACTAAATCCACTGCAAGATCTTGATAACATTATGGTAAAATGGATAGACAACACGGTTTTACCATTGAGGACATTAAAAGAAAAGAAAGACTATGATTTAAGAACATAAAAAAGGCACGAACTAAAATGTCCTCGACGATTTCAAGAAAAGGAAAAAGATGTGAAAAGATATATATTTATTATTGAGTTGTTCATGACCTCTTTCCAGAATGCACCCGAGATTTAAAACCTCCACTCTACTCCTTGATTTACATGAATCATTTTCATCATCAAACTGGCACGTATCTTTTCCTAATTTCATATTATAAATTTTTCCCAGATGATAAAAAAATCCAACCTAACATTCCGTCTTTCAGAGGTCTTGCAGCGAATCATCATTTTTTTTCTTGATAAGAAAGCAGTGAATCATCATCAAGAAACCAAACCTCATATATGACAAGGGGTGAATGCATTAACTCTGTTGAATAGATGCACAACTAAAAACATTCTTGATGTTAGGAAAGGTCCAGAACACACCAGATCCTTGACTTCCAGAAATTAACTGTGTTAGGTCTACTCTTCTTCACAAGAAGAAAACAGTTGTAGTCATTATATTTGGATTAGTTAAGCAAGAATTGTGTCCTAACTATCTTCAGGAAGCGACCTTACCCAGAATAAACCAACCTGCTCAAAAAAGTAAGAAGGTGGCTACATTCCTAAACAAAATAAAAGAAGGTTCTACAATATCACTATAGCTTCACCGTCAACATACCTGTAATAAACTGGGAATTAATCCAGCATAGAGAGCAGGCACACCTCCTTGCTCAACTATTTTGACAGAAGTTGCCAATGCATTCATCTTAGTTTCACGAACTTGCATCTGCAGCTGTCTTCTTACCACTTCAAATGGATAAGTGGCAGCTTCTGCACAACAACCAGCTATTGCCCCATACAATAATGTTCTCATTGGACCCAACTCTAATTGTTCCAAAGCATTCAACTCCTCACCTTGTTGTTTCATGTGCTCAATTCTTTTTTTTCCTTCAGGTGAATGCAGATAAGCTGATTTTAAAATATCATAAACGCCATAGAAAACTGCACCTGAAGGTGCCATACTTATGATGGAAGGAACCAAGCCCTTGTAAAGAGAAAAGAATCCTTCAGTTTGGATCATGTAGCGAAAAGCACCAATTACCCCGCCTAGGGCTTCACCGCCAGGTGCTACCAACTTCGTCCTAATCTGAAATATTTTAGACATAAGAGCAAATGTCAAATTATATCCTAATCCATAGTAAAGATACTGTCATCAAGATTTATATGTTGAAGGCAGAAGCAGCAACTCTAATGCATTTTTAAAAATGTTTTATAGTGCATGTTATTTGGTAGTAAAAGCAATGGAGGACAGGAAGAGGAGATGTAAGCATTACAAATGAATGGTACTCGGGAACTTGTGCATCTTCCTCCTGGGGAAATCTATTGTTGGCTGTCGATGGGTGTACACTGTCAAGGTTCTTCCAGATGCAATGGTTGATTGGTTGGAAGCTCGGTTGATAATGAAGGGATATACACAGAACTAAGGTTTAGATTACTTTGAGACTTTTTCTCCACTAACAAATATCAGATTTGCCCAGATCAAATGGACAACACACAAGTTCACAAATTCCCAGGTGCTACCAACATCAATCCTCATGAAGCCATACAAATATTGATAGTGAAAGTGCAGAAAGATAGCCTGGAAAATAACTTGTCTATGAGCAGAGCAGTTTCTATTTCTGTTTTCTCCCCCCCCCCCTTTTTGGCTCTCCTAAATGTTTTGTGTCTCACCCTATTGCATATGATCTGGTTTAACATTTAAGGTAGTACTGTCATGGTGCCTTTTAATCTAGAAACAACCTTTGGCTTTGATTGCTGGGTTCAAAACAATTTTGAATCCTGAAAGAACATTAGTCACATAATACCAGTCAGCAAGTCTTTTGTTAGATCTGTTAATGCTCATTTTGTCAGTTGTCTTGTCTTTTTAAATAGATATCGCATGAGAAGTTTGAAGACTGAGCATCATCGTTTTGTGGCACTAACAAGAAACCAGATATTATTATTAAATTTGTCCAACAGTTGAGCCACTTACCATAGTTCATGATACATATATAGTCTGGACTGATAAAAGATCTATCCTAGATATATCACTTTCCTCACAGGACCTCCCTATCTTTCAATCAACACTTCTCTCTTTCCCTCTGATAAATCTTTGCTTCTTAATAGGAAGAGATAGGAAAGAGCTAATATCTAGAGAGTTGTGAATTAAAAGCGTTCTCATTGTAAGTACACAAGGATGAGATCCTAATTCCTAGAGAAGTTAATTTATAGAGAGTGCATTTAAACTACAAAACTCTGTAGCCAGATGGGCCAGCCGCCTCCAAAGATGTTATGTCAGAAGACAAGCAGAAGAGATTTGTTTCAACTCCATGAGTCCCTCCCCCCCCCCCAAAAAAAGGAACAACAACACCACCACCATCACAAACTGAGCCTTAATCCCAAATTTGAAGTCGGCCATTTGAGACCAATATAGGGGAAAGGATGAAAAAAAAAAAACTCCTATGCCATTCATTCCAATCTAAAACTCCATGGGTTTCCAAAATGACAAAAAAAGAAAGGGAACAAGAAAACACCATTCAGTCATATCCTCAGAAGGAAGAAAGAATGTTGCAACAAATCAAGAAATAAAAGTAATCAGCAAATCATGCTTACAGTGTCCATTGGGATGCAAAGCAAGGTTGCAGTAATTCCAGCTGCAGCACCAGCAACAAACCTCTCAAAATTTGTTGTCTCCTCATTCCCAGACAATTTCAGCAGTTGATTTCTATATGTATCATAAGCATAGAAATTGATTGCCTTAAAAGGAGCAGTACGGAGAATGTTGACAAAATTTCCTTTCCAAAAGCCTTTCAGCCCTTGAGAAACTGCAATTGTCTTGATCAGATCAAATAGGTTTTTGTGCTCACCACGAACCATATACTCCAACTTTAGCCTCTCGAGTGGCGCAACAAAGGTTCTGAAATTAAGTCCAAATATATGGAAGATGTAAATCAGTGAAAACTCAATCAAAAGGTACGACAAATAAAAAATTGAATGTACTTTAATATTCATTCATCTAGAAAATGGGGAAATCAGAAACTCAGGAATCATATCACATGGGAAAGCAGACAAATTGGATAGGAAGACGAACAGAGATCTCTTCAAAGTTCTCATAGTTCTGTTTTATACAGAACTATCCTTATCAACTATGCAACAAAGTAAACCCATTAATTTCAAGTGCAATGGATTCTTAGAAAATTCTTTTGGACTTTGACAAGCCAAGCAAGAATGAGTGGAAGAAGTAATGGAGGATTGGGTTCTAATGAGTCTAATGGGTAACTCTTGATTCCTGATATTTTCTAGGGTAATTGACACTTCCTAGTAGATATGGACTAGGGTTCAACTCATTCTGCAGTAAAGCAAGGAGTAAAATCAATAGCTAATGATAAATATTCATGAGAATTAGAGGCTGAGAATGATCATATGGTCAGCATAGTCTTTGCCTACAGTCTGTACAACCTCCTATTCTACATGATATTGAACCACCTCCAATCCTTCCCACAGTGACTTATAAGAAGGGGAAAAAAATTGATGGTGGTAAACCTAGACCATGATCCCTTTTCTAGGGGCAATATGGAGCTCAGAGCAATCCCAACTGTGATGCATGTCCCTATGAAGTTCCCAAGATAATAGACCAGCAAGCATTGCCATCAGTGGATCTTCTATGTATGCCCAGTGGCATAAATTTTCAATTGCATTATTGCATGCCCACAACAGCACCAAAAGGAAAACCTGATAGATAAAGTGCTACTCAAATCCCCCAATGTGTATGGTAACAGCAGCCTAGGTGCCAACTTCTACCATGACCATGACATGGCATTCCCAAGACTCAGTCAAGTAAGCAAGATGCAGGCCCTATCAGGAATTTATGATTATCCAATCCGTTAAGTAGTAGATGAACATGGACGTATGTCGACCAAGAATAAAAAGAATAGAAGCTAAGGAAGCTTATTCAAATTTAAAGCAATGGTACTAATGTCGACCAGCTATTGAACTTATTAAATATTAAAGAGGGACTTCTAACCATATACTAATCAAAGTTACAATCAGATCAGCAATTAAAACCTCATTCATCTTTGCCTGTGAAGGCCATTTCTAACATATAAGCAAGGACACAACATAATCCAGCTCAGTGGTTCAAAAGAAATCATAACCTCTAGCTAAAAGAGTTTGAAACCAACATGTCTCCCCATATCTCATGGTCACATCTCTCTCTCTCTCTAATCAACGAAGTGATAACCCACAACAATAATCAATGGAGGAAAACTAAAAAAGATCCGAACATGTGAGCTTTAATAGTAGAATTTGGGCAAAACATGAAATTCCCTGCTTCCACGGTAAGTTCCACAAGGTATGTTTCATTTTAATCCTTTTCTTGCGATGTTTAATTAAGTCAAGCTCAAGCTAACATGTGCTTCTTACACTGATTCAAGCATCAGCTCAAGCTCAAGCTCAAGCTCAATCTATTAAATAAGGCAACCTTGAGCATTCCAAAGCTCACCTCAACTCAGGTCAGATTGGCTTGCTTGCAACCTAATTATGATCCTAATGGTGATTAAAGGAAACAAACAAGTCTCACAATTGTTGACAAGCATGTATTGGAAAAGGTCATCAAGGAGCTCTATCACATCTAATCTTAACAACTAAAGCCTTTGTATATATTTTTACTCATAAAAGATAGTAAACTTGAAGAGATCTCCAAACTAAGAAGTAGGAGTAAAAGGGGAAAGCAAAAGGCACTTATCTCACATTTTAGTAGAAGACGAACATGGCCCTCAAAGAAAGGAAGCCCTCAAAGAAAGTAAACACTCCAATAACAATCTTAAGATAATGAACAAATATAATCATTCTTCCCACCTAAGGTACACTGTTCCCCTTGAAAGATAGTGCTTGCATGGAAAACATGGGTTAAAAAGAATAGAAAACCAATCATTGGCTACTTTAAGACCCGTACGTCATATTAAGTGACAAACCAGACCACACTGAGACCAAAAACATGCAACCTAAC
The DNA here is from genome assembly GCA_033439265.1 of Dillenia suffruticosa. Classification (NCBI taxonomy): domain Eukaryota; kingdom Viridiplantae; phylum Streptophyta; class Magnoliopsida; order Dilleniales; family Dilleniaceae; genus Dillenia; species Dillenia suffruticosa. The sequence goes on along the minus strand of JAVTVX010000027.1, from coordinate 13,300,190 downwards.
CTTTTGGTAAATGGAGCAACAAGTTAGCTACTGATCCTTAATACACTTCCATATGCAGTTACCACATATAACCAAGGTTCCTTTACATCACAGCTACCATATGGCTTTTCACAGGATGAAAAACTTGATCTGAAAAAAAAATACCATTCACAAGAAAAATAAAATACAAAAATAGGGAAAAAGCATCAAGGAGGTGCTCACCATCAGTCTATAAAGAGAATCTATGAAATCAAAAAAATCTATAAAACATTCAAAACACCAAAATGTCACCTCTGTTCTCTCCGGTGAGAAGCAAACACTCTTTGCAACCCAAATTTTTTGCTAAGTCTTCTACACTTCTATTTCCCCTTATAGCACCAATTGTGTATTCATAGAAAAAGAAATCTAATTTGCCAAAAGGAAAACAAAGAAAAAAGGAAAAGTATTAAAAAGATATAAAATCAGAGGAGAAGATATCCTCTATAAGGAAAGAACACAAACACTAAAGAAGGAAGTTTATCTTTATCATGCTAAAAACATACAAATATATAAAACTCCAACCCCCACCCACCCCCCATATAAAAAGTTATCCTTTCCTACACTATAGAACCAAGCCCCCAAATCCAGCTAAAACTTAATTAAAGCATTCTTCCCTCAACATATTAACTTGCTATCCAACAAAATTTATCAGAACTAGAAAGTAGCGGTTTCCCAACCATCTTCATCATTTCAAATGATTTAGGATACAACAATGGTTTAACCTCTTAACTAAGAAACCTTTTAGATGTCAAACCCATTCAAATAAATTAGGATACAACAATGGGTTAACCCCTCTCTCAACCATGGATTGGAATAAAAATCTGGCAGCAGCCTTCACATAACAATTGTGGCATCACCATTATGGGTTGCTACAATTGTTATTCTCTCAAATAATTCATTATTATATCATCAGACCGCAACAACTCATTCCCTTAGGCATAGTCTACGATGACGAAAACAGATACATCAGCAATGATGATTTTGAATTATGTCGACTTGACTAGGAAAACATAAGAAAGACTCAAAATTCATGAAATCACCCAAACCAACTCAGGCAGAAACTAACCTCTGTCAGCCACCAAAACTCTAATTTTAAGGAAAGAGAGACAATTTCTATGTTGAAACCAATATGGCGCCTGCCCCACCTTGCAACTTGAAACTGAACTTCTCTCTTTTGCATTATAGATGACCACCAGGCAAAATCCTGAAGCTATAGCCTAGGCATGAAATCTCTCTTCTTCAACCCCCTCGTTTGACCAACACTGCAATGAAATATACTCTCTTTTCTTTATCTTCTCTTCCAGTATCTCCAGCTATTGAAAACTATAGAAGATCTAACCAATAAACTGGACAATAAACCCAAAATGTCTGCTTTAGTTGTGTTAGCATGGATTGCAACTCTTGCAACTCTTGCAACTCTTTTCTCTCAAACTTAACAAATCTATTCTTCACCTGCATTGACTGGCTATGCTCCCTGAACACAACTGAGAGACCTCCTACCAAACCATAACTGGAGAGCTATAGCTGTTTTCACCATGTCAAGATGGCACTTCTCGCTTCGAAGAAGATTCAGATTTTGACTCCTATGACACAAATTGAGAGACCCCAATGTCTCCTTTCAATCCTAAATAACTTCCCACGTCACAGCATCCTATGAAGCAAAGATATGGATGGGACATAGATAAAACAAGATACAAGCACTGCAAGATGACAAATTTTACAAATGGAGGCAAAACACCTAGCAAAATAACATCAAAACAACACAATATAAACAAATTTATAAAACTGCACACTTAGTAATAATGTTTGCTACAAATATTTTAAACTTCTTTAACAAGCCATAATCATTGCCCTCAACTTAAAGATTTTATAAATGCTCTAACACAAAAGAATCCAAAATATGTATGAAAAATAACTATGCAGTGAATTCCCAGCGTCCCATGAATATCAAGTAAGTGCCATTACTACATGGTGTTGGACAAGAAACTTTCCCATTTGAAGTGTCCATGCTTAGTTCACAGACTAATTGGATATAATTCTTATCAATCATCCTTGTGATTAGGAGAGTTGTGTTTTCCTCTCAAACAAGGTCAAACCATTTTTTCATCTGCCAAAAGAAATATATGTCCGTAAAGGAAGAAGATGAAACTTGGTGAAAGTGCAGTTGACCACATGCTATGATTATCTCGGAGCGGACTTTTACCATATATTTTGTAGCACAAAATGACCAGAATAAGTTAGATTTGTACATCGCCCTGTTAAATTTATTTTGAATTAAACTCAGTTTACCATTGATCCAAGCCCAAAGTATTTGAGGTTGCAACTTAGAAGTATGCCTTTTGCAATCTATATCTATTAGAACCTATTAGAACATTTTTAAAACTCAAAAGACACCTATGTGTTTCCCAGCCACATGACCTCTAGTTTCAATCTAGTTACTCTAGTTTAAGCTTCACTCTGTTGCCTTAGATATGTATATGTACGTATGCATACAGATGTGAAGATGCATACAGATCTCGCTTAACAACTAAAGAATACACATCAACATAAAGAGATACAGGCACACGACGCAAACATCTTTCTAAATATATAACATATTTCTAGACAACAGTATCGTTTAGTTCCGCAAAGCATAGGTAGATAAGTAATTAAAAACAATATTCCTAGTTTAAAGCTCCCTGAATGGTTCTAATTTTTTAATCTTATTACATCAATTCAAAGCAGTACCCTTGGTATCCACGACCAACAACATTATATCCTAGTAGAAATATGATGAATTCTACTATGCTACTTTGTTTGATCTCAACAAGGAACTAAAAGCCAACTGTCAAAATTGTCATCTACTCCCGAAACTTGCCCCGACCAAGTCACCAAAATTGTTGATTCTAATTTTCATGGACCCACATATTTTTTCCCCCCAAAGATACCGAGTTTGAAACCGTTCTCTGCAACTTCACAAGATCAAGCCAAGGTTAAGTGCAATTGGGAAAATTCTCTCTGGCTGAAAAACCCTAATCATAAAATTCAATAGTCAAATAATGGGAATAATCACTTTCCTCTCTCTATCCTATTCCTCTCCAAAATACAGAATTTGAAATAGACAAGGACTACCATTCATTAACTACACAATTGCACATATTACCACCGATCAATATCAATTAATCATGGCAGAGTTAAAAGGGCAATGAAAATCCAGAATAATTGGACACAGAGAGAGAGAGAGAGAGAGAGAGAGATACCTTGAAACCATGGCAGCAACGGCTCCAGACCAAAGATGCTTAGTCATATTCAAGGCACCAGATTTTTTCTCCTCCTTTCTGCGTTCCTTTCGCTCTTTTTGAAAAACCAATGTCGTCTCCTCCGAACTCTTTTCTCCATTTTGTCCCAACAAGACGCTCGAATCGTGCTCGAACCCGCCATTGCCTCCTTTGATGGACAAGCTCACTGACAAGAATTTCGCAGCACTAACGACCACTTCTCTCTCTCTTCCCAATCTTCTTCTTCTCTCTCCTCTCCAATTTCCAAATCCGACTCGTCTCTTTGACGAAGAAGGAGAAGAAGAACATGAAACTGAAAGCGAAGTTTCGGAATTCTTGGGCGAAATCAGAGAGACGAAGGAAGCAGGAATTGAAGATTCAAGGAACAATCCACCGGAGACAAAGCAAATTGAATTGGAATCTTTGAGGAGATGATTATTAAACAAGGGTTCTAACGAGTTCGATCTCTCCGATTCGAGCATTGCAGAATGCAGTAACTAGAAACTGAAATTGCGGAGTGAGAGAGAGAGAGAGAGAGAGAGAGTGGAGGGATTTTGTGGGAAATGGGAGGGAAATGATGGAGCATGTGATTTTTATGAGAGAGAGAGGAAGAAGCTTGAAGGGCAAGAGAAAGGGAATGGAATTAAAAAAGAGATGGAGAGGAATCGAAAGATACATGAGAGAGAGAGAGAGAGAGAGCTTGGCGTTGCTAGTTGGAAGGGATGGAGATTCGGCTTCTCGCTTCCATCGCCGCCCTCGCTTCCTTTTCCTCGTCCGTCTCGATTTGTTGCTTTTGTCCTCGTTTCTTACTGTTTTGCCATACACACACACACGTTTGTATTAAAAAAATAAAAATGAAAATAAAAAATATATAATAAGCACCTCCATAAAAAAAACATATATATATTTAAAAAAGAAAAAAAAATGCTTGAAAGATGGATTTGGGAGAAAAATTATGGGAACATGAAGTTATATATTGTTGAAGAGAAATTATTATATAGCTTTTCAGCTAAAATATGTAATATCAATTTTAATTTTCTGAATATTTTTTAAAAATATATATAAAAATTAAACCTTTAAGAGTATTTATGTTCAAAATTGTTATGAGACTCGAGTACCCAGGAAAGGTGATTCATTTCATCTGTAATCGTAAAAAGTTATGTACGTATATATTAATTTTTTTTCATTATCTCTCATTCTTAAGGTACTGGTCTTCGTTCTTGATCGATTCATCCTATTTTTTTTTTTTCATAGTTAAAATTTAGGTTTTATCCAATTAATCTGATTTAAATATTATAAAATATATTTTATAGATCGATTGAATTGATCCTATCAAAAATTAAAAAATTATACATTATGATATATATATATAATATCATATTTAACAAAATATTAAAAATATTATGCAAATAAGTAAAAATCAAGAATCATATCAAATCATATCGATATTTTTCTTTTTTTAATTTAAATTTTAAATTTAATTTTTAAATTTAATTTTTCAAATTTTAAAAATTAAAGATGCCGTATGTTACTAACTAATAACTATTTATGTCTCAAATCTCTCGATTAATTAACTTATATTTTTACTTCCCTCGATTAATTAACTCTTGTATGTCATATTTCTCTCAAATAATGTCATTCCGCTCCTTTCCTACTTTCTTTTTTTTTTTTTTTTGTTGGTTATTTCTCTATCTCATTCTATTACTTAAATAATTACTTATCTTCTCCTTATGAAAAGAAATCATGCCCAACAAGAATTATTCTCCTTAAAAATAACTTTCTTTTATAAAGAAAAATAATAAAAAAAAATGTTTTAAAGCAGAAGCTCCTAAGATGAGCCTTTTTTTTTTTGGGTCATACGCGAACTTTTTCAAAATTATATTTTTTTATTCCATTTCTACTCTCTTTCGAATATATCAATCTAATCTAATTTTGAGATTCTATTTGAATTTTTAAATTTTAAATATTTCAAATATATCCAGATTTAGATATTCTCTTCATCTCTCATTCGATTATCCCAAATAATTTTTAATTTTATTTTAAAAGATAATAAAAAAAAATACACTGCCAAACATATTCTGATTTTGCTAAGGGAATAGCTTCCCTCCTCACGCGATGGCAAGAGAAATGATAAAAAACAATGGCCACGACACGTCTTGACAAGGGGTTCAGGATGATGCATGGCTGCTATTGCTATCATAGAGCTCTAGAATTATCTTTAAAATTCTCATGTCTAGAGCATGCATGCTTAATGCACGTAAGATTACTAAGTTATTTTATTTATTTTTTATTTTTTATTTAAAAATACGTTTATAAAAATTCCACTAGTAAATTTCAGTAAAAATATTTGAGTAAAAATATTTTATTATTCAGGCAAAAATTACTAAGTTATCACTCAACAATAATCTATACTTTGAAATTTTTATTTAATTTCAATTAAATTTTCAAGTTTTGTATTAAATTTCTTAAATTTTCAACTGATCCCATTTCTGTGCGTCTCCCCGTTTGGGCCACAAATGTGCAAAAGAGCTGATGGAATATATAGAAGGAAAGCTGAAATGCTGCAAGTGGGACATGGAATGGAATATATGCATACATGCCACACTGCGTCGTGGACAAGTGGATGAAGTTGTTACCATTACCGATCAATTTGAATTTGAAGGTGATTGTGTGACTCGTTTTGATTCATTATCTCCAGACACACAAGACAAAAACATCATTAAGTTTCCATTGCTTGCTTCCCTCTTAGCCAAAGAAAGCAAGACAAGCTTTGGTATATAGAAGAAACAAAACAAATCATCTCTTGGTAAACTGAGTGACCCTTGAGCCATTCATTCGGCACAAACTTGACTGGATGTATAACTTTCTTGGAATAAACTCCTTCTATGTTTTTTTTTTTTTTTTTGAGTTTTTGTTATTGATATCCGAAATTATATTTCAACTAATTCAATTTGATTGTCTGTTAGGATCCTATTTAAGGGCATCTCTCTAGCATAACTTTTTTTATTCTCTAATTTTGAATTTAAAATTTAATTAAAACATTTAGTATTCGTTAAATTGCCCATTTGATTATTTTTTTTATTACACAAGAATTTAAATTAGGGATCACCAGGATCTATTTGGTTATATTTTTTATAATCGATGAGAGAGGGGCTTGTTGCAGCTTCCTTTTGGGCCTAGAGTTGCAAACCGAAGGTTTCGGCTTCCACTTGGGGATCAAATTCCTTTTCTTTTTTGTTGTACAAGAATTTAAACGTAAAATCATCATATAGGATGAGGAGATTTATACCACTAAACTGTCCTTTTAAAAACTGTGCTTCAAATTCCCATGATAAGAAAATGTTGAGATTTTATTTATTTTGTATTATTATACCCACAAAAAGTTTCTAATTTTGGTTATATGTTTAAAAAAGTAGGATACATGCAACCGCATTTCACTTGACCTTAAAAGTATCTAATTCTTCAACATGTAGCTTTTGTAATTTTATCTTTATTTTTTTATTCTAAACTAGCTTCCGTAAAATTTAATATTCTTTTTCGACTTATTAAAACATCTTTTCCAAAAATCACAAATATAAAAAATAAAAAATAAAAATCATGTAACTTGCAATTCTTTCATACGATTTTTACAAAGAAAATTCAATTAGTCATACACTATTAACATGCTTTCAACAAGAAATAATTCTGTGAAGTATATAAATTTCTTTATTTTTTAGCACAAAAAAAGGGGCGGGGGGGGGGGGGGGAAAACACTTCTACCTCAAATTTCAATTTGATTCTTGATTCTGATTCATTTTAACCAAACAACCCCTTATGATTATATAGGATCTTTAATATACAGAAACTTCTCGACACTAATATTTCTTTATTTCTGAAATATTTTTCATTTTCAAAATATTTTAACATATTAAATTAATTAATATTTATACAAAACTTCTTATATTTTTTATATTTACATACTTTTCATATTTAATAAATTATTTACTTATTTAATTATAATTTTTATATTTATATTACTTTTCTTTTGATTATAATTATATATTTGATTATTTTATATTTTTATTATAAAATATGAGTATTTTATTATTTTTGTAAAATAATTAATATTTATATAAAAATTATTATATTCTTATAGAATTGCTTTTTTCTAATCATATTCAACCCATTTTTGTTTCCATACAACCTATAAAATGATGTGAAGTACAAGGAATGCTATTAATGTAGAAATACATGATTGAGGAATGAGTTGTTCAATAATTTGTTATGATTTTGGATATTGATTTTAAAACTAAACTCAAATCAAATTAAACCTAATTGATTTCATAATAAATTAAATTATATTGGATTAGGATAGTTCGATTTGATCTATAAATTTCATTTATTTGAAATACTTTTATAACATAATTTTATCATAAATTATTTTAATAATTAATAATTTCATTTGAAACTCTAAACAAAAATTTCAAAATATTAAAAAATTAATTATTAAAATAGAAAGATGTGAAAAATAGTATTTTTTTTTTCAGTTATAAGTAAGAAAAGAACAAACTAAATTGGGAAAGAGGTCATATGTCTCATATCTTTCTTTAGGAAACAATAAACTTCACTAGGGGGTGAGTAGAATCTATGGACTCCATGGGGAAGACTATGTCCCAACTTAGCAATAGCATCCACACAGAAATTTCCCTCTTGGGGCACATGCTGGGCTTCGCGAACCAGAAGCTTCTGCATAAGCAAACAGCATTCCCTCAACAAGTGAGACTAGGGATGAGAAATCCAATTATGCACCTTCAATGCCTCCACCACCAAAGACAAATCCAATTCTATAATCAATGGGGAGTACTAATAATCCAAAAGAATATGCAAGATTTCATAAACTGCACGAAACTAACTTTGATTTACAAATCCCAAATCGATAGTAAAGCCAACCCAGAGCCCATGTTCATTCCACAGAATACCACTTACACTTGCCAACCTCAAATGCAGAAAGACTGAACCAATAATGTTAAGTTTGAAATACCCTACTAGTGGAGGACACCAAATTGATCCATCGTCCTCACTTATAAGGGATGGCTCAACTCAAGGGACCAATAGGGAACGCGTTCCAGGTATAACTAATTGCATTCTGAATAGCATTTCTCGGCAGGAACTCTTTACCCCCTCAAAAATCACCTTACACCTACTCTTCCAAATCACCCAAATCATAGCACTAAAAAGGAGAGATCATAGGAGATCTGTATGAAAAGCATGAGAAGTACAGTTCCTTTTTAGCCATATAAATGCCTCTTCACTGAAAAAGGTCAAACAACGAAGATATGACACTCCTAGCAAAATCTCCATGTAGCTCAACTCCGATCATAATCTCTTAAAATATGAACCACGTTTTATCCACTAAATGACATAGAGGACACTAAGCATCTATAGTAAACCCTATCCATACCCTCTCATGATTAGCCAATACCTCATTATGGGTAGCTAATAAAGAATTTTACCCACTCCGGACACTTCATCCGCAAACCCATCGCCAATCAAAAGAACCTTGCAAACCCTTCTCACCCATGATCATTGTTAATTTGTTTGCCAACCTAACCGTGAAAGATCTACTAGAATCCCATCCCAAATACATCTCCTCTCTGGCCCTAGGATTATGAGGTATGACAATTTCAAGGATTTCCTCCACTTGAACAAGGGGGATGAAAGTTGATAGCCTATCAACATCCCACCATCTTTCAGATGTGATAAAATGACTCACTCTCAAAGAAGTTTCATCTACCCCCGACTCCTCTACCCTACTCTGAACCAAAGGTTGATCTCCAACCCATTGATCCATCCAGAATCTTATCTATAAACCATCTCCAACCTACCAATGAAGAACCCACATGATGACGTCCCAAGCGTGTAAAATATTCCTCCACAAGGCTGATCCATAGGGCACCAAATATGAGTCAGCAGGTGGCTATCCTGCAAATACTTCCCAACCAACGCCCGACACCACAAAGTGGACTCATCTGTTAACACTTACCAACCCAACTTGGCAAAGAAAGCTTGATTGACATCCTTACTTTTGTGAAGACCTAAACCCCTTGCTAGCGAGAGAGACACATATTATGCCACCTAATATTATGCACCCGTTTGGAAAACTCTGAATCTCCCCAAAGGAACTTGCAATTCCACATGTCCAACTGATTACAAATGGAATCAGGAAGCCAAGCTACTTGTGTAACATAGGAAGGGATTGATGAGGACACCACTTGAATTAAATTCCTCCTACCCACTATACTCAAGAGCTTCATTTTCCAAGCTGCCACCTTCTTGGCTACCCAGTCTACCAGAAGTTGAAAGGTGTTAGTTCAAACCCGTCCATGAAGAATAGGAACTCCCAAGTAGCAACCCAAATTCTCCGTGAGCTGAAAATTGCATAAAGTTGCCAGATTTTGCTAAGTTGACTTCGAGTCCACATACCGCAGCAAACTCTTGAAGACAATCCAAAATAGATTGAAGACACCAAGGCTTGGCCTCCGCAAATAACATGAGATCATCCGCAAAGATCAGGTGAGAAATCTGAGATCCCAATCGGGACATGTTAATAGGCTTCTAGGTCCCGGCTCTCTCCGTATTTTAAATCATACACGACAACCTCTCCATCAGTAGGATAAACAAGTGTAGAGATAAAGGAACTCCCTATTGGAGACCCTTCCCCAGAAAGTAAAAAGGCACTATTTCCCATTCCACAGCAAGGCAGAGCTAGCGCTAGTAACCATGAACATGATGAGATGAGTCAATGATAGAGAAATCCCAAAACGTTTGCCCCCAAAAATTCTCAAGAAATACAGTCATAAGCCCGTCTTAAATTAACTTTCAGCACCATACTCCCATATTTACTACAAGACCGTTGAATGGAGTGCACAATCTCTTGAGTAATGATTATATTATCAGAGGTGCTGCGTCTCGATATAAAACTAGTTTGGTACTGCCCCCACCATCCTTAACATAATCGGATGCAGTCTATTCAGAATCACTTTTGAAAGAATCTTATAACTTATGTTCAGAAGACTGATCGGTCTGAAATCACCCATCACCTCCGGGTTTGGCTTATTTGGGATCAACACAATATAGGCCTGCAAGAACTCCAAAGAGCAAAACCCATCTTGCATAGACTCCGTCACAAACCGGAAAAGGGAGTTATGGGTAACATTCCAGAAGTGAAGATAAAACAAAGATTGAATGCCTTCAGGACTTGGGGATTTCCACCCTTCATCATTTACTTGTCTCACTAGATTCTCCTGATCCACCTCAAAACTTGTTCTGACCACCTAGGACAAGGATTGAAGACATTCTCCTTGTTTTGAAAACTCCAGAATTACAGCCGAGATGAGGATCTGGAGAGATGGCTGTTATTGCTTGGGTCTCAAATAAAGTATGAGGTCCGATCTCAGAAATGCAAGCCTTATGATGCATTGAGCTAGGCCCGCTTATAATTTTAGGACCGGAAACTTTTTTCCCCTTATCCAAGCCCATTAAGAGACCACCAACTTGAATAGTAATCTAGCCATTGATTCGTTTGCATCTTTGGGCCTTAATACCTGGGGGCCATTACTTTGGCCCGCCCCATGTGAAAGTGTAGCAGGACCTTGATGACTTGGGTCTGAGACCTTTCTAGAGCAGGTCTCAAATAATAAAGGACTTTGAACTAGCTCAACCTTCCGCCCCTTCGAACAACCCAGCTCCATCCTGTGAGAAGACTCTTGCCTCTCTGAACATCTGTCGATAGTTAGCACCTTGGATAACAGTGCATCCGGCACAACATTAAGGGCTGGCTCGATCAAATCCGACGCTCAATTTCAAAATAACAGATGATTGCCATCACTGATGGAGAGTTAAAAGTTTCTCATCCATGACCTCAATTTTAGGAACCCGAGAACTGTCCAGTCCCATTGGGTCAAGCTCCTCAAAATCGTCCTCTAAATTTGGCATTAGAATGAAAAAAAAAAATGGTCACACTTCTTTTAAGGGTTTTAAGAAGTTCAAAATAAATTATAATAAGAGAAATAAGTAGACTATATCTAATTATAGAGATAGAAGAAATAAAAACAATTCAGACCAGTGATGAGTAGGTGGGTGGTGCAAAGTAACTGTACTTGGTAATATAATTTTAAATTCAAATATTAAAAACAGAGAAATAAATATTAAGAGAGTCAATTTTAAATTGGATTCCATAGTACTCAAATAGGATTAATTGGGTAACTCAAATATCCATTAATCCATAAAAAAGAAAAGAATTAAATAAAAAAAAATTAACGTTACCGGTCATTATTGATTTGATTCAATTTGAGACATCCTAAAATTTTTCTAAATTGTGAAGCAAACCAATATAAAAAATTTAGAAAATAATTAAAACCAGAGTATACATTATGGTCTTTCGAAATCAAACTTAAACCAATGAGTTCTGTTTGATTTAATCAGTTTAATATTATTTATTTGATTCTCACACACTCGTAGTTTTAGAGCAGATGTTATCGGTGATCATTACCCGACAAATATTATTCCAACTAATTCTTGTTATTTGTGTTATTGATGCTTCAAATTTGAGGTTGGATTTGAATGCAAACTTTTTTGTTTTGGTATATAGAAGTAATTATATTAACATTTCAATTTATTATTCTGATTAATTATTTTACACTCATTTGTAAAACATTTTATCATTGTTTAAAAATTTTTTAAAGTTTTAATTTATAATTTTGGAGACAACTTAAAAATAAGAATTATTTATATTTTTGATACCAGAATTAAATTTTTTTTTCTATTTTCCAATTTAATATATTTGGGATAATTGTTTCAGATTTCGTTTGTTTAAGAAATTAAAATAATAGAATCAAATTATTGTTTATATACAAAAATGAGAAGAAAAAAATAAAATCCGCTGCCCTTGAATGGGAGTGGGGATCTAACCCCGCTATGCCTTTCCCCCGTTCTTTTTCTCAAACGGGGACCCAACTTAGCTAATTACTCCAACGCAATTGATTCCCCTGTCTACGCACGTGAGAAAAATGTGACTTTCCTGCAACTTTCCTCCCTCCTCTGCCATCGGCATCTCCATATTTCCAAGTTTGACTTTCTTTTCCCAACACACCCACTCTAGAGGGTTGAGATTGAACTTCCAAGTCCCCCTTTTATAATAATTAATAGAATTTTGAGATTAGCAACAACTTTTGAAGATCTCTCAAAGCCCTATGTTTATAAAGTCTCATCCTCTTGGATTTAATACGAGAATAGAAAAAGAATAAATAAATAAATATATATATATATATATATATATATGTAATCTTTTCTTTATATATTTTATAAAAAAAATTTTTTTACATCTCAAAATCGTAATCTCAATATCACTAAAATAATAATTTCAACATTACAACAAGATTTTTTTTAAAACCGTATATTTATAAGAAAAAAAAAGAAATATATCAAAATTTTATTTGCTCATCCTACGTTTATTTGTTTCTTCCTATGTTGACTACTAAGGGTGGAAGAAGATATCAACGTAGATAGTTTTCGAAGTATCATAATAAAAACTCGTTGATTATTGTAAAATATATATTTTAAGTCAAATTGTTATTGGTTAATTGAGAAATTTATTCTAATTTTAATAAAATATTAGTGATTCAATACCCAATAACAAAATATTCAATTCATAAAATATGATTACAAGAAATTTCAATTTAGATTTGTTAATTTAATGCAATTTGATGGTGGTTTAAACCGATAATACATAAAAATTTCTTAATACTAACGATCTCATAATTTTTTTTTTATTTTTAAAATAATTTGATATATTAAATTAATTAATATTTAGATAAAAATTCTTATATTTTTATATTTAAATATTTTTTTATATTTAATGAATTATTTACTCATTTAATTATAATTATAATTTTTATATTATTTGTTTTATAATTAACAATTATATATTTGATTATTTTAAAATCTCATTATAAAATATAATTATTTTATTATTTTTATAAAATAATTAATATTTACAAAAAATTTTTATATTTTTTTATGTTTATAAGTTTTTTTATATTTTTATAAAATATTATTTTGCCATATTGTTTTGTATCATTTTTTTTCATTTTTGTTTTTGTTGATCTATTTTGAGAGAGAGAGAGAAAGATGTGTTGATATAAATTATATTTTGATTAATTCGGTTTGAATGTTTATAAAATTTTATTTACGAGGATTACTCCCTAAATATAATTTTTTTATCTTAAATTTAAGGTCACGCGTTGATGGTTTGTCCGATTAAAGAATGCTCTACGAATGTTGGAACTTTACGGGCCTCACGGGCTAACTAGACAAAATGGGCTGGGCCCAAGTCAATGAGGAAAAGGAATCAAAGGACAGAAAAGTAACAGTATGCAATCCGTGACACACTGGTTTTTTGGTGATTCTGAGTAGTTGTCTTCCGGTGTCCATAGTAGTATTTAAGTATCAAAACAATTCCTGCCCCCACTCCCTTTTTTTTTTTTTTTTTCCACCGGTTTTGCGATTCACATGCATTTCCAAGCACCAAATACAACCCGACAAATCCGGTACATACTAACAGCCCCCCACCCCCCCTTCCCGTACCAACAACGACCTTTGTCCCTTCATTTGCCCTTCCTCTTTTGTTTTAGATTATTTTTAAACTATTTTTATTCAAAAAAGATTTGATCAACCATACTAGCGTTGCACGGGACAATTAAACTCCGTAAGCAGCACACGTTATCTAGTGGGCGGAATTCAAATTTACACCACACAAATAAACGACTCGTGAGCACAAAATTACAAATTATGTCATTATTACTAAATATAAATGAAGAAAGTCACGTGGTGGATGGTGACTATCAAATAATCTCTTTTTAACCTAAAAATAGTTTGAAAGTGATCCCAAAATTTAATCTTAGATTTAGGACTTAGTCTACCGTCTCATTAGTTAATCTAAAAAATTTTGATGGTCAACATCATTGTAGTTTTAGATAATATCCTTAAAATTATAAAGCAAATAACAAAGACAAGTATCATGTGTTCTAGCTATGTCCCCTTAGTTTTTTGATTAATATGCAATTCATGGGGTCTTTCCAATAATTAAGTATCATAATCAGATCCACCTCTAGATTTTTTTAAAAGGGTAATCAAAAGGGACAAAAGGCTTCAGCTTTTATGCTTCTAATATTATTTAGGATTTTTTTTTTTTTTTTGAGCTAAACAAATACAGATGATGACACGAAATTGCATTATTGCTATATTCAGAAAAATAATTGACTTAAAATTTTAGGGAAGATACTCAAAATGGATTTGGGGACAGTCATTGTTTTAACCTGACCCACATATGCCTTTTTATGATTTTTTTATGAATAATTACTAGGGTCATCTACCCTACAATTTTTCTTTCCCCTTTACATTTTTGAGTGAAGGTAAGATGCATAAAGGCACAAGGAAATAAATAAATTTAAATAAAGCCGACAACAACCATAATGTCACAATTTTAAATTACCCTTTTTTTTAAAAAGAGAGAGAGAGAGAGAGAGAGAGAGAGATTTCCAAAATTATGTGCCTCTACTATCTAATTAGTAGTGATATTTGAGAAAAAAAAAAATTCCATATAACACAAATTAGTAGCTAAAATGTATGTAGACATTTTTTATGCAATTATGTGCTACATAAACAATCAATGGTTCTTTTTTTATTTAATTTTTTGGAGTCGAAAATATTATTTAGACCAATAAATTTTTATAGAAATATTTATTATAAATACTTTTGGGTGAAATAATATAAATTTTAAGTAGAAAAATTGTCAATCATATAACAGGAAAAAAAAAAAAGCGCGCCTTATTTATTCTAGTTTGGGAAATTTTCAATTATTATTTTAATTAATTTACCTTTAGCATTACTTTTCATAGAATTTATATTTTTTTACATAGAGGGTCGCTTTCTGAGTAAAAAAAAAAAAAAAAAATTCTCACGAAAATAGAATTTTTTAGAATAAACAAATTGAATTAATATTCTAAAAAGTTGTTTTCAATATTTTTATAATTGGAATAGAAATCACAATATTAATAGTATTTTGAATTTCAAATGTAATATTAAGGGAAATAACCCAATTTGTTCAATTTATTGGTTTTATAGCCCAAAAAATATTGTGGCAAAAATTTCATGTGTTATTAAAATAAAATCGTTAAATTTGGAGGGGGAATTGATGGAAAAATCTTACTAATTTAGTAATAAAATTAGGAATTTTGTAAAATATCTCAATGGAATGAAAATGTGGCCATTTAATTTCTCGTGGGTGCTAATATTTAAAAAAGTAAATGGAAATGAAAAACATGAGGGTGAAAAAGAATTTAAAGAGAAGTGAAGGACAAATCGGTCAGGCTGAGAGAGAGAGAGAGAGAGAAGAGGGAGAAAATATTGTCGTGAGATGATGAATGTCGCGATCAGGAGGACTGTCACTTGAAAAAAAAAAAATAACAGGAAATAACTCGGTCCTCTTTTCTATGTAACGTTCATATCCTCTCTCTCTCTCTCTCTCTCTCTCTCTCTTCATATTTCGGGCATCACTCCATTCTTCTCCCTCACTCATTTTCCAATGGCTGTGAATTCCAGCGAAGAGGTGAGATTTCTCGGTAGCTCATTTAATTTTTTCTCTCTCTCAGCTTCTAATTACTGAGATCTTCCTGTCTCTCTCTCTCTCTCTTGTCAAGATTTAGTGTCTCTGCTTCAAAATTTTAAGCTCATTTTCTGCTTGATTTCGTTTCTTTTACCCTGCATTGGTAGATTATCCCAATCCCCCTCTCCCTTTTCCAATTTTTATAGGATTGGATTGTGGTTTTGACTGTTTGATTGTGCTGAATTCTTGGTGAATTTTACGTATTTTTTATTTATTTTTGGATATTTGCATTATAATATTCTGCAAATTTTAGATTTGACTTTTGACAAATTTTGACTTTGAATGCTGAAATAGAGTAAAATGGCTAAAAGGATACTCACATAGCAGGATAAAGGCTTGGTCGTTGTTGTTTGACAAATTTTTGAGATGTTTAAGTTGTGCAAATCATGATGATTTCTAAGAATGCTTGATGATGTTCTTTGTAATTTTTAATTTTTATGAGTTGAGATTTAATTTCTCTCACAATCCAAGTTTTTGTCTGAAAAATTATTTCCATTTTTCAGGTGAAAGAAGGTTTATCATTAGACTTGTTTTTTAGTTGGGGTTCTCTAACAACGTAAATAACATCTTTATAAATTATTCGAAAGCCAAATTTCTAATTTTATTTCTTGTGACCGGTAGTTTTTTGGCCATCAAATACAGGAAAATGTTTAGAAGAAGTTAATTCTTGAACTAAATGCAGCCCGACAGATAATTAAAACTCCATATAAAATATATATATTTGATGATACAATTTTTATTTTATTGTGAAGCAGGGTGTTGTTGCTAAAGCATTCATTTTTATTTTGTTTTTATCCCTGTAACATTTTGTGTAGGCAGAAATTGGTTGAAATTCAGCAGAATTATAGCCTTTGTTTCTGGAAACGAATTAATGCCATGAGAGACAGGATATAATCGTGAGAGCATTCCTGTTGGAGCCTGATCTCAGCATGTTTAATCATCATCAATAACATAACTTTGATTTTCTCTTCATAAGGAAAGAGGGGGGAAAAATCAAAGAAAGAGAAAGATTTTGATCTCCATTTTGGGATTGTTAACTCCTAAAACTTGCTTTCCTTTTTCGACAGCCAAATATTTTAAGCGGTCATAATTAAACATTGTGAGATTCTAATAGTAGAATCCTTCCACAATATCAATAGTAGTCCCATGTGATGACCTATATTGCTTCTTTAGAAACTTGTTAATGCTAAACACATAGGAGAGGTGAAACCATGATGTAGAAATGGTTAAAATCCCCACATTCCATTGCCACCTTACATTTAACCATGGTTCACCAAATTACTATGCCCAGACAGGTAAGATCTGGCTCCAAAGGTAGAATCCTCCCCTAGTTGTAAATCCTAGCCGGCACCAATCCACCATTGGTTAAACCTAAAAGCGTTCCAATATCATTGAACATTAGAGAGGCTATGGCTTTGTTGAATTAGAACCAATTTCTACTGACACACAATCTTATAGGGATAAGATGTGTGTGTATCATCAAAAACATATATGCATAACTGTATATCTATGTGTATATATGTGTGTGTGTGTGTATGTACATTTATACATATGTCTATGAACATCTTATCAGATAAGATGCATTTGGTTCAAGAATTAACTTCTTTAGCAACATTACAACATTTTCACCTATTCTCTGGTGTTTGATGGCCAAAAGCCCATTGGTGACCAAAAAGTTTCCAAATCTTAAAAACTTGGCTTTGGGATTATAAATAAAGATGTTATTTATTTTCTTAGAGAATCCTAAATTTATTAAGAACCATCTAATAATACATTTTTTTGGAATTATCAAATTTTATTTTCCCCAGAATTATAACTCTAAAAGCATTGTTGTACTTCGCCCTGATATAAATTTCTGCTTCATCCCTAATGGTATCTCATGGAACTATACATGTCCTAAACTATGTCCATCATGGATCTCTTCTGACCTTTTTTTCTTTCCTTTCTTTCATATTCGTGATAAAATGATTATCTTTTTCCCTTTTTTTTCCAATATTGAATTTAATGCACTATGGTGGGAAAACTTGGAATTGGCTCTTCATTTTCAGTCATAATCTTTGGACCTCATGTATGTAGAAAGATTGGAAATTTATAGATTTGGAGTTGACATGTCTTGAGAAACTTCCTGTTATTCATTTATGCAGAGCCAAGACGTCTATACCATTTCAGTGTTGCCTTGTGAAGGAGACACCAAGCAGCAATGTGAGGCACCCGTAGCATTTTTAAGCTTTTTAGGAGTTCCCAGAGCATTTGAAGACCAGATATGCTTGGATGCCCAATGGGACTGCCAGAAATGCATCAATGTAGCTTTGGAAACTGTAAACAACTGTACCTCACCCGCAGCGCATGTGGATATTGAAAAGGGAAACACTGAAATACCTGGAACCAGTGATGCAACTATTGGGTTCTCTAAAACTGAGAGTGCTTTAGCTGTAAGTCTTCTTTGCACATCTTTGCAAGTCCACCCCCGTAAAATTGGCACCTTCTGTTATTAAGGACCATAACTGACTATTATCAGCCATTGCCTGCTTTGCCATGAGGTATCCTGCCAAATTATCTATGTTTGATTATTTTTTATGTTTCCTTTTTCTGGGTACTTGACAGCATCTGCAGAAGGCATTCCAGCAACAAATTAATTTGCATATAGGTTCAAAATTGATGCAGATTTTGATGAACAATGCTAACGCATTTTTCAGGTTTACTTCGCGAGGTATGCAATCATTCTTTTTGCATTGCACTCCTGTTGCACAATTTATGACTTCCTGTTGGTTAGTTGGTTTTTTCTTTCCTTTTTTGGTCAGAGGAGTGCTCATTCCCTTGTACATTCTGTGGACTATTATGCAACAAAATAACTGGAAATGAAAATTGTCAGGAGAACTGTTCAATGTATATATTTTTCCTATTACAAGAATTAATCGTTCTTCCAAGTACTGCATCTATGAGAGCAACACATTTATCATATAAAAAATTAGTTTACTCATTTCCATCATTTAAATATTCTTTTCCACTATGCTCATCCGGCATTCTTGTTTGAATACCATAACACTTCCCTGGCAAAGATCTCACTTGCTCAATAGAAGACCTTAACATGTAACCATATCATTCTCTAAGATACCCGGCTCTCTCTCCAGAGTAGTTTGCTTCTTTTCTTTAACCTCAAGCTCCCAAGAAATGCATTGCCAACTTTCAAACATCCCCTCACCCCTACAAGTAAATTCACAAATGCTAATTGCTGAAGACTGTTTATGATAATGCCATTGACAGATAGGTCAGCAACTGAAAGGGTTCATGACACACCTAGCAGAGGGAGGAAATTAAAGCGAACTGCCTCGTTTGATTCCAGAAAAGTAGTACTTTTATTCTCAGTGTTGTAAGTACTAAACCCATTCTTATTGATAAATATTCAAGTTGACGATGCACAATAAAATTAGATATGAATTATTCAACACCATTGCGGTGAGGATAATGTAAAAAATCAGACAGCAATTCAATCAATGAACAATTTTGGTAGTGGAGACATGTAGGGAAAAGTTTTATGGTTTTCGTTAGAACTTTGTTGTGCTTGGCATTAAATAAGCAGGACTGGGACTCTCATAAATGAATATTCAGATACAACAATTACTGGCCCCGTTGATTCTGGAAGCCATCATAGCCCCTAATAGCAGGTTCTGTTCTGGATGGTTTGGATGGGGCTGGGAGAGGGAGGGAGGTTGTTTAAAAGATGCTGTGGGGTTTGCCCACCTGACAATGACCACTTAAACCTGGGAAATCACAAGATGTAATTTGGCACTTGGACATCACATATCTTGAATGAAACTTAAGTTTCATCGAAATGACAATAATATGCATAGTTTGGTTACTTTGTACTCTCACTAAGCTCTGAAAAGAATATCTTCTACTAGAAAAAGATATAAGAACAACACATCCAAGAGCCAGACCACTAGAATTTACCATTTCTTTCTTTTTTTTTATCCTTAGATTATATATTTGTATGACCTCTGCAGTCTCTTCTATCTCTAAATGTCATTTACATGGCTTTTTTTGCCAGGTCAAGTATGGGAACAATAGTTTTAATATATCTGACGTTAAGAGTTAAGCAGATCAGTGACGGATTTGTTCGTGCCTAATTTGAATCAATGTCTGCCGGCCAACTTCTTGTGCTTGAACTCATCTTTGTGATGTTTCCTTAGAGGACAGTTCATGATTTTGATTTTTTTTTTCCTTCATTGCCTGGGATGAGCTTCTTTTCTTCTGTACAAAAGTTACGATGTCATTTCAGTTGTTCCGATGCTTCCATTTTGCTTTATGTTTATTACTGTTTTGATTCTTTTAAGCAACGGAAGAACTCATCCATGCAAGAGGACTTCTTTGGCCATATTGGTTGGCAGAGCTACCAACACTGTGTTGAAGGAAATATTTCTGGGCATATATTGCAAAGAGAGAGGTAGTAGTTTTCTAATTACTACCTCCATTGTGTTTATATAGGCTTGCAAATATTGTACTTATCTTTGGTAATTCAGTTTCGGGATTTGCTTGATAAAGGGCAAGGGGTGCACCATTAAAAATTTCAGCAGTACAATATAAGTGGAAAATGTTATTCGAACAAATAATCAACCTCAGATTGACCGAACAAGGTGATGTTTTAGAGAACTTGCACTATTCAGAAAGATATTGATCAACTTTCTTTGCGTTGGTCAACTCTAGGTCTAATTATTTATTTAAGAAACATGCCGAAAGCCAGAATTTAGAAAAACAACCTATATGCGTAGTGGGTAGAGTTCTACGCGCCAACCCCACCCCCTTCAGCTTTTCTTCAATAAACATGGCACGTCTTAGCAGTGATCCATGGCTCTATCTTTTTCCATTCTTACTGAATAAAAGTCCTAATCAAGGCGGCAGAATCCTCCCAACTTATCCAACCCTAGATTTCATGCCACCAACCCTAGATTTCATGCCATGCTAGTGAAAAGCCAAATCGGACAATTGCAAAAATCTGAGTAGCAGATACTCCTGATTGATATTTGGAGCTGGATGGATTACACATTTTCACTAGAGCCTCTGTATAATTTTCTCCAACCCTTCAACTCCATTAGAAAACCATTAGAAAGCTAAAGCATGAGCATGCTGCAATACAATCTAAGGATCAACAGGCAGCTCTGTCGTTTTATAGGGCATAACACTTCTGGGAGGAGAGTAAGCGGACATACCTTGAGAATATTTCTATCTTTTTTTTCTTTTTCTTTCCGAAGTTGATTAAAATTAACATTGAACAGTTGTATGCTTCCCAAAAATGAATACAATATGGGCCTTTAGCTTTCTATTATGGAGCTTGGTATATTATTGATAATAAATTTAAGGGGAAAGCTATCATATCAATTGCTTCCCATTTTTCAAATCTTGGACGCCAATTTGGGGTCGATCATAATTCCTCGGAACAGAAAGGGAGACATTCATATCACATGTTAACTAACTAGTAAAGGAGACATTTCTCTTGATAAGATTCATGGTTCAATGATTAGAGGGTAAGTTTTAACCCCACAGATCATTTAACAACAAAAAATAAAAGAAAGAAAGAAAGCACATAAGCATCAAGCACAAACAATGTGCCATATTTAGAACTCAATTTACGAATAAGTAGGACACCATTTCAGCAACACTGTCCTGCAAACACTAACAGCACGCAATCTCACCTAAAGAATATCTGTAAAAAAAAAGCTAGGATAAGGGAAATCTTCCATGGTGTCTTGCCTATGTAGATGCTGAAGAGCCCATGGTAAGGATAAAAGGTAGTTCAAAATTTCAGGCCTCAAGCCTCTTCAAACAAATGCAGTCCCCCTGTCAGTTGTATAAATGTTAACCTTTCAAAAATTTTTCATGACAAATCAAGTGCCAAATGAATACAATAAGAAAAGGCAAAAAAAAAAAAAAAAAAAAATACAAAGTAGAATCATGTCAGGGACGATAGTATCACAATCATAGAGCACATCTCAAAATAGTCAGCAGCAGAAGTATTTAAGAGCAGGATCATGCATAACTTTTCCTTTTGTGAGACTTGAAATGACTTAGCTAAGAATGGATATAGAAAAAGCTTTAAACCTGCATCTATCTTGTTTTGCACCTATGTCTTAATTCGACTGCCTCTTAACTTTTCTATTCACCAAGACGTTGAACCAACTTCACTTCATCCTGAAATCATCTTAGCATGAACAACCTCCTCCTTGCTGTTCTGTCTGATTTGAGTTGACAGAGGGTTTCAGGTTGACATCAACCATTTCTTCCTGTTTTGTTGAGGAAAGAGTTTCCATCCCTGGCAGTGCAGCAGCAATCTTGCGGAACAAAGGCTGCAACAATTTTGTTCAGATTCAGAGAGAGAAAAAATTGCATAAATAATCAGAAGTACATTGAGTCATAGTAGCGGTCATGCTAATTGCTGAGTATCTACTTTGGGAAATACTTAATAGGGAATGGCTTGCTTCACTTGGAACAACGCTAGTCAGGCCAGTCACTCATATAATGACCGGAACTAGCCAAATCAGGCCAGTCCTCTTCTGGGTCTCATGGGCCACAGCCACCTAGAAGGCACATCAATTTGGCCACCATTCGGACAACCGGATGAGACCAGTTTTGCTGCTCCAACCAAAGCAAGGCCATGCCTCACTTGGAAGCACCATTCTTGATAGTTCAATAAATATCACACCAGATGATATAAAATGAAAGATCTGGCAACTCACCTTGATATTGAATCCTGCCTTGGCACTGGTTTCAATAAACATTACACCAAATTCACGAGCTTTGGCATCTCCTTCTTCAATCGAGACTTGCCTATTTCACCAGGAAATGAAACCATCACTACGATGTCCAAAATTAGAAAGAACCATGAGCAATGTGGTTTCCACAACTAGTATTGTCAGTTATTTTTAATGATCTGCCTGAACTTTGATAATTTTGAATTTTTTGGCCACTAAACCTTCTCACAACATTACAAAATTTTGATCTCCATAATGGTTCCGTATTTGCTTCTTGATCATCAGTAGTTAGAAAACGCAGACTAAATATATGATGGGAGTGCTTTAACAATAAAAAATAAATCCATTTTCATTTGAGGGCTCTTATACAGTGAACTAAAACACTACAGCTTCAGTACCGCAATGATGGAATGCATGTCAAATAAAATTAAGATATCTGCATAAGCTCATAAAAAAGCACATCATGTTATACCTTTTATCTACAAGATCAGTTTTGTTTCCAACAAGGACAATAATAACATCACTTCCTCGTTCAGTTCGTACTTCCTCAATCCACTTAGATGTGTTCAGAAATGATTGCCGATCTGCATGAGTCAGACCGGCATCTTTGTCAGCAAACTATAAATTAAAAAGATGAAGAGCAAACTGTGCACACATGCATATACAAAAGTGTACATCAGTATAAACAACATCTATCATACAATTAGCATTTGTCCAGTTGTGTGTGCTGTGCATGTGTGTGGGTTATATGTGTATACACGTGTGTGTGTGTGTGTGTGTGTGTGTGTGTGCGCGCGCGCGCGTGCATGCGTGCACGTGTGTTTGTGTGGGTGTGAGAGAGAGAGAACACATGTGTGTGCGTGTGTGCGTGTGTGCATGTGTGTTTGTGTGTGTGAGAGAGAGAGAGATGACCATGTGCATGAATTTGCGAATTAATTTCAGAGAAAAAAGAGAAGCATAATGAAGGTCCGTTTTCAACCATTTGCTTTGTTTACAACATGTGACTTAAAAATGTAACTTGTGAGGAATTAACAAAAAACTATTTACAATATACATCTTCAAGAAAAAGGTAATACTCACTAGAAACATCATACACAATGACAGCGACAGAAGAATCTCTAATATAGCTAGGAATGAGACTGCGAAATCTTTCTTGGCCAGCAGTATCCCTGTGAAGTAGAAAAAAGGAAAATGTAGAAGTTTACAAAGGTAGTTGCAAACAGAAGTTTAGAACCAAAAAATCACTCTGTCGTAAAGCTTCTGCATGTGTAATGACAGTAGGAAAAGCCACAGTAATGTTCATTACAACCCTTGTTCTTTGATAGTTCATTAAAACCTCTAAATTGGAGATATCAAGACAATATGTTCTCATTAGTAAGACAATATAAAGTACTAACAGGCATCCTAAGGTTCCTCAATTCTCCAGAATATATTAAAGGAAATAGTCTTTTTAGCTAAATGTCAGATGGGGCAGAAGACTAAAGGAAAAATTCCAAGTGAAGCAGTTTCCCATCCATTTAGAGAATGAGATCCTACCAGAGTTGCAGACGAACTGTCCGATCTTCAAGGTACATGGTTTTTGACAGGAAATCTATGCCTATAGTAGCCTGAAATCTTGAATTCATAAAAATGTAAGTAACCAAATTAAATGAACGGAGCAATCACATATGCATCAAGAAATAAAGCCATATAAGAAACTTAGTTTTGGACTACAAATAAAATGCAACTCCACTGTTGCTTGCAACTCTTTGAGATCTGAAGGCTATCACATGATCTCATGAAGATATTTTAGGCTATTGTATGATTGGTAGGTTTAAGACTAAGACATAAGACCATCTAATTGACAAAGTTAACTCTAGCAATGGATCACCAGGCAAACTAAAGCATGTGTGAATGGCCCAAGTATATGCCAAAATGGTTACAGATGTTAATGCTCAATCTGATTATTTTTAAAAAAATGGCAGTGAATTGGAAAAAATATGCTTCAATGCATTCATTAAGGCATGACCAGGGGGGAATTTTTTTTGCTCTTTAAAGGGGATAGGGGACTTTGGAGTTCCAAAGCTTGTCCATACAAACCGGGGGTCAAAACCCCTAGGTGACTGTTCGCCTACAAGTACATGGTCAATAG
The DNA here is from genome assembly GCA_033439265.1 of Dillenia suffruticosa. Taxonomy (NCBI): domain Eukaryota; kingdom Viridiplantae; phylum Streptophyta; class Magnoliopsida; order Dilleniales; family Dilleniaceae; genus Dillenia; species Dillenia suffruticosa. Next base: position 13,275,335 of record JAVTVX010000027.1, on the reverse strand, counting down.
ACACAACCCGTTTTGGTATCAGAAATGTAAACCGGGAGTTGGAGATGGCCTTAACGTTTTCTAATTAGGTTTCTTGTAAGAAGAATGGGTTTTCAAATGACCAAATAGTTTTCAAATGTCCTAATTTGTTCTATTTATTCCCTTCATCATTCATCCCACCCACTTAACCCGGTTGAGCTGAGTGAAGAAAAATGAAACTTCATTGCAACATCTAGAGAGGTTGATTGTAGCATGGGCAGAGCCACATACAAAGAACACAGGTTATGGGTACATAGATATGACAATGTTATAAAAGATTTTACACGATTGTGAACTAAAAAGCATTTTATGGTATTGCGACTGTGTCTAGAATATGATGGTGCGCATATGAAATAGACAATGCGATGGCCCTCTTGCACATCATATGAATCCAATGGAAGATTACATAAAAATGAGAGCAAAAGAACATCTCCATATCCATTGTTCCCATTCTAAATCTCCAAAGTTACAACATGATGAACAACCAAATAGAACATATTCATTACGGTATGATCGTATTTTTGGGTTCCCTAAGTTTGAATAAATCTATCGTCTAATACAAGAATATGATCATACAGAGACAGAACAGACAAATCATGATTATGATCGAGAAAACCAAGAGGAACCCACAAATACCCTCAAATCAAAACCTCATCAGAGTTCAATATGCATATTAATCATGATTGGAACCAAAACAAAATTAAAAAGACGGGAAGAAATGAATCCATAGATTTGGATGATGGAGGAGGAAAAAAAATGAACGATTGACCTGATAGGTGGTGTCGAATTTGTCATACATGAAACGAGTGATGATGCTGGTTTTTCCGACGGATTGATCCCCAAGAAACACCAGCTTGTATTTCGCCAGTGGTGATACTACCGCCATCTTCTGCTTTCCCTTCCTCTGTTACTCGATCAATATGGATCTGAATCTCAATTTTGGAGAGAGAGAGAGAGAGAGAGAGAGAGAGAATCAGGGAACGAGAAATTTTATTAATACATCTCAGAGAGTAGAGAGAGAGACAGAGAGAAGAAACCGCCAAGCACGCGGAGGACGGCGAGGCCGATATCTTTGAATTTTCTTTATTTGACCATTTTGCCCCAGCTCTGTTTCATCGTTTTCGCCTTTCTTTTCTAAACACCAAATTTGAATTGCATGACTATTTTTGGACCAATCGCTTTCTTCGCAATTTATGCTTTTCTTTTAATATTATTTATTTATTTTTATAAAATATCATTGTTACAAATATAAATTAAACTCAGACTTAAAATCTCAATTCAAGAAAATACCATTTAATATCACTGAATTTAACTATTTTAAATTTCTTCAAATTATTCTGTATTATCTCATAAAGTCAACTCAAGTTACCAATTTTATCAAATCACCCCTTAAGGGTTCACCCTTTATATAAAATACTCTCTCGTTTAATATGGAGTAAGAAAAAGTGAGCATATATATACATATTCTTTTTCTAATAATTTTTTTAAAAAATTATTTTCACATATCAAATTACCACGTAAAAAAATATAAATATTACGATTTTACCTAAAAAAATACAAAAAATTACAGTCAGATAATTATTAGTGATTAGACTTCAAGTTGTTTTTAATAATCCGATTAACTTCCTCGGTGGTAATGGTGCTTGACCTAACCTAATGAATGATTTGTCTGATACCTCCAAAAGTTAATTTGGCACAATTACACTGGCTATTTATGTTGGGCAAGTGTTGTGCTATTGCTTTTTTGTTTTTTTGTTTTAAATTAAATTGATTTTGATTAAATTCGATTCGAATCGAATTAGATTTTTAAGATACAAAACTTTTTTTTTTTTTTTTATACATTGGGAGGCTCGAACACAAGATTTTAGGAAGAAAAAAGAGATAGTACCAGTTAAGTTATAACTCATTAACAAAGATAAAACTTTTATAACACATATTTTTACTAAATATAAAACTCAAATCCGAGAGTTTAAATAAGAGTAGTAATGTTCAACTATTAGAGTGTTATTAGAATCTTAATTAGTATACTAAATCTCAACTATTTTACCCAATCAAGTAAATATTTGTGATTAAAGTGACATCTAACAAATCAAAATTTCAAAGCAAAAAATTTATTACTATAATAAAAATTCTAATATCATTTTTTAAAAGAAATTTAATTTTTAATCACAAAACTTTATGTTTGCTACTAAAACTTTTTTGTTTTTATTTTGAATGCAAAATAATTAAAATAAAGTAAAATAACAAAAAAAGAGTTAAGATAAATTGACATTTCCCATTTAAAGGGTTTGGTATGAATATATATATATTGAATAGTTTAATTAATTCGGAATAATAAAATAAAAATCTAATCGATACTTGATTAATTGACGTTAAAAGTGAATTTCAATTAATTCGAATCGAGAATGCTGTATTAGAAAAACTCTCTTGATATAATTTTTTTATTCTCAAAATTTAAATCTAAATATTGATTAAAAATTTTAATATATTTCTTATCGGACTAATTGTTCACGGGTTAAATTTCCACTATTTCAAGTTAGTTATCGATAGCATAGGGCTTGGCCATAGTATCTAGATTTTTGCACTTACTAAAAAGCAAAGTTTAATTCGATTTGCTTTATTAGATTTTTCAGAAAGTAATGTTGATGAATTTTCTGACTCTGTTTAAGTTTAATGATCAAAAGCAATAATAAAAAATAATTACTTATTATGAATTAAAAATAATGTAAAAGTTTTTCATTGTTAGTATAACTTTTCTTGCTTTAAATATCATTTAAAATAATGAAAAAAATTGATTTTGATATAATTGTTTAATTTAAATTTTAAAATAAATATAATTATTATTATTAATATTTAATTTGTATCTTTCACAATAAAATTATATAATTATTAATTTTATCTTTCAAAAGAAATTTTATTATTTAAAATATTTTTATTAGTTATTTATTGCATTTGACATAATTTGATCATTAAAATTAATAATATTAATTATTTCCTTTGCTTTTTTGTTGCATCCATTCAAGCTTTCATTTGCTGTGTTCAACCTTCCATCGCTTCAAATTGTCGTACATCCCAATCTCGTCCATCACTTTTTTTTTTTTAATCTTTATCATAAGTTTCGCTCTAATTAATTCAGATAAACTCTCTGCATCTCTCTCTCCCTTTCTCTCTCTCTCTCTCTCTCCAAAACCCATATTATACCAAAATCAAACAAAACCAAGGGAAATCCAAATAATATCAAGACATGTTCCAAAATGATCCAAAAAAAAAATTTTTTTAAAACAACTCCAACCCAAAAAAATTTCCTCAAATAACCCCAATTTGTCGCGTCTCCAAGACGTGACAACCCAAATTCCAGAGAGAGAAAGAAAGAGAGAGAGAGAGAGAGGAGTCCGCGGGAGGGGGGAGGGAGAGAGGGGAGGAGAGCTGCGGGGGGCGGCGGGGGGAAGGAGAGAGAGGGGAGGACCGCGGCGGGATGCGGAGGGGGAGGGAGGGAGAGAGAGGGGAGAGGGCCGTGGAGGGGGGAGGGAGAGAGAGAGGGAGGGCCGCGGGGGCCGGAGGGGGAGGAGAGAGACACAACGGAGGAGGGAGGGAGAGAGAGAGGGAGGGCCGCGGGGGGCGGAGGGGGCGCCCCGCGGCCCTCCCTCTCTCTCTCCCTCCCCCTCCGCCCCCGCGGCCCTCCCTCTCTCTCTCCCTCCCCCCCTCCGCGGCCCTCTCCCCTCTCTCCCTCCCTCCCCCCCTCCGCACCCCGCCGCGGTCCTCCTCTCTCTCTCCTTCCCCCGCCGCTCTCCTCCCCTCTCCTCCCTTCCCCCCGCGGACTCCTCTCTCTCTCTCTGGACTTTTGGGTTGTCACGTTTTGGAGAGGCGACACAGTGTGTCGCGTCTCCAAAACGTGATAAATTGGGGTTATTTGGGGAAATTCTTTTGGGTTGGGGTTATTTAAAATTTTTTTTTTATTTTAGGTGATTTTGGAACATGTCTCAATAATATCATCTTATTCATTTTCTCCGCCTCCTCTTCTTCTCCTTCTCTCTCTCCTTTAGAACACAGAGTCCTCTCTCAAAAAAAAGGAATGACCTCCATCTCTTCATCTCCCCATCCTCTCTCTTGACATCTCCGATCTTAACCTCACCGGAATCTTAACTTCGGACACTCTATCTCTCTATCGCAGACAACTACTTCTCCGGCTCCATCACGCCAATAAGATCCCTCCTTGCCAATCTTTGCTTCCTCAATCTCTCCGACAACATATTCAACTCATATTCAAACTCATCTGGAAAGGTAAAAAATATTAGTTATTTTTCTTCAATTTCATACATGAGTTTCGCTCAAAACTCATCATTTTATTTAAATTTCACAAAAATCTTATTTTGAGGATTTTATTTACAAACTTTTATTTTTATTTAGTTAATCCAAACAAGTTATATGTATATCATTCCTATTCTTGATTCATATACCCTTTAACCAAATACCCCAAAATCATTTTATTAAGCAGTTGATTTTCTTTTTTTGAATTCTCACATCGAAATTTCAGGAGAGAGAAGCTTTTATAATCTATCCTGTTATCCTTAATTTTTTTATTTGAAATATTTTTTTTAATTCTTGATTCTTATATCCTTGATTTTTCATCAATTTTTTTTTAATTCCCATCATTTTATTTGAGTTATTATTTTTTTTAAATTCCTACATCGACCTTAAATAGGATTTGTTCTATAGGCTTGTTTCCTTGATCATAGAGGAGATAGGAATCAAGGTCTGGTTGATGAATCAAAATCGCATGATCCCAGCGTGATTAACGGCTGTAGACTATGGTCGTGCGGTTACGGAGGATCGCTCCTGGATTGCTTCGGCTTCCTGGGATGGTCAGTGCGGTTGTCTGACAGACTTTTCAAACCTTTTTTATTTTTTCTCTTTGTTAAAGAGAGAGAAATGTCTACGATGAAAGCAGAAGATTCATCTCTTTCAATTCCTTTGGCTTATTTCGTTGCTCTGAGCCATTGGTTAGGGCAATTAATCTCGTAATAGTTGAATGGATTGGAGTATTTCTAAATCCAATAATATTTGTGTGCACACCATTTTCTGGGTGTTTGATTAAAAGCTTAATTTTTTAGAAACCCCATTTTAGAAGATTTGTCCACCATGTGTTTGATGAAAAGCTTTTCTTTAGACTTTTAGAAATATTTAGAGACAAGTTTTCATACTTTTTTACTATTAGAAAATTAATTATTCAATAACTAAAATTTTGAAATTCATCGATTTGGCACTTAATTTTAAAATGAAAGGGCCTCCATCCATCCGTGACACTCCTTGGTGCTTGTCTACTTCTTGTACGGAAACATGTACAGTGACCAATGAACGGTTGGATGGTTATTTTTCGATATAGTATTAAATCTTTTAATTAAGTTTTTGAGTTTGACTTACGATTTTAACATATAAAAAATTATGTTCGGAGGAGGGTATTTCTCTTAATGGGTCATTATAAATTTTGAATCGAATTAATTAAAATACGATTTCGAATATTAATATAGTTAAAAAAAAAAAAAACAGAAACATGTACAGTGATATAGACACTCGCTTTTTGAGCAAAGCTTGCCGGTACAAAGAGCAGAGAGCTAAGCCTGCACGCTCAAATGAGTAACATCAGTTATTCTCATCAACCAAGGAAGCTAAATCTTCCTTCTGATCAGAAGTCACTTAATCCGTGGTCGTCGTCGTAGTATCTCATGATCAATATTTGGTGGACGGTGCGAAATGAAATTGGGGTAACAGAACCCACCGATGAAATCAGCTCAAAGTTATATCACAGAAGACGACTACATAGCAATATTTAATATTTGATGGTTTGTTCACCTGAAAGCAAAAGGGATTACTAGAGTCAGAATACTTTAACTGGAGCAAAGGAGTGCATCTTTGTTTGCGGTTCTTACTGCCCTATCTACATGGAGTATAGAGTGATAATTTGATTAATTTGATTTGAATATTTATACGATTCTATTTAAAAATTATTCTTTATGTGTAATTTTTTTATTTTTAAATTTTAAATATAAAATTTATTTAAAAATTTTAATATTTCATTTTATTAGATAGATTATCTTGAGTGCATCCTTCTGCACGTCTTTGTGCACAACCTTCTCTCCACCCTAATCTTTCTTAACAACCACAATGAACATAAAAGCAACAATAGAATAAAAAAGAAAGTAATACAATTTTTAAACCCGAGTGATCTCCAAAATCTGATCAACACAAGCAGCTTCTTTTGTAATGGACGAGTCACACGCCCCTATCAAACCCAATTGTCCCTTTTTCTTTATTATTTTTTTCCATAAGATTCAAAGATATCTAAATGTCTCTAGTACTATTTTACTTTCTAAATCTTATCTTATATGGATTATATATTCAGGAACAATAAACTATGTGATAAAAAATCGAAAAACGTTTGTGAATTTTCATCAAGTTCCTCCTGGTATAGATGGATATACGTATGGAGCAATACGAGAGTAGAGATCAAAAGAATTGACACTTGCAAACAAGAGTTACAAAGTGACCAAATCATAATCTTGCATGATGTTCTCTATACACCACAGATTTGACAAAATTTAGTTTCTATTGTTATTTTTCTTAGATTTGATTATAATTTGAATTTTTCTTGTAATAGGATCTGTAGTTATTACAATGGTGAGCATTATGGTTATCGACATCTCATGAATGATTTTATCATTTTGGATTATGACAAATAAATATTAAACTGTTATGTTGATTATTATATTTCGTTAAATATTTATTTTTTTAGTGATACTAATGTTAATAATAAAGTATGACATGCTAGAATTGGTCATATTGGGCAAGACAAGATGAATCGATTAATGAAAACAAAACTATTAGATTCGTTTATTAAAGTTGATTTATCGAATTGTGAATATTGTTTTGTCGTGAAGATAACTCGAAAACCATTTGGAAAATCCGTAAGGGCTGAATTTCAGTTGCAATTGGTTCAGTCTAAAATTTATGGTCCAATGAATGCAAAGACTCGACATGGAGTATCATATTTCATTACATTTATAGATAATTTCATGCAATTTGATTATATATATTTGATTTCTCAAAATTCTAAAATACTTGAGTGTTTTAGACATTATATGAATGAAATGGATAATTAAATTGACAGAATAATTAAAACTTTAAGAATAGATCGAGAATGTGAATATCTATCATATCAATTCAAAAATCTATGTAGTGAAAAAAAAATATTAGACAATTGACTATTTCTCATACAACTTAACAGAATGATGTTGTTGAGGAGAGAAATAGAATATTGTTGGATATGACGAAATCCATGATGGTGCATGCTAACTTATCTATTTCCTTTTAGGAAGACGTATTGTTAACTATGACCTATATTTTAAATAACGTGTCTTCAAAATCAGTACCGACCATATCATATGAATTTTGAACTAGTAGAACACCAAATTTGAATGATCTCAATTCTTGGGGATCGGCAGTCTATATTTATGATTCTTCCAATATGTTTGGAAAATTTGGTTCCCGAGAAAAGAAATGTATCTTTGTTATATATTTTGATCAGTCAAAAGATTATGTACTCATTGGTAAATGCGATAATGATACTGTAACGGAAATTAAATTACAAAATGGGACATTTTTAAAAGATGATTTTCCTAATGAATGTGAAATAGCGAAATGAGAGCTTTTATTTGAATTAAATAATTCAGATGATGGATCTATACTAGATGGATCAAGGGAATCATGAAAAATTGAATCTCTAAATGATCCCAGTAGGAAGGATTCAAGTTCTAATGATCCAACTGAATTATCGATTTAAAAAAATGATAGGAAAAATGTGTCTAAACATTATTCCAAATTGAAGGGTATATTTTTATCATTTCTCCATAGGATAAAAATGAGCCTAAAAATGTGAATGCGATTTTGTTCTATCCTGCCAAGGATGAGTAAGTGAAAGTAATGGAAGAAGAAATGGAGTCAATAAAATCCAACCAAGTTTGAGATTTGGTTGATCTTCTATTTGGGTGTAAACCTATTGGGAACAAATGGATTCTCAAAATTAAACGTAAAACTGATGAAACAATTGAGAGATACAAAACTCGATTGGTGACAAAATGTTATACCCAATAAAATGGTATTGATTATGAAGAAAGTTTATCACCAGTAGTAAGTTGCCTTTATTCATCTATTGTTTGCTATTGTAGCCAATTTAGATTTTGAATTGCACTAGATGAATGTGAAAACTGCATTTTTTAATGGAGAACTTAAAGAAAAAATTTATATGGAACAACCAATAAGTTTTATAATTGAAAGCTAAGAAAACAAAGTTTATAAATTGAATAGATCAATTTATGGTTTTAAACAATTTTTAAAATAATGGTATTTGAGATTCATAAAGTTGCAATCTTTTACGACTTCGTGATGACAGACGAAAACCACTGTATTTATGTGAAAAAATCCAATAATAAGTTTGTAATTCTATATCTACATGTTGATGACAAATTGTTAGTGGAAAACGATATGGAGTATATCTTAAGTATCAAGAATTGATTGTTATCAAATTTTGAGATAAAGGATATGGGTGAATTAGAATACATACTAGGTGTTAAGATCCACAGAAATCATTTTAAGAGATTATTAACATTATTTCAAGAATTTTATATTAAAAAGATTCTTGAACGGTTTAGAATGGACAACTGTAAGCCCATTGATACTCTTGTGGGTAAAGGTGAAAGTTTAACCCTTGCGATGTGTCCAAAAATTATTGAAAAAAATAAGATGTCAAAAGTATCATATTTCAACGCTGTTGGGAGTCTGATATACGCTCTAACGTGTACTTGTCCTGACATCTGCTATACTATGGGTTTAGTCAGTAGGTATCAATCCAATCTAGGTCGGAGTTATCAGACAGTAAAGAGGATTTTGCGATATCTGAAAGGAGTTATAGACTATTCCCTTTGTTATTAAGGAAATGATTTGTCATTAAATGTATACATAGATGTTGATAGAGGTGGCGATTTAGATAAATGTAAATCCACTTCAGATTATGTTTTCTTACTGAATAATGGCACCATGTTTTAAAGAACCAAGAAATAAATGTATGAACCACTATTCACACTAAAAGCAGACTTTTGTGGCTTATGTTTCTGTAGTTCAAAATGTATTTGATTAAAAAGATTTTTATAACATTTAGGAATCGTAAGTGATTTAGTGATAACTATGACAATTTTTGTAATAGTCAATCAACTATCATTTATACGAAAAATCCCAAATATCATAAGAGAACAAAACACATAGATACAAAATTCAACTTTATTCGAGACATTGTTAAAAAAAATGAGGTGACGTTGAAATATATCTCTACGCATTTGATGATGGCAGATCCATTCACGAAACCTATATGTAGAGATATATTTTTAAAATATGTAAAATTTCTCGAATTGCATTGGATGTGATTGTATTTGCATATACAATGACTCTAATGTAATGCTCATAATTTTTTACATTTGAACTTGTTTTGTACTTACGAGTTCTTATATCTTGATTTAAAAGTATGTCGGATAAGTATTGGTGATTGTCTCTCACACACGTGTAATCGTTTCTAATATCTGTGTGATATGTAGAGATAAGATAATATTAACTTGTGGTTAATTAACAAATGTATGCCGTCTTAGTAGAGAATTAAAATGATATTATCGTTTATATATTTTCTTGATAATCGAAATGGATTTTTCACAATTTATTACACTTGTCTATGAGGCAGGTGTAGTTTTCTCTTGAAATTGTAATGATTATGGAGGACTTAAAAGAAGAGAAAATCTAGTCGAGTATTGTGGTACACTTGAATCAAAGGTTGGCCAAAGAATTATCCTGCCTGCAAGCTTCATAGGAGGCTCAAGAAATATGAGACGAAAATATACAGATGCAATGACATTGATACAAAAATATGGTAAACTAGATCTTTTCTTAACATTACATGCAACCCAAATTAGGTAGGAATTAAAGAACAGTTAGGACCTAATGAAAAAACTCAAAATAGGCCAATTTTTTTTTGATTATACAACAATTTGAATCTGAAATCACTAGATTAGGGAGGGGGATTTATACCACATGCTCATTTTCTATTGATCTTGAAAACTCAATACAAACTTTTCCACCCTAAAGAATATAACAAAATTGTTTGGACCAAGATTCCAAAAAAAAGTAAATATCCTCATTTGCGTCGAATGGTCATGAAGCACATGTTACATGGACCATGTGGTGCATTAAATTGCAAAAATATTTATACGACAAAAAATAGCATTTGTAGAAATTCGTATCTTAAACAATTTTGTAAAGAAACAGTCCAAAATCAGATGCATATCCAACCTATAGAAGTAGAAAGAATGGTGTCGAAATCAAAGTGAGAGGACAATTATTAGATAATAGATGGGTTGTACCATATAACGCTTATTTGTTGGCTAAATTTGATTCCCATATTAACATAGAAATGTACTCAACTATTAAATCAGTTAAATATATCTGTAAATGCCATGATTGAACAAACTTTTATGTTGCTGGTGAATGTGTAGCTATACAAATATATGAGGTATATGAATACCAATCTCCTAGGTGGGTCTCGCCAGAGAATTTTCTGTTTTCCTTTGAATCAAATTAAGCCTGGTGTTATCTATTTTCAACTTCATTTAGAGAATTATGAGCCTGTGAGTTATAAGAAGCATGACCAACTAAGAAATGTCATGAACAATCCACTGTATAGGAAAACTATGCTTTTTTACATGAATAGAACAGATACAGATGCTAAAAATTTGAAGTGCACTTATGTTTAATTTTCTGATTATTTTGTTTGGAAAGTTGATAAAAAAAAAAAGAAATTTAGAGATAGAGGACACTCTGTAGGTAGGATTATGCTCCTCCATCAGAGGGAGAACGATATTACTTGAGAATTCTTTTATTAAAAGTCAAAGGCCCAAAATCCTTTCGAGATTTGAAAATTTTCAATGGAGTCAAAGTAGATATTTTTCGAGAGGCAGCATTGTTCTGTGGATTGTTAAAAGAGGACAATATACAGGAACTTTATATGCAAAAATTTTCATTATTTCATTTGCCATATGAAATGAGAAAGTTGTTTGCTACCCTTTTAATTTATTGCTGTCCAAATGATCCCAAAAAAATGTGGTTCAAGTTTGAGGATGCAATATTTGAAAATTTAATGAAATTTGGATTGACACGACCCATGGAATTTTAAAAAAGAGTCCTACAACAAATAAATCATCTCCTATAGATTATACATGATAGAATATTTAGAAACCAAAGTGGTGCTTTTTTTCATTGATGGACCTGGTGGAACGGGAAAAAATTTCTTGTATAGAACACTTTTAGCCACCATTTGATCAAAAGGTTATATAACATTAACAACTGCCACTTCAGGAATAGTGGCATCTATTTTACCAGGAAGTAGAATTGCACACTTCCGTTTTAAAATCCCAATCGATATCTTAGATGGATCGACTTGCTGAGTAAGCAAACTGAGTTCCTTGACATATTTAATCAGAGAATGTAAGTTGATCATTTGGGATGAGGCACCGATGGCATAAAAGGCTACAATAGAAGGCCTAAACGATCTATTGCAGGATCTCATGGATTCTAAAAAACCATTTGGTGGAAAAATCATTGTTTTTTGTGGTGATTTTAGACAAACTTTGCCGATTGTTCGTAAAGGGACTAAATCTGAAACTTGAATGTTTGCTTAATAAATTCTCCTCTGTGACCACTCCTTGAAAAGCTTTCCCTAATAGAAAACATAAGAACTAGACTGGATCTTAAATTTACAGAATTCCTTCTCAAATTAGGTGATGGATCTTACCCAGCAGATGACCGTGGAAACATCAAAATGCATGCTTCTATTTTATTAGAAATGAATAACACTAATGATGCATTACATAAATTGATAAACGCAGTATACCCTAAATTACAATATGATTCAGATGTTAACTTGTTTACCATTCAATAGAGCTATTTTAATCATAAAAAATGAATTTGTAGATGCAATAAATGATATTTTGATCCACAAATTTCATGGAATAATAACAGAATATACAAGTTATGATGAAACACAAAATCCAAATGATCAGGCATAGTTTGAAGATTTTATAAATTCTCTTGCACTCAATAGTTCCCCTCAAACTCTTTCTGAAGCTAAATGCTACAATCATTTTGTTAAGAACAGAATGTCATTGTAATGGAAATAGATTAATACGTAAAACACTAAAAAAAATGTCATACATGCTGAAATTGCAGTTGGTGACTTTGCTAGCAAGAAGTATTCATTCATAGAATCCCACTTCAGCCTCCAAGTGATGAGCAATATCCAGTTGCTTTTAAAAGAACTCAATTTCCTGTTCACGTGTTTTTTGCAATGACAATAAACAAAGCTCAAGGTTAAACACTTGATTTTCTTGGCATTTATTTAAAAAAGCCTATTTTTTCACATAGCCAACTTTATGTCGCCTTTTCTTGAGCTAGAACATCTTCAACTATCAAATTAGTTATTCAACCCCTCTTTTATTCATGCCGAAATTCTCATTCAACAAAAAATGTAGTCTACACAGAAGTCCTTCAATATTCAAAACCAAAGACAAAGTTCACATACTATCGGTTTTATTTATTACTAATTTGTCTTGGTTTATATATTTATTACTCTTGTTTAACTTGTTTGTAATTAAATTCTTCTTCTTTTGAAAACATAGATAATAATGCCTAGACATACCTAAGCTTCCTATGCTTGAAGTTAATGAACAAACTAAAGGATGGATAGTTCATGTTCAAGTTGTTGAACGAAATCATGTCCAACTGACCAAAAGTGTTCCTCCAACAATGCTTAGACACTTGTTGTTGACCGATGCTCAGATAATTTTTATAAGTTTGAATACATAAATTTATTTGCAAACGCTAACTGTTTCCTTACACATTGTAAAAATAGGGCACTAAAGTATCTGCTTTGCTATATGGCACTGATATCCGTTTCCACCACCTCCTTTGGCCATCTAAGAGATATTATAACTCAATGCCATTCTCACAAAGACAGATGAAGTTTTCAGAGTAAGCAAGTACCAATTTTCTTGGGTAATTAAGAACAAAACATTGGTTGAGGAATACAAAAACAATACCACCAAGTCTCCCTTGCACTTTCCAGCTCACTAAATTCAGTGAACTTTATAAGCATGCTGACTCAGAAAATTTACAAAGTAAGAAACTAAAACCATTATTCTTTTTTACCTATTATCCAACATTTTTCGTTATTACTATACTATAAATCCAAGTAGTGCACACCCTTTGACAAATCACAAACATGAGAGCATTGGTTATCCATACTCTCTCCCAAACAACTTGTTCCGGACAAAACTTTTAGAAATTTTGTTCTCATTGATGAGGAGTAAAACATTGATACTTTCTTTCTATGGTCATAGTGGTTATTTGTTTTCTTATCAACTTATATTCTTTTTGTTTTGTCTCTAAAGAAAAAGGCCAATGCTTCTGGTGATGTGGAATGAATTTGAACAAACTGAGGGTGCAACTATTGCAAATGCCATCAGCACTTGCCGGTTGATAATTGCTATGCGAGTCAAAGTCACCACCTTTCAAGGTAAAGCAAACTACTTGGTTGTCTAAAATTACTCGCATTCTTAAACAAAAAAGGAAAAAAAAAAATGTTTGTCCATTTATAACATGTATTTTCTGCGTAGCATTATCACTCACAACAATATTGAATTCATCAATTCTTATAAATCCCCCTCCACCAGAAGACATGCAGATGAAAAATTGGTATACTCTGAACTTTTGAAAACACTCACATTTTACCTTTATATACCACTTCATGATCATATTAAATAATCATTACCTCGGATTTATTCAAAATGATTACATGTTAGTACTTTATTTATTTCCAGGTATATAGCCAACAAGAATGAATTTGATTATCTTGTGGAACAAAAAGCTTATAAAGACTACAAAATTGCTTCCACCTCCACCAGAAGAGGATTTTCACTCCATTCAAGAAATAGTGAACACAAAATCAGTAATTATTTTTCTTATGTCCTGCCTCTTTGCAATTAACTCTTTTGCGTAGATAAAAACAGCTTGGATTAAAGGGAAAACAAGCCTCTGAACCAATTGCCAAAAGCTCTTGATGCTGGGAAGACTTGGCTGTCACATGTACTGGCTGTAATGAGCAAGTAGAAGAAGAAGTGAGGTAAAAAGTTATTAAACTAATATTGAATGAATATAAAAAAAATTTATCACAGTCATTAACACAAATGTTTAAATCATAGGTCAAGGATAAGTATCATGGAAACTGATGAAAATGGCAGTGTCAATGCCTCCATCTTCACACCAGATGTTGAAAGCTTATCCCACATACTCCAGTTTAGCTCAAACATGCAGATGAACATCTTTGAGCAGAAATGCATCTTTTTTCATTTACTTTCTTCTTTGCTTCAGATTTCATTATTCACTTTCTTCTTACTTCATAATTCCCTTTTGACTATGTAATTACTTTTCAGAAATGCATCTTTTTAAAATCTTCCAATTAAGTTATGAATATTCTCATTAAAAAAAACCTAAAGAATAACAAACTTCACAAATAATTCGATCACGATTACTACTACAGTACACCATTCCTTTTTGAAACATGAAGTTCATACCTAACTCAATCCAAATGAGCAGCAAGATGAAGATATACACTGTGATTTGGCTGACTCAATTGCAAAGCATGAAATCATCTGTTTTGTAAGATCATATGAGTCCTTCCAGGGACAAGCTACGACGAAATATTGCATTGTAAAAGCATACACAAAGGAGGAAGCAGAACAATATCCACTCCTTCCTACAACAAATGAAGCCACCACTGAGATCGCTACAATTGTTACTCCTGCTACTTTGCCTCCGAATGAACAAAGTACATACCAATTCTTCACTCCAACCACCAGTTCAGTGATAGAAGAAATTGCTAAGGGCATTACAAGAACTCCAGTTGCATCATCATCATCTCCTGGTGTTAAGAGATCACTGAATTTCACTGTCAAAAAACTGCGGACAAATCCACATCAAAATCCCTCACATAGATCAGAATTTGCTAACTTTGCAGAAAACCCAAAGACATCTGGAACAAGCACCGGCAAAAAGATCCACGCTAAAGCTAAACAGAACTGAACACAACTCAGTTTGGAAAATACTTTTGTTAAACCAACCTCTAGCTCTTATGTATAAACTATATATATTTTGATGCCATATGATGGTCAATTATGTCTCTGACTAACTGATATTTAATGAACCATAATATGCATTGTAATTAGCCAAATGTAACCGAAGCATAGAGAAAAATGCTACAGTAGAGGTTGAGAAATGAATGTGAAACATAATAGTACTTTGTATAATCAAGTTATTATTAAAATTACTACTACTTTTGTTCGGCTTATGAAAAAGTTTATTATCCTTCTTTTTGCTCAAACATGACAACTAACATGAAATAGAATGTCTATTGATATCTTTTCTTAGTTTTAATATCTATTCCCCAGTCTTATGTGCTTAACCATACTCCACTAAACTTAAAATGCTATATAATCTATTGTTTCGGTCACGTGTAACTCACGTCTGATATTCTTAAAATAAATCATTATCTCTAGGGTCAGAAAATGATTGAGAAAATCATAGCAATTGGATGTATGATTGTCCAAATCTCCATTGAAGACCTACTTATATAAAGTATACATGGAAAGGGAAAAACAATTGGTTTATAATTGGATCTCCGGATGTAGAGTTAGAATTAGAAAATTGAAGTTTGAGATAACCATGTTAGATAAATAACTACTATCCTGGCTCACAGTGTGGTTGACATTTAATATTTAACATCATTTGTAGGTTTGCAAGCATGCTCTTTCGTTCTCTCCTATTTATGCCGAGAATGCTCCCACAAGGCTTCAATTTCGAAAATTTGTGATCGGGATAGCCATCAAACCGTGCCACATCCTACAGTTCTTGCGCCTTAGTATTGTTCTTTCTGTCTGGCTTCTTATTATCCTGTTCATTATATTTTGGATTTGGCCATTGGATTTTGTTAGAAGTTTAGGTGAAGGCAAGAGACTTTCTGAGTCACATATCTGCCACTTTTATTCTTATTGATTGTCTGCATGGCTTCTGCTTTCTGCAAGCATTGTGTTCACATTTGTTGGGGTAACTTCTTTGAGGGATTACTTTAGACATTTATGGGAACTTGGAGGTCAAGATGCTGAAGCCGAAAATTTTACATCCTTCACTATTCTCCAACCGAAGGATGCAAACCAACAAGCACATATAAAAAACTATCTATATCTTGCCACTACAACACTCTCACAAATTCTAAGCTCCTACCATATTTGAGCATCTAACTATCAATATTTTTTGTGCGTATAAAATGTCAACTTGTTTCGATATTGTCATTTCATACAAGCTTGAATATATCAAATGGTTCAACAACTTTAAAGCAATTCGCAATGAAGATACCACCACCAAATAAATTCATCCACTTTTTATAGTTTATGAGTATAT
This sequence comes from Dillenia suffruticosa, assembly GCA_033439265.1. Classification (NCBI taxonomy): domain Eukaryota; kingdom Viridiplantae; phylum Streptophyta; class Magnoliopsida; order Dilleniales; family Dilleniaceae; genus Dillenia; species Dillenia suffruticosa. Next base: position 13,258,715 of record JAVTVX010000027.1, on the reverse strand, counting down.
AAAGAACCAAGACTTTTAATAGCTATTTCCAAACTTCTATATATCTAACATTGCATGTTAATGAACTTTATCTATTCCACATTCATATATTTCTTCTTAATCATACATTACCTAATCACTTCTATAAATATTATATTTACATAAAATTTCAATGATTACAATACACACAAGAAAAAAAGGAAAAAAAAAAACCTGGGCCAAGGCCGCATCTTGTGCAGCGAGAACCCTTGTAGTATATATATATATATTGAAAATTTTAGATGGCTTAAGTTTGTGTTAACCTATGGTTGTACCCAACCCATACCAACTTTGGATGAGTCCAAAATTTCTGATCCACTCAAGCCACGAATCAATTGGAACCACAACCCAACCCTATAGAGTTAGATTTGGTTGACTGATGGGTTACTCGACCCAAGTTGCACCCATACATTCATACATACATACATTATGAAAAGAAAATATTAAGAAAATTAAGACACATGGACAAAGTATCTTATAGAACAGCACCGATGGAGGTTGATGACCCACATCAGGGGCCTCAATCACGCTCTTATTGTGGGGTCCTGATTCATCCACCAAACTGTCTTATAGAACAGATCCTGTTCAAGTAAGGCAGTGCCATCTCGCCTCGCTCAAGCTCTTTATAGACGGTTGTTGTCCCTCCGATGTCTGGTAAATCGATTTGCTCAGAAATGGGGTGGGAGAAGGAGCAATTCAAGTATTATGGGAGATTATTTCATTCCAAAATGCTATTCTCATTCTTCTTAAATAAAGATATCGAAGAGTTTATAGATTTTGCACATCACGAAAAATGTATGATTGTTCAAAAAAATTTTTTATCCTAATGTTTGGGTAAAATCTCACGGTCCGCAGGGATATAGAGAAAGCGATAGAAAGCTACTTTAATGCCCAGGCCCAGGACAAATTTCCACCACATCTGCTCTGACAACCTAAGGGGCCATCATTACAAAAACAACCCTTTGAAACTAAAATGACAGATAAGGAAGAAAAATGTGCTGAAACTACAAGCTTCACGAGAGAGAGAGAGAGAGAGAGAGAGAGAGAGAGAGAGAGAGAGAGAGAGAGAGAGAGAGAGACTGTTTGTGTGTGTGTGTGAAAGAAAATAGCCGACTCAAGCCAGACTTGTTATGGATCAAGCACAGCACACATTGTCAGCCCCTCACAAGTAAAACAAGATGCTTGAGTAGTAATAAAGCAAAGATTGCACACTTAAATGAGTCATATATTAAATCTCACGAAAAAAAATGAGTCATTTAAAGCACCAAAACTGGCACATCAGCCATCATCATCATTTTAATATCAGGAAGCTAAATACAAGTAGACTTTCAAGACTTAAAATACACACACAATAGAACGCCTGGTCAGCTTATTCTAAGCCACACAAACATCCTCTGGTCCGGTTTACATCTACGTGGTTGCGAATTGACTGATCATAGCCACCCTTCACCCCCCCCACTAGCACGTTCAACTGACTAATTTCTACAAAATCCAAAATATTTTGACATCAACAATGCTTACCAAGGAATGGATAGTAATTTGCTCACCAACCGCCTTGACGGTATTCAAATTTCGGCCACAAACTATTCATTCATATTGATTAGAACCATGCCCCACTCCTCTAACTCTTATTCTCCTACCAAATGATCCAAAGTCCTTGGAGAAGCTCGCGGGAGGAATGGAATGAAGAAGTCTCTTCCAATGGCTAGGGTGCATAGCGGGGAGAGCAACTATGATGACATATGGCAAGCCCAGGACCAGAATTTAGTACTTCCATCTAAACTCATCACAGTCGCTGATGCCTTTGAAAAGAAAGAGCATTCATGGTAATAACACTGAATTTAAATTTCCGGAAGAAGCAACAGCACTTTCATATATACTACTCAAGGGTTGCAACTTACTGCACCCAAAACAAAGGAGCATCTTTCCCACTATTCGTCATACATATAGGGCTTGCTAGAACAGAATTGTTCTACTCCACTTACTACTACAAAGTGTTTTAAGCAACTATGCCTCGAGTGGTTTCTTTCCTTCATGACACTCATGCTACACCTTTCTATACTAATGCAGGTTTGTCACGTCTGATGTTCCTACAGATCTATCAATTCAAGTCCAAGACATCACCTTCTATGTTCATAAGGTACGCAAATATAAAATAAGTTTCTCACAATTGAGCTAACGGTATGCCAACTCGGACATTAACTTCAAACACGTCAGTTAACAATAAAAAAGTAGAATAGAACTTGGCTAGAATGTGTCAAAGAGTTCAGTCATGTGCCACTTCACATGCTAGAATTAGAACCAACCCGCAAGTATGGCATGTCAATTCCTCAGTATGTTGTGTTTCCCGTGAATGGTAACCCTTACATCTTGTCATTGAAATAGCATTCGCTGGTTTCGAGGAGTGGCTATATAAACCAAGCCATTCTCCATCCACCAAATTCAAATATTGGTTACGACCATAAGCTTGAAAATTTCCCTGGTGGAGCGGCAACTTTTGAGATCATTTTGAGATTTTGCTATGGCCTGCCAGTAGACTTAAACCCTAACAATGTTGCGCCACTAAGATGTGCATCAGAGTATCTAGAGATGACGGAGGAATTTGAAGAGGGGAATTTGATATCCAAGACGGAAGCTTTCATAACGTTCATAGTCCTTGCTTCATGGATAGACTCCATAGCAGTACTGAAGTCCTGTGAGAATCTGTCTCCATGGGGTGAAAATCTCCAAATTGTCAGAAGATGCTGTGATTCAATTGCTTGGAAAGCTTCGCAGGACAATTCAACAGCTGGAGAAGTCATTAATGAAGGTTGGTGGTTCAATGATCTGGCAACTCTCCGAATTGATCACTTTGTGAGGATCATCACTGCAATAAGAGCAAAAGGAATGAAGCCAGAAACGATTGGTTTCTGTATCATGGATTATGCAGAGAAAAGAGTGCCTTGCATGGATGTTGAATCAGAAGGACAAAGAGGGAACAGTCATGGAACAAACGAGTTGCAACTGAGCATCTTGAGTGGGAAAAGGCAGGAAGGGAGCGTGGGACATAACAAGGAGCAGAGAATCATAATCGAGAGCCTAGTAAGCATACTTCCTCCACAAAAAGAAGCAGTTTCTTGCAGGTTTTTATTGTGGATGTTGAAGATGGCCATTGTGTTTTCCGCAACGCCAGCTTTGGTTTCAGAGCTCGAGAAGAGAGTAGGAATGGTATTGGGAGATGCTAGTGTAAGAGATCTACTTATTCCTAGCTATAGAAATGGAGATCAAGGGATGCTAATGAAGTGAGTCTTCTTCCGCTTCATATATCTACTGTTAGCATAGATCCTAAAATAAAGTCCGTATAGAATATCTGATAATTTAACTTCAGATATATAGATAGCTTTGGCCATTTATATATATTGACATTCTAGAGGGGCCCAAAATGTCAAACAAAAAACACAAGTGAAAAGCCACAAACAGCAAAAATGCTAGATTATGGTATTCAAAAGAAAAATAAATAAAATAAAGAAATAAAGAAAACAGAACAGAACAGTATGTAAAATGATTTACAGATGTTTCTAAGAAGAGATTTACTAATTAAATTGCAGTTCACCGGAAGAATGCACCTTGTATGACATAGATGTGGTTCAAAGGATCGTGGAGTATTACCTGATGCATGAAGGGCAACAACAAAATATACTACATAAAAAATGTGGGAATCCGGATGTTAGTAAGCTCATGGATGGCTACTTAGCAGAGATTGCGAGGGACACTAACCTTTCCATTCCGAAATTTCAAGTATTAGCTGAAGCCTTACCGGCACAAGCTCGAACATGTCATGATGGTCTCTACAGAGCCATTGATATCTATCTAAAGGTTTGGATGATTTTTTTTTTTTTTTTTTCTTTGGTATTTGTCCATTGATAACAAAAGCATGAAATCTGATACATAATCTTCCTATCAGAGTCATCCATCACTATCAGAACATGAACAAAAGAAGCTGTGCAAAATAATGGACTGCGAGAAGTTGTCCCTTGATGGGTGCATGCATGCTGCACAAAATGATCGACTACCCCTAAGAACTGTTATCCAGGTAAAATGGTAGCCCATTCTTGCTCTAGTTCTACATATTAATATTTTGAAGAGTGAGCATGAATTTCAAGGCTTTTGACAACTAAAGCACGGGCAACATAGCTTTAAATCGGACACAATGATGTATCATTTGCGGCACTATAGATTTTAGTCATTCACACTGTAATCGTCACAACCAAAAACAGCTCAACTCTCATGAAATTTATTCCATGAACCTCCAATTCCGAGCAGACTGTAGTAGAAAAGAACTTGAAAGTGGGTATTAAAATATCCATGTGACCAAGGACATGATATTTATTTAATTTTCCCATTGGCACCTCATAGAAATTCTGACTCCTGGTGTAAGAGTTACTTGCACTTTGCACATAATGGCATCTATTCAAACAGAACACCATTGCAGGTGCTATTTGCAGAACAAGTAAAGATGCGAGCAGCACTACAGGCAAAGAAGTCATCGGGTGGTGGTAACTCAGAGCAGGAAGGAGCCTGGTCGTCTACAGAAAAGGAGATCAAGGCTATTAAAGAAGAACTTAAGAAGGTGAAAATGGAAATGGCAGAGCTGCAAACAGATTACTCAGAATTGCAACAGGAATATGAAAAGATCAGCAACAAACGAAGACCAGGTTCAAGTTGGAGCTCACGATGGCGAAAGATCAAGAACTCTTCCTTTTTCCATGATAAAATGGACAGGGATGAGCTTAGGGATATACAGAACACACCAAACCAAGCTGGCTGTAAAGTAGCCTGTCGTCGCAGGCTATCCATCTCCTAAATTTTTCAGCTTTAACCATTGTGAGGGTGGACAAATTGAATGAATTTCAAGAAATACACAAAGAGCAGCTAAACTAATCCATAAAGTTTGGCTACAATATATCTTGTTTGGTCACATATAAGAATTATGGACATAGGAACTAGTGTTGGATCAGTCAGAGACGTGTGGTATATTGTAACTTTTCAGTTTGTTTGGTTGTACAAACAATCAAAGCGAGGTTGAGTTTGTGTGTCCTCGAAAGGATGAAGAACAAAATGAGTTCAGTGAAAACAGAAATAACTAGTTTAGTTGCAAGCAGCTAAGCATGGCGAGGGTTTGATGAATTCACAGCAAGTCCGCTCACTGTGAAAATATCTTTCGGACATTATTTCCAAGAACATTTCCCACAAAATAATTTTCTAAGACGAGACAAGTGATGGGAAACACAGACAACGAATGACAATTAAGATATTCGGGATTGAATGTTAATGACAGTACTAGCATAATGAACTTCAGAGGAAACCCAAAACAAGACATGGTGAAAAAAGTTTATATTTTTTTTTTGGGTACAAGAAAAAGTTTGTATCTTACAACTAATGAATCACAAACAAGACATGAATAATAAGTTTCAGAAGAAAGTCAGTTGCAAAACAAAATGGGTTCTCAAAATCTAGTTTCATTTATTACGGTGAGTAAAATAAAGAACTATTCTTTGTAAAGGAATACGTGATACCCACCCTCCAAACTGCCAATCTAAATCAGGTCAGAACAGCATCTCCCATCATGAGCTTCAGGGAGAACTAGATGGTACTTGTATAAATATAATAAAAAAAATGATATGGGAGGAAATTGAAGAGGATAAAAGGATGAAGAAAGGACTCTGTGTAGCCTTAAACTTTCTAATAAATTCATCTTTCTCTCTGCATGCCTCAATCTTACATGAGGATATAAATTATAACTAATTCCTTTATATCTCTAATGTAATTTCTTCGTACAACTTTTGAATGAATTGAAACTTTGTCATGCAAAAGAACAAAAAAAAACCACTTTAACAAGTACCAGAACCAATCTAAAATCAATATACTCAACTCTGAAAATCAAACACTCAATCCTCCATTTGATTTAGAACTACTCAAAACCACTTCTTTATCAGAAAGAAATCCACTTCAAAAATACAATAAGCATAACAATCTTAACCTCAAGCATTATTCTGCGGCAGAAAAACATCTACCCAGGAAACTGATCATTATCTAAGACAACATCAAAACCATAAGGTAATCTTATATATCAGTTTCCTCAAATTTTGCAAATTTCTACCTAGAAGCACGCATGCTGCTCCATGGAAACTTGGGGAGAACTTCACTACCACCACGGCCACCACGGCGTCCTTTACCAGTAGAATCCTTCTGAGGCTTAGACCCATCAAGCCAATGTGACTTCTTTTCGGCTTCATCAAGCATACTCGACTTGGATTGCTTGTTCATGTTCTTCTTCTCCTCCTCAATCATCCGAATGGGATAAAGATCAGGAGAAATGGATAAAGGATTCTTGAGAGTAATGTAGGCTTTTTTGTAGTCGGGTTTGGCTATCAATAATCCTCCTCTCTTCTTCTTCTTCCCCTCCATGTTTAGGGTATGTACTTTCTCGACTTCGAAACCGTAGAGTGATTCCAGAACCCTCTTAATTTCAATCTGGGGAAACAAAAATTCTGAAACATGAAGCACACAAACACAGAGAGAGAGAGAGAGAGAGAGAGAGAGAGAGAGAGATGAAAAGAAATACCTTGGAAGCAGAAGGGATGGTTTTAATGGCGATTTCGGAAATGTTGGAGAAAGAAGAAGGCATGAGAAGCTTGATTGGAAGGTTTGCGAAGTGAACAACTCTTCTACCCAACCTCCCCGCCATATTTCTCTTCTCTGCTGTTCAAATTCGTTTTTGATTTCTCTTCTCTGAATCGGAATCTGAAGAAAACCCTAAACCCTCCTCTCCTTCGGGGAAATCGCCGTAGAGGAGAGCGGGGGTTTTCTCTCACAACCTCAACCCCCTTTTTTGGTTTTCTTTAGAAAAATGCGAAATTATACCCTCGGCTTTAAGCATTGTTAAATCAGTCTCTTCGGTCTCCACTTTGGAATTTTACAATATTCTCCCTCAATTTTAAGATTTTACAAAATTAATCCTTCCCCCACTAATTCGCTAAAATTTTCCATACTTCAAAACCTCCAAATTTAGAATCTCGGCATAATTGATCATTCCGGTTCTAAGCCATGCATTATTATGATAAAAAATAATATCAAAATAAAATAATAAAAACAAAAAATAAAATGTAAATATATTTTTTAAAAAGAAAAGCTTAAAACCTACATTTGATCAATGCCAAAAATCCTTAAAAAAAAAAAAATCCATTAATATTGTCATTTTCTGCTCATATTAACATTTCATTGTTGTATATCTCTTTTCTTTTTGTATTAACATTTCTTTATTTAAGAAAATTTATTTTAAAATCAAGTTGATTTAAAAATTTTCTTTTGAACATGATTTTGTTCAGTAATTCTTAATACCGAGAGCTCTTTTATTTCTTGCTTTTCTCTCATGAATTTATATTGTTGGCTAAATAGATAAAGCTCTAAAATCTTTAATATATATTAATTAAAAGGTTTACATTATAAAAAAATAGTATTTTTGTGACGAATTTTGTGATAAACTTTTGTAAAAGGTTTGTCTTTAAAAATATTAGCGACGAACACATGTTCGTCACTAATACCTCATCACAAATATTAGCGATGAAATTTTCAAAATTCGTCACAAAATTAACAACGAACAGTATCTCGTCGTAAAAGTCTATCACTAATTTTAACCACGAAAAATGTTTTGTTGCAAAATTCTATCACTCACTTTACCACGAATAGCCTATCATCATAAATTCATGACGAAATTAGCAACAAACATTTTACAATGAATTTAGCAAAATATTTTTGCTAGAAACTTAGCGATGAATTTCTACGACGAATTTGATGACGAACTTGACGACGAACTTAGCAACGAATTTTTTGTGACAAATTTGGCGATGAACTTTAGTAATGAACTTAACGATGAACTTAGTGACGAATCTGAAAATTTAATAATTAATCTAAAAATTTAACGACGGATTTAATGACGAACATCTATATTCATTGCTAATTTGCGACAAACATAAGTGTTTGTCTCAAATTTGCGACGATCATAGATGTTCGTTGCTAATCAGTGACAAACACATATGTTTGTCGCAAATTAGGGACGAATTGTTCGTCACTAATCAGGGACAAACTCCTTAGTTCGTAGCTAATTAGAAACGAATGTGATGTTCTTCGCTGATCTAGCAACAAATGCTCATGTTTGTTATTGGTTTATCAATGAATTTGGAAATTTAACAACAAATTTTGTAGAAATTTAGCAACAAATTTTGTAGAAATTTAACAACAAATTTTGCAACAAATCTAGAAACCAACGACGAATTTTGCCATAAAAAATAATTGTAATGGCATATTTTAAAATTTTTTTCCTATATATCATATTTTTGTTCATCCATATAATATCCAATATCATCACACAATAATATCAAACATGCAACAGTAATTAAGATCAAATTTCTCGTCTCTACTCATCCAAGCAACTAACCATCCAACAATATCAACTAACTAATGATACAACAACAACAACTAATCATTTAAATCAAATATTACAAAATAAGAACAATAACAAAAATTACAATATTCAAATGTGACAATCAACTTAACAATGTTAAATATTTAAGTAATAATAACCATCAAACAACAATAAATAGTATCGAGAGTCATGGTCATCATCGTCATGATCATCACCATCATTAGCATTATCATGAGGAGATAGAGAAGGGAGAATCTGACTTGAAGTGGGGATTAACTGAAGATACTGCAAAATGAATTTCTGTTGTGTGCGTACCTCTCTAAGTTCGTCGTTTTTTTATGCCTGTAGTTCCTTCAATTGGCTCATCTCTTGGGTCAACCAGTGGTTTTGCAAGACCTGCTCATAGAACCTATTCCAAGTATTCTTCCTTTTTTTACTCCACCCGTTGCCTCAAGCCATAGAGCCATGCTATCAATAGATAGCTCAGATGAGGCAGTATCATCACCACCACTCGAATTTCTCAGTTAAAACTCATTATATTTCTCATGCATTGTCATTAGAAAAATTATAAGAAAATTAAAATAACAATATAATAAAATATCCAACACGATATGTGTAAATCAATATCATCATTACAATTAAACAAAATATGTACAATAATATAATATTGTTATGATAGGTTCAAAGATGTCCAATATAATCAAATAAAAATATGATAACCTACGTAATTGATAGAAAAAGATACAACAATCAAGTTTACAACTAACACTTTTCATACATCAATAACTAATCTTCCACTTTCATACTTATTCTGATATGATATGAGTTCATTAAACTACTAAAACAATTGAAAGTTTTTAAATTACATACGTTAACTACTCTAATTCTCTCCTTACTCCACGTATTGCCTTTCTTTTGGAATGTCCACTTGAAAATATCTATAAATGATGGCTCGGCTTCCATTTCCTTGACAAAAAGAAAAACACTGTTAGAAATAATGAAATAGTTAAAAAATAATTGAATTAAATTAAAAAATTAGTGTTTTAATAAGATTATCAATCTATTTCTATACTCATCTACATTGATTGACCCTTCCGTATAAGTGGTAAACAATTTTCCAAAATTACAAGATCGACTCTTCCTATTCTACTGACTCCTTCATTTGCTCTCATCGGATTCCCAAAAGTTCAAAATTCTGACACAATTTTCTTCAGTGATGCTATTTGACTTCTTTCTACTACTCTTTGCATGGTTCAACACTCTTCGATTGTGATGACCACATTTCTTGTTAAAAATTCTTCTTAACTCATTCTCCTCAGTCTCATCCCAAGTGAACTGTTGCTACAATAAATAAAAGTACAATTAGCTATGTTAAAATTATAAACTTAGTTTCATATATAAATTGAATGGCATAACTTATCTTAAACTCTTTCTATCATAAATTTTTTATATCTTCTGGAGTGTTAGTATAAGTCATCCAAGCTACTTCCTAATGGTTGTTCACTATTTTATTAAACCCATGCACAACTTGTACAGAATTTGTGAATCAGTCATAAAGTTATAAACAAACGATGGTAAATAAATACAATGTTAAAAGAATCATATATTACATAAATAAAAAAAACAACAATAATGATGAAATTTTAAAATTTAATACTTACAAATCTCCTCAAAGGAATATTACCTATCGCTTATCTTCTTCCCCCTCAATAAGTGAATGTTACACCGAAAGTGCAACCGAAGGGGACGATGAAGGGGCATCGGTAGACGGGGAAGGGAAAGGTGCAGTTGAAGGGGACTATGATGTTAAAGAGAAAGGGTCTAATCTTTAATCACTAATTCGTTTATGCCCTTCATGTCGATACTATTAAGTATAAATGTTAAAACAATAAAGAAAATAAAATTGCATATTTATCAGATATATAATCAAGTACATAAAGAAGCTTGCTATATTTAAATTGACATACTAATTAGTACAGAGGCCACCAATACTCTAAAAAACTGACTCTAATGATTTATAAAAAAGAAGACAGTGTATCAGCAAATGAAAAACAATATATAATAAAAACTACACTACCAAATGATATATAATAAAGACTAGACTATTAGATCTGAAAATAAAAGTCAGATTTTTGTTGTGTTAAGAAAACAAAACTTGCTCGCCATAAAAATCAAAGTTATCATTTTATCTCCACTATTATTATCATCTACATCATCAACATCATCCACATCCTCATTCTCATCATCTATCACTACTTCACATGGATCTCGTAACGTTAGAATGTTATATTCCTTAGTTTGAATCCAGTTGGTAATTTTCTCTTGTTGATATGCTATGTCTTGCTAGAATTTCTTGATCTTTTTCCTTACTTTTAATTTTCAAACAGTTCACCAATCAATTTTGTTACGCTCCAAACTAGGATATGATACATAATACACTTGAATCGCTTGTTGTGCCAACACAAATGGTTCATATCTCTACACAATTATTATGATTTATTTCGATCAAATTAAACTTTGGGTGCATCTTTATCCCTTTGACGGGATCAAACCATTGGCACATAAATAAGATGCCCGCAATTCTACTCCAAAGTACTTTACCTTTAGGATTTCATCTAACAAATCATAAAAATCATATTTTGCACCTCTATCATTGGATAACTGAACACATACCCCACTATTCAATGTAAATTTTTTGATTCCATATTTTTGAGTATGAAAATTATACCCATTTATGAAATACGTTAACCAAATTCGTATCCTTGATTTGGGACCCCATGACAGATGGGTTAACAGTTCTTGCTCAACTTAAGCTTGATTACTATTAACTTGAAATAAAGTAAGCGCGTTAATATATTTGTTAACTAATGATGTATAAAATTTAAAGGGAACTTACATATGTTTTGAATCATGCTACAAATTCTTCATCGCGCACACGATCAAATTCATTCATCGATAGTTTAGACCATGAATTTTGAAAAATCATACCATCAAAGAAAACGATTTATGTCACAAAATGTTTGCGACACAAAGAATACATTTGTTTGCAAATGTATATTAACTTGAAATATGGCATCACTTCTAGACAGTTCAGTAAATATATGTATGACCTATTTGCCATTTTTTATCACTTAAATATCTAAGTTTACATGCCCCACTTGATCAACCAAAATAGTTAAAAATTAAGAATGATTTCGAATTGGGATCAATAGAACTCTTATAATTTTTTCTCGCTCTTCGCCTTTTGCATTGTATGTAAGGCTCGAAATAGCATGAGACAAACGTTGTCACCTCATTCACAATGTATGCATTAACAATAGAGGTTTCAAGTCATGCCTTATTTTTCACTTTTTTCTTCAAATGATATAGAAATCTAATTGTAATAAAATAAAGTGTATCAGAAAATAATATATAATGAATTAGTAATTTGATATGCTTTAAAAACGAAGTGTAGAAGATAAAAAATTTATCTTTCAAACGGATACATCTATTGAAATTGGATAGAAACTGCAATTTTGGTCTCATAAAGCAAGTGAACTAAGAGGTGTTTAATGAAATCAAAAAATGACGGAGGGCATATCATTTCAAAGTTACACAGAATGATAGGAATATCGCTCTCTAACTTCTCCATGTGTGATTCCCTCAACATTGTCAAGCAAATGTTATAAAGGAAAATACTTAACTCTAAAATAGCGCCACATGCAAAAATTGGTAAAAGTTTCTTAAAAGTAATAGGAATTAGTCTTTTCATGAATATGTGATAATCATGACTTTTCAAACTAATCAACTAGCAATCCTTCAAATCAACAATTTTTTGGATTTTACGGGCCAAGTATGACCTATGTCAAAAACATATTGGGTGTCTCCATGCACATATAAGGTGAAAGATTGTACAGAGTTAAGATAACTAGTCAACATAAATAAGTTTTTCCTAATTTGTCAGATGGAGCAAATCCATCAGTACAGAAACCTAACCTAATGTTTCGAGTCTTTTTTGCAAACTCAGGATATATTCTATCAAAATATTTCTGTCACCGCATCGGAAGGATGACATATTAGCCACTCTTTTATTTCATGATTTGCATGCCAAGTCATGTGTTCAACAGTATCCTTAGATGCATAAAACCTCTGCAATCTAAGTGTTAAAAATAAATAAAATATTTGTTTGCATGGTTTATGCTGCTGATTATGACATGATCTTATACTACTTTTGTACCTATATTGGTTACAGAATTTTCAAAATTCTATATTTTTATCAGATTTCCAATATAACATATAACCATCTCTACATATATCAATCCTTTCCACCAGAAGACCAACTCTTTCACCAGCTTTTTCATATTGTAAAAATCATTTGGCATGATGTAATCATGGGGCAATACTTCTCAAATTACTTAACAATATCATTTAAATAATTCTCAGACATATCTGCAGCTCTCAACACTTCCTGAAATTGATTAGGGAAAAAAGTTTCATTATTCGCATTCTTATCAACACATGTTACTTTTATGTCCTCCGATGGTGATGCATAACTAATATATACTTGTTCAAATGTTGGAACAAAATTAGTACTTGCATGGTTCAGTTCGAGAACAAAATTATGGCCCGCTACATCAATTACCATATTCTGATATGGATTCAATTGATCATTATAACTCTGATCTCATCTAACTGAAAAATGTATGTTTTTTTGATATTTTTCATTAGATATAAATGGTTCACCGTGACAAATTCAATTATAATAATTTCGGATAAAACCAAATTGATAAAAACATTTCCTAACTTTATCACACTTATGAAATTTATCATTACTACACTTTCTACACGGACACCTTAACTTATTCCTATCCATAAATTCAACTTTACTACTACCGAATTCTAAAAATTACTCCAATCTAATAATAAACTCATCTGTTAAATCTCGACGTTCAGATAAATTCTTATTATATATCCAATTTCTATCATTCTGTATTTTCTTAGCTTACAAATTTAAAATTTATAAAAATATTAATAAAGGGTACTACTAATAAAAGATATTTGATTGGAGTAAAAAAATAAAAAAAAAGGTTACCTTGCTTATAAAGAGGGTCCTATCCTCCTTTTCAATTCGATCACTGAAATCACATAATTAAATAATATGTTAGTATTACATATATACACTATTAATAATAAAAATCATATAAAATATATCAATTTATAACAATAATAAATAATTAACATATAATAAAAAAATAATATAAAAAAACATTAACATATATAAATAAAAGTTAAAAAAAAAGATGTATTCTTTTAGGTTACATTTAGATTAGTGAAAAACATTCGGTTAAAGGAAAATCCATGAGTAAGTAAGAAAAAAAAATAGGAACAAACAACAAATGAGAGGCTCAAAATGAAAGCTATTCCAATACGTACCTTTGCCAACAGCAATGAAAGAAAGTACATGTCTTGGAGACAAAACAACTTCTTCCTTTATGCCCTCAACATAAGTACCCGAAAAATATACTAGCAATATTACAAAACCAGGGGAACAAAACCACTTATTCAACTACTCGGTTTCTCGTAACCTCCTAATTGAAATAATATAAATCATATATAATATATTAATTTATAACAATAATAAATAATTAACATAATAAAAAAACAATATTAAAAAAAAACATTAACATATATAAACAAAAGAAAAAAAGAAGAAGATGATTCTGGGAAGGGATGCCTCCTAGAATGGCGGCCTTGTTGTCGTATTACTAACAGAGAGAGAGGCGAGGGAGGGGGAGGCCCCTCTCCCCCTCCCCCTTCAGACATCACCACCGGATTTGGTTGGGGAGGGGTTGTACCCTCCCCTGCTATCGAGAGAGGCGAGGGAGGTGGAGGCGCACCCGTCCTCCTCCTAGATCCGATGACGATACGACTAGATGTGTAGTCTCCTCCCAGATTTGGTGACACTATGCCAGATTTGTAAAGGGAGGGGACCCCTCCCCTCTCTTTCGAGAGAGGCAGGGGAGGGCGAGGGGCACCCCTCCTCCTAGATCCAGCGACACTACTATCGGATTATCAGTCTGATGATGTGCCACCACTGGACCTTCAGCAGGGAGAGGGAGAAAGAGAGTTAGAGAGGTAGAGAGTTATCATTTTGCTCCAACACACGAGAGAGAGAGAGTGTGTGTGAATAATGAGGTGTGAGATAGAGAGAGAGTGAGAGTGTGAGAGAAAGAGGCGTAAGGAGAAGGGTTTGCACTTGAAATTAGAGACGAATGCAGATGTTTGTCATTCATTTGCGATGAACATAAGTGTTTGTCGCTAATCAATAATAAACAAGAGAATTCATCGCTAAATTAATAATGAACCTTTCTGTTCCTTGCTAAATTAGCGACGAACAAAAATGTTCATCACTAATCAACGATGAAAGCATATGTTCGTCGCAAATTAGTAACGAACGTAGCGACAAACGCTGAAATTCATTGCTGATTTAGTGACGAACAACCATGTTCATCATTGATTTAGCGACGAATAATCATGTTCGTCACTGATTTGCAACAAATTTAGCAACGAACATGCTACTTGCGATGAATTTAATGACAAAAATTTAATTCCATCCATTAAACTACAAAATTAGAGACAAACTATCAATGATATTTAGTTCAATACAGACAACAACGAAATTACAGATAAAAAAATATTTATTTTATTGATTATCAATAAAAGAAATTTTCTTTTTCATATTTAGATAATGACTTGAATACTTAAACAAATTTATAATTTTTTTTTGACTTATTTAAGTATATACTCATATGTTCATATAAATAAACTCTACCACTATAAAAGATAATACTCAATTACCATTTTCTTATATAAATAAAAATTGAATGAATTATTGTCAAAAGTGATCGATTTAGTAAGAGTCTTAACATTTACTGCGTATTCAACTTAATTTCGTTACTCCAAAAATGATAAAAAATAGAGAGACAATTAAAAAAGTTACATAAGAGAGCCTAGAAAGAATTTAGGCACAAAATTAGATACGAGATTTCAAGTACCGTTGAAATTAGTAACGAATTTAACCACGAGTAAATAATTTAGCGACCAATTTATTAAGAATTTGGAATTCATAGCTAAATTTTACAATGAACATGGTTGACCGTCGCAGAATTAGTGACGAATTTTTTAATTTGTCGTCGATTTAGCAATGAGCAAAGTTGTCCGTCACTAATTTAGCATCGGACAACGAAGTTAGTCGTCGCTGAATCAGCGACAAACACAATTATTTGTCACGAATTTAGTGATGAACAATATAGCTCGTCCCTGAATCGGTGACAACAGTGGAGTTTATCACTCATTTAACAATGAACGCCTTTGTTGGTTGCTGAATCAGTGACGAACTATGTTGTTTGTCGCTCAAATAGCGACAATCGCTTTCTATCATCCCTGAGTCAACGACGAGCAAAGCTATTTGTCTCTGAGTCACGAACACCGGCTATTGTCGCTAAATTAATGACGAATGAGAAGTTAGTTACTTTCAACAAATGCCATCATTTGTCATGAATTTAGCGACCGACACCAATGTTCATCGCTGATTTAGCAAGGAACTTTTTTTGTTCATCGCAAATTTAGCGACCAATTAAGAGTTTGTCGCTAATTAACAATGAATATAGTTATGAAATATTTTTCGTGACTAATTAGTCATGAATTTAGCAATGAGATTTCGATTTATTGCTAATTTAGCCATGAATATGAATTCGTCACTGATTGTCTTGCAAAATAGCAATGAATCTCGATTTTGTTGTTAATTTCGTTGCAAAATAGCAATGAATTCTTTTCATCCCTAAAATCCATCGTTAAAATCATGTTTGTTTATAGTGTTAAGTGGACCATTGAAATTTAAACAAAAATTCATCTCTTTTTATTTTAAAATTTGAACCCAATATTTTGTCAATAAATTGAAAACAAAAATGATAGAATAGGAGAAAAATGAATCCAAAGAGTCAATTTTATTTGTAAAAGAATGTTGATAGTATTGGTTCTAAATTTTTATTGTCCATACTGATTAATGATAAAGAAGAGTTTCCATTTGATTTTTTTTTTTAGTTCCTATTATTTTAATATATATATTTTTTCATATTATATTATGATATAGACATTAGTTTTTTTTATGAAGTGGTAGTTAGAAAAATCGATTTTGCTAAAATTAAAAATTCAAGATAATTGTCAAAATTTAAAGTACAAAAAGTTAATTTTGACAGAATGATATATGGAGTGACTATTTTTTTTTTCCAAAGTTCGAAATTCAACAAATGCATTCTCGAATAACCCAAAGTTTAGTGGGTAATTTTGTATTTTTCTTTCTCTGGTGATTTCAAGTGATATTTTTTTTCCTTCAATCTTATCTTATTTGGCTAGGATATCAACAACAATCTTTTAGATATTTTGAATACAAGTTTTTTAATCGCTTTTATTTATTTATTTTTCTCACATTGATAGTTAAAGGGGAAAAGGTTATTTTGATAATATCTCAGAGTTTAGTGGGTTATTTTGATAATATCTCAAACCTTTTTTAAGTATCATCTTTAGAGAAAATTATAAGAACCATCCTAGAAAAGAAATCAGAAATGTCAATATGGGTTATGGACCAGCAACAGGTTTAATATCACGGCACTAGAATCACTTAATCAAACTTTCAGGTTCCGATCTAAATTAAAAAAACAGATGTTAAAAGAGTTAATTCAAAAATTATGTTTTATAGTATTTGAATTGAATTAGTTGAATAACTCGAAAAAAACAAATATGGGTTATGGACTAACCCGGTTGACCTTTAAAATGAAAGAGCTTGGCCATGCTTTTGAGTCCTATCGGAAACACAAGGGTATAAGGGTGCTGAGGGCCGGACATTTAACACCCAAAAAACACAAAAAGAAAGAAGAAAAAAAAAAAAAATGAAGAGCTTAAGAAGTAAGAAGGCCAAACCGAGTATCTTGTCACTTCTCGTTGTCTTTTTCCTAACCCACCTCACCTGCCAAAGCCAAATTCTCCGTCCATCCCTTGACAACAATGACGACCATAATCTCTCTCACTCTCACAAAAAAGGTTAAAGGACCCAAAGAAAAATGCAAATATATTTATTTTGTTTTTGATTTCCAAAATTATAAATATATTTAGTATCAACTTGAAAAGTGTACAAATTGAATAATTAAATTATGATTTTGAACTATCTAAAAGCATGACCCTTGGTTATTAAAAATGAGCATTCCACAACAGATGGGTGCCTCATGACAAGACCCAAAAGGAGATCACAGCACTGGTGGTACCTTTTAACCACTTTTTGAATTTTTTTTTTAAATATATAAATAAATTCCATCAACTGAAACTTTTGGAAGGATTGCAAGTAGCACTAGTGCAAGAAATAGTTGAGATATGGAGATTTGTACAACACCCAAATCTTGTGCCAAGGAATTTGCATAACTTGCCACTAATGAACTACACTAGTTTGTAAGAGTGCATATTTTGCTAACAAGTTAGTTCCCAACTCTTCTGGAAACACTATTGTGATACTGTGCCCAAAATCAAAGAACCCCATAAAAAATGGGTGGGCAAACAATAGAATTAGAGTTCCTTCTTCTTAACCCTGTAGGGATACTTTTGGTATATGAATATGCTAGTAATCACAAGAGGAAGAGCCAGAAGGCAGTACACTGAAGGTGGCTTCCCATCAAATATAAATTGCAGCAAGGCCGTCACAAGAAGCGCAGAAACAATAACAAACCCCTGAACAAAACAAGGTGCAATTTATACCAAATCACCAAATTATTGTAAAACATAAACAATTTAAAATGAAAAGCCATAAAACTTGAAAAGGCCATCTATACTTGCTGGTCATTTCTAATGTGATTGTGATTTTCAGGTAGCCGAAGGCTAAATGTGAGTTTGAAATGAATCATAAATGCCTGTGCATCTAAACTCGATTGTGGGATAATATTAATATTTGTGGCGTTTGACCACTAACATCTAGACAATTATAGTAATCAACTACAAGAGCCTTCAGGACAACAAATAGCAGAGTACTTATTTCTACTTTTTCAAGTCTTATCTTTTCGTTGAAAAACCTCAGATTGTGTATTAGGACCATGGAATTGAGCCCTCAGAATTGGAATTGGAATTGGAGACTCAACTCCAAATTTATTGTTCGGTTAAAAATTAGATATTAAGAATTGGAATTGTATCATAATTTCAAACACCTCAAATCCACAGAAACAATTCCTCCATTGAGTCTATCATTTTGCTTTAAATTTATTGCAACATCCTTCTCTCTCTCTCAAAAATTTGGTGCCTGACTCTCTCTACTCTTGAGGCAACATTCACTCTCTTCCATTTCCAATTTCTCCACATTGTTCCAAAATATTTTCAATTCGCTGCCAACCTAGATCACCTTCACTTCTCAATTTTAATTCTATAGGACCAGAATTTCAATTCAATTACAATTCTTAGCAACCAAATGCAGCCTGAGAATTTCTAGGCAGCTTGACCTGCAACTAAGAGAAACCCTTGAATCACTAGAACTGGTTGAGACTATTTTTTGGGACAACTTTAATTATTCACTTGCCATCATTGTTTTTTCAGAAGAGTAGGCAGCCAGGCACATGGTTCGACCAGCCTCGCTTCCTTGCTTTATTTATTTATGATTTAACCAATAGTTTTGTTATTTATGAGAATCTGGTCTGTAATTCATTTCATTGTGTCAAGAGTATTGTGGATCATATAAAAAAGCCTCAGCAGGTGTTTTGCAGCAAGGAATGCAGTGTGGCATTTTAAACGTATAAAAACTAAGACAAGCTAAATGACTTGCCTTACGAACACCGCCAGCATGAACTGTAACAAGGCCGACAAGAATTCCCCCAACAGCATTGGAGATTATAGGGATCTAAACAGGAAGAAATAATTTGCCAGTCAGAAAGACCTCTAAAGTTTGGTTAAAGCTTATTAACATTAGACGAAAATCAAATACCTTAACAACATTCCAGAGAAAAGCAAAAACACATGTTAAACAAGCATACAAGGATAAAGTTCAAAAGAATTCTAAGTTTTAGAGGGCCTTGGGACACCAATCAAGTTAAGCTAAAAAAGTATACACAATGGCAAAAGGACGAGCTAAACAAAGGAACATAAGAAGTAGGCATCTGATGCAAAGAGTGCTGAAGATAGCAACTACTACAATTTAAACTAGAGAAGTTGTTTAGTATGTTCATCTGAAACTTGGGGACAAGAAGTCCATTCAAGATGAACCCAATGCAAAACCTGAAGAAAAACAAGCAACTTGAAGAAGACAACAAGAGAACATAATATTATGTCATTTTACAAAAGAAAAAGGGGAGAATAACCTGCTACCAGATGGCATATGCCAAGTGGTAGTTGTCTAATTACTAATCCGAACCCTTTAACATATGACTTTGTTCTGCTGCAGAACATGTACTACTGTTAATGTGATATGCATGATGAAGAACTTTGTTATCATCAGGAATTTGCATCCTGTACACACTGTCTGGATTGTTATTTTTTAGTTTTCTTTCTTATCTGAAGAATAATGGGGTTTACCACGACACGGCAACAAAAAAGCAAAATCAAAACAAAAAATTTTTATCAACGACCTTATTCAAACAAAACTGGAAGTTGACTGAGAACAAGATGAGCTGAAGAAGATATTAGGGACACCAATACTTTGCATTCTATTACTACTATTTTCTTCCTGTTCACTATAAATAAGCATTGTAGTACTAATTCCCAACTTTCAAGATTGATATTTCCAGTGGTTCTAAAGGTTCTCAGTTCTGTATTCGTAGTGACTTTCAGGTGGAAGACATTTTTAGAAACTCAAAGTGGTAATTAATGCGTCACCCTCAAGCAATGCATCAACAATTATTTTGATTTATTACCAATGAAAATGGTGTCCAGCCATAGAAGAATCCATGCTTTCTAATAGCTTCTCCATCTGGGGACTTGGAAGTGCTAGCCAACAAGCACAGGCATCCAACAATAGACATTTCAATGGTCATCAAGTATGATGCATGTTTTTTGACCTGTAATGGAGGGGACGAATATTCAGACAAGAAAACTTGCAATATCTCTAGAGGAAACACAGGCAGATTATGCCAACCTGAGAAGCCCATTGACATAGAGAAGAGGCCAGACCAGAGAGGACGGAAGCAACCAAGACAGGAACGATTCCATAGAATAGAATTAGGTCAGAGTTACTATTGCCAGAGCCTTTGCTGGAACCTTCACCAATGCTTAGAAGAACAGCTGCAATTATCAATAAGAAAAGGGCCCCAATTTGTTGGACAGACTGCTTCTGCCTGGTCAACCAGACATCACACAAACTGTTATTGAATTTCAGAAGCTCAAGCAATAGTTTCATACACAGTAAAAGCACAAAATCATGATGCTAAAAGATGGCATATAGGCGAGCATTATGGTTCACTTTGGGAAGTGAGCTGCACAACCAGAAATTTACTTTCTACAAAGCTCATCATGCTCCACCTTGCACTTAGGTGTCAGCTGTCACCTTGCCACACAACCTTGTAATGTCAGAGATGAGAAAGGTTCAGGTAGGGGGTTGTTCTAAATTATTGCGAAGAAAACTAATAGAATTATTTTGCCTGCAGAGCTGGCTGGCTTTGCCAGAGCTTCTAGCCCATGAAGCAAAAATGTACAGAATAAAAGGAATTCATAGGAGGTTGTGCTTTCTGTTTATGCACTTGAAACAAGATTTAATCTTGATCAAAATTGACTTAGACAATCAAGCACCATAAAATTAAAGAAATCCACAACCAAGGTTTGACATTCTCATCAAAGAAAAGCTTTTACTATAATGTACTTTTTTTCCCCTTTTTTGCAACCATCATACTATTAACTCTATGCATGAGTAACCTTTTCAAATGTCTAGAAAGAGTACATGCACTACAGAAGTAGACAGTAGGATTCTCAGCAATCTACCTACAACTGGTCCAGCATAAGTCCAGACCTGCTCGAACAATATCATTTCAAAGTGTTGACTTAGTAAATTCATAATGGATTATAGCAGGCCAAATAAACATAAAGAACCAGAAAGTAGTCTGACAAATTGGTCTGCAGAAGATTAAAAGAGGACAAAAAGGGAAAAGCTGAAAACAAAACAATCAGATGAGAAACACTAGGATTTATTCATTGTAGCATCACCAATCTAACCAACAATATTTATCTTACAATAACAGGGAAGTTAATTAAATTGAAAGCAATCTAGCAGATTCTTCAACAACATACCTCAATAGTATATATGTGAATAAAGCAGTGAAAAACAACTTTGTCTGGTTCAGCATGGAGAATGTCAGAGAGTCCAGATTTTTGTAGGAAATTTGCAGCAGGCTATTTTGGAGTGCATAAATAGCTGCGGGGAGTCCTGATGCAGTCAGAGCACCAGTTAAAGTCCATTCCTTGTATACTTTCTTCAAATTACCATCTTTTCCAATGAGAAATAAGGCACAAATAACCTATGTAGAAATTGCAAATAAAAATAGACATGTTTTCTTCAGTATTAAAATTCGAAAAGGAAAGGAAAAAAAAAAGGCGACAACAACAACAAAGATGTGATAATTGAGCAAGGATAACATGTACAAGAATCACCTTAGCAATCTCACATGCCAAAACAGATGTTGTCACAATAACTTCTTGTCTGTGAAGAAAAAGTAACTTAAGTTTTAGTACGGAAACAAGTGGCAAGTGATATGAGCTCATATAAGAAATGAATGCTAGTAACATGGATGTTATACAGAATTTCTATTGTTATTAGAAAAACAATTTCTTTTTATATGAAGGAGAAAAAAAGATCACCAAGCAAGTGGTAGACCAGACAACTTAGCAATATGGAGAAAAAATCCACAAAGTTCATTACATGAAATCATCCCCAGGAGGAAAAAGAAAAAGAGCTCAAATGGGAAACAATATATTAGGTTGTGTTTGATTGTGGACTAGTACTTTTGGCTTCGCAAATGCACATTGAGTTTTTGAAATAAGAAAAAAAAATGCGTTTTTGACTTAATGAGCATTCTTTTTAGATGAGAAAAGAACAAATGTGGTAAGGTATACTGAAAGTGTCATCTATGGAACAGTGACATAATATTTCAATAAACCCAAAACATAGTCAACTGACTTCTTGATAAATGATCAATAGCACACCAGTTGGGGTCGAATTAATAAATTTATAAGTAAAAAGTAAAAAGAAGGTAAAGAGGTTCTCAGAGGGGGGTTAGTTTCAAAGGCTTACCATACTGTCACTAAATTTTAGCATCACTAAGATGTTTAGATACAAAAAGATGAACTGAACAACCATGTGCCAATATTTTCTTAACTTTTACCTTTTTTTTTTTTTTTTTTTTTTTTTTTTTTTGAGAAATGGAAGAAAATGGAAAATTGGGGGGGTTGGGGTTCAGTATCAAAAGGTACATTAATGGACTCTTCACTTTGTCCAGCCATATTAATGTTGACTAGACATAACATAGATACGAGTATGAGTGTCAGATACTTCATTTTGGCAGAACGTTAACAGAGTGAGGCCCATACCAACACTCAACAACTGTGTGAATATCAATTTAACAGAAATTAAATGTCCTGTCTTAAAGCAACAACTGAAAAGATCCTCCCATCCTTGTCCAACAAACAGACACGAAATAATAGTAGCAGTGGGAACTATTATCTTAGCATGGACAATTCTCTGTGTCAGATACTTGCTCGAAGACAAACATGACTTGCTCCAGACACGTGAAGCTTTAAGGATGTGAAAACAAGCAAATGTGAAGGTTCTCTCCATGTGCCCATGCTTTATAATTATCAGATGGTTGAGGAATAACTTGATAGCAGGTCCTAATCATCAACATTAGGTAAACTTTTTTTTGGGGATCTTGCTTAATTTCCGGCATCATCTACATTGCCAAAAAAACAAAAAAGAAGTGTCCATTCATTGTGATGCAAAACAAATCATTCTGGCATGATTTTTCCCATGCACAGTTGGCCTCTGATGTTTGTTCAACCACTCAGGTCTTACCAAAAAAATGTGCCGAACACTCTCGAACAAGGGTCCCAAGGCACAAGTCATACATAAGAAATGAGAATGAAAAGTGGTCCAAACAAATAAAGGTATGGATGATGGAGGTTGTAACCTAGAGTTCTGTTGCAAAAATGCCCCTTGTACTCATAACATTGCAATTTAAATCTAGCAATTCTAGTGTTAACATTAATGCAGCATCTGAAAGTAACAACTAGCCTAATTCCAGCAGTTAACGGATTTCAACAGGCAATTGCCTCCACAATATGTGCCTTACCTCTGGCATAACATCATTTTGGGGGGCCAATAGATCCCTCAGCAACAGCAGCAGGCACAGCAGGTTCTTATGGCTCAGTCTTCGCCCAACCACTAAATTACTAGTGGGCCACCTAGACCTAGTTTTGCGGGCTTCAGTCAGAAGATCTAAGGACTCATAGGACATCCATCCATGTTGTGACTATTTTTTGGGGCATCTTGTACCAAATTATTCCCCTTGTATTGGTAACACATGGTTCGTTTTGTGTTTAGTTTAGAATCATGAATCAGAGCAGTTGGATTATAATGGAACGTCGGATGGGATTGTTAAACTTTGTAATCCTTAATCATATCCAGAAAAAGCTTTATTAGTTGGGTTCTTACTTTTGAAGGGACCAATTTAACATGAATTACAAGTAGAGAAGTAGAACATAGCAATTATCGCCTTGTTTGTTGGTTGAACAAACATAATTTACTTTGTCTCCAATTCTGTCTTTTTGACACCAGACAGGGACAAGTGGCGTAATGGACACAAAATACTTTCATTCCCAGTTGTTAATAGTCTATTATGCTTCCAGTTATGTTGTATGTTATAGTAGTACTATATGATAGGCAAACCATGAGAATAGCATAGTGGTAAGTTAGGTCTCCATAAAGTTTTATTAATATAGGTTGAGAATCTTACTCCAAAAAAAAAGACAAAAATCTCTCCCCCCCCCCCACCCAAACCCAAGTGTTCAACCTTTGAAGAAAAAGGAGAATTTTGAATTTTGTAACAAAGAAAAATTCTCACTACTTTTTGTCTTCCAAACAACAAAATATCACCAAAACTTATCTAAGTCCACAAAATCAGACCTACAAAGAGGTATCTAAGGAGGCATATGAGATCTAGTAAGAATTAGAAAGAATGTCCATGAAAAGACAAAAACATCCGCCTTTTCAACCCCTCCCGTCCCCCCAACAAAAAAAAGAAAGTACTAATTAAATTCAAATTCAAATTTTTAATAGGAAATTGCATGTAGAAATGACATTTTAGTTAATGCATGTCTAATTTATAAAAAGAAAAAGAATGAACTCTATTTTGGACTTTCTACAAATTTATAATACTTAACTCATAACATGCATTTAACATTACAATTTTCTAATTGAATATCACATATGATACTCTATCTAAAGAAAGAGCGAGAAAGATCATCAATGCTTATCAACTCTCATTTCATTTAATATAAAGAAAAAGAAAAATCATGTTTCAATTTTACCAAATCTTACACACCAAACACAAAATACAAAGCATCACAATTAAAATGCAAAAAAGAAAGAGGGAAAAAGCCTAAAGAGAACCTTATAGACTAATATGATCAACTTATACTTTACCAAGACACCTACTATTTAGACCCAATAAGAGAACTCTCATAAACCTCATCACTCCACGATCAAGAACATGGAAAAAAAAATCCAACTGTGAATTCTCTCCAAACAATGGCTATTGCAAGTAAGGCAATTTTTTGGTTTCAATTGAGGACATGGTTGAAGTCCAAAATGAATTAGGTGAAGACATTGATTTTACAATTCATTGTAAAACCAAACATGATGATGTTGGCGAACAAAAACAGAAGGACGATGATTGCTATTCATTTAAATTTTGACGCGTCCTTTTGGTAACACTATTTACTTGTGACTTTCGTTGGAAGAGCAAGAGCAAACAATTTGATATCTATGATCAATGCGGAGGTCAAAAGGTTTGTCATAAACATTGTCGTTGGATTATCATTCCCAATGGACCATGTTTGTTTGATGAAAAGCATAGTAAATAAAATCTTTGTCAACTTGGAAGGGTATAATATTGCAGGATCCATTTGAAAATATGGTGAAAGGAAGCATGGCTGGGTTTTTTGTGTGACGAGGGCTATGGTTCCAGGGAAGAAAATTTTTAATCCTTGATCAAAGTAGCTAATATACATGTATTCAATGTTGGGAGAGGCAAATATGCACAACTTTGGCATTTCACACGACATAGTAAAAAAAGATAAGCTATTTGTATGGTTATTTTGTTTACAATATTTTAATGATTTGAAGTGCTAATGAATTTATTTTTTGTAATGTCTTTTGTCGAGAACATCAATTTTGCATATTCTTTCCCGTAACAATAAGTTTATTTTAGCAATCATAATTTTTTTCTGAGAAAATCAACATAAATAACACTTCTCTAAGGTTATTGTAGAGGCATTTGTTATCTTAAAGAGAAGGCATAAATCTGATTGGCTGCACATTCAAAGGAAAACAATTTTTACATGGATAAAACTAAAGACTTGATTTTACACAAAAGCCAATGCTATAATATTTATAAGATATTAACAAGCTTATTTACTTTGTGGATCCAATTTGATGGAATCTTGGCGAGATATCATGTCGATCGAACAGTTGTGGAGGCAGTTGAGGTAATGTGGGTTGGGAAGGTGATGGGTCTTTGATTTGATGAATGAGTCTAAAGTAGTTTCATCCGATGGCAAAAATTGAATTGGCGATGATGATGATGATGATGATGATGAAGATGGTGATGTGTCGGATTTCCATTCCTCGGCATCTTCACAGCAAAAAAGACTACATTAGGAAGAAGAGAGAAACATGGTGGTTGTAGAGAGATGGGGTTAACAGTGACAGGATGGAGATGGTGTCATTGTTGCTGTCAATTATGGACAAGGTTTTTTAAGGTTATGACATATTTTAGCTTTTGGGTTTTTTCTCTGTTTCTGGTTTTGGGTTTGAGAGAGGGAGAGGAAATTATGTTTGTTCAACCACTCAACAATTTTACTCTTAAAATCTACAAGTTAACAACCTTGCACTTAATATCAACAAGCTTCCAAGAGGTTTACAATGTGGCATAAAAAAGCTGAAAAGGAAGAAATTAAAAATAATTCCATGGTTTGAAATAAGAAATTTGTATTACTATAGTATAAAAAGAAAAAAAAATGATATTGCAATACTCCATGACAAAGGTCAAATTCAGCGTTTAAACAATATAACATTCTACATTAATAAACATATTAGGCCAAAGAATATGCAAATTTCCAATTTTAATAAGAGAAACTATCTGCACGTGATTTACAATCTTCAAAGCTAACAGCAAACCACAATGAAATAAGAAAGAAAAGAAAAAGACATCACAAAGATCTTCTGGAATGCAAAGATTTATTTGATATAAATAAACAAAACTTGATATTGGCAGAAAAACATCAACATTAAGATACTAAGGCAATCGGTTAAGAAAAAAGCAAGCAACTTCTGCCATCAACTTAAGTTTTTGAAACAGATTGTTGTCAGACCAGACGAGCTAATATATTATCAAGGGCAAATTTCCTAAATCCAAATCCAACAAAACTTGATATTGGCAGAAGAACACCAACCATTAAGAGGAGGCAGACTAAGGCAATCTGTTAAGATAAAAGAAAGCACCTTCCGCCATCAACTTAAGCTTTTGAAACAGATGGTTGTCAGACGAGCTAATATATTATCAAGGGCAAATTTACTAAATTCAAATCCAACAAACCTCATTTAGTATTCTACATGTTTATCGCCTGATATCAGTTGTTTCCAATCACATGTACGAGAGTGTTTCATAAAATTTAATATAATCTTTGAAGATTAAATTTGTCCCTTGTTAGGGGGTGCCCACCTAAACCCCTTGTTGTCCAGATTAAGCTCAAGAATCAGAATTTAGAAGGGACACAATAAATTGGTTTCAAGAGTTAGAAAAATTGGATAATTGAATATGTGAAGATAATCATATATTAATTTAGCTACATTTCTAGCAAGAGAAAACTATAGAAATTATGCCAAATGTGCCATAAATTGCAAAACAAAGCATGTGAATTTCCTTCATTCAAGATAAGAACCGCACACCCTATAAAAGATTATAATTTAAAATCATGAATTAGGGTTAACAAACTCCAATAAAATTCCTTCCAAACCCAAATAAATTATGAACCACAAACGCCATCAACTAATGCCCAATCGTTTATCATACACAATCCAGGCAACCCCAAATTCTGCGTACCTGACAAAACGTTTGGAAAGTAAGGGTTGAGCACCGTATTGGAGAGTGAGCAAGAGGAGGTAGAGCCAAACCCTTTTCTCAGGCTTCTCAGTTTTTGACCCCCTGCTTTTGGTCGCCGCCATTGATGCCATGGCCTATACGACCACCTCTGAATAATTTCTCTTACTTTTCTCTCTATTTTTCTTCTTCTCCTTTCTTGTTCCTTGCTTCTGCTGCTGCAATGCTGCAAAGTTCTCCTTATATTTTCCTATTCTCCATTTTGGACCAAAAAGCCCCTCAATTCTACCGAAATGCAATTCTAAAATGGTCATTCTGACCCTAACATGGCAACTTCAATTTAACGACCATATTTTAGTTGGGAAAATCATAAACACCATATTATGTTTGCTCGAGATTTCATTTTCCATCATTTAATTTAAAAAATTACACTCCATACCCTCGACCTAGTGGCTACCCGATTAATCCGGTCAAATTGATCAAATTTTTTATTAAAAATAAATTAAGGATAGGTTTTTTTGACTCAGATCCGTTCGGATATAAATTTAACTTCTAAAAATTCAATCCGATTTAAATCGATACTTAATATAATTTTTTAATAAAATAAAATTAAGATTTAATAAATTTATCTTAAAACCGAAACCATATTATTCCTAAACCCAATCGACTCATGCAAACACCACACAGCCTCCCCTCTCCTCTATTTCCGTCCTCCCCATTGACAACTTTCACCCTTCTCCCCTCCTTTTGATTTCAGTTCAAATCCTTCTCTTTTATTGATTTTGGTCAAATTTTGGAAACTCTAGAAACAAAATCAATTTTTAGAGAGAGAGAGATGATAAATGAAGTTCACACTAACTTCAGTTCACGCCTCTTCTCTCTCCTTTTTTTTTTTTTTTTGCTTCTTTGCCTCTTCTTCATCATCTCCCTTCTACGAGCACAGCGAAGTAGAGCATAGAGCAAAGATCACCAATTTTCGTCTCTAGTCCACCACGTATTGGCCTTCTCTCACCTTTCTTCACAAATTTTTGACTCTTGGGTTGAGTTGGGTCTGGCCAGTTTTTTGAAGACCCATAGAT
Organism: Dillenia suffruticosa; assembly: GCA_033439265.1. Lineage (NCBI taxonomy): Eukaryota > Viridiplantae > Streptophyta > Magnoliopsida > Dilleniales > Dilleniaceae > Dillenia > Dillenia suffruticosa. The sequence continues at coordinate 13,229,787 of JAVTVX010000027.1, read as the reverse complement.
TTGATTCAATTTTTCAAAAAAAAAACTGTAGGGTTTTTTGTTTCATTGATTTGAGTAAGTTCAGAGTTGGATATAGATCACAAGTTAGGGTTTTGGAGTGGATATATTAATATAAAAAATTTCACCACATCCGCTCTGTTGCCTTCATTAAGAGGAAGTGACCCTAGATGATTTTCCGCACATGCCATTCCCATCCACTAAGAATTCGAATCATGATTAGCATTTGTAATATAAGGTGTAGTTATCTTCAAAGTAGAAAGTTGTTGCACTTAATTACTAATTATGTGAATTTTATTTATTGATGAATTTGTTACAAATAGAGATTAAAACTTTTAAAATTTTCCGTCCTTTAAGAAATTTTTTTTAATGATTTTTGCGTTATACATAAATTAATCACAAAAGATTACTGCAAAGTTTTTTGGTACTACTTTAATTTGCCGATAAAACAATATTACAAAGATAAGATACATCAACATACTAGATTTTTCTCACATTATCAACAATAATAAAATAAAATAAATGGCATTCTTGTTTTGCAAAACCTTCACTAATGAATAGTATAAAGTTTGAAGGAGAGCCTTCATCAATGAAGCTAACGAATAGTGTAAAGTTGGAGAAGCCTTTATAATGAATATTGTTAAGTTGTGATACAAATCTAATGAAACTAATTAACATGCTATTTACATTCAAATCATCTTAGTTAATTACTTAATAAAGAAATGTGCTCCACTACCGTTTTGAAATTTATGATATCAAATGTTAGATTTACTTCACAATAACAGAAATATGGTAATTTTTTAAAAATTAAAAAATTAAATTTCAGGTGTATCTCGATAAATAAGTATAGAGAATTTGGGAACTATGAAACTGTTCTCAAACAATTTTGCAGTTGGGATAGTGATCACGAAATCGAATTACCGTCGCAATATCATGATGCCTTAATCCAAAATCTGGTGCGTTCAATGACGGAAAAATTTCCTACTCAAAATTTTTCGATCCCTCAAATGTGTCTTTTATCAATTTCTCAATTTCTCACTTGGTAATATTCAATTGTCTTGATTCTCTCTCACAATGTGTATAGAAAAAATCATCTAATCAAAACTCTCTATTTTCCAAAAAGTTTAATACACATACTAAATATTAAGATAGAAAAAGATCATATTTTTTTAAAGGTTGGAAACATGGGATAATGGGTTAACCACCCATTATCCTATCATTTGAATTTTAAATTCAAATTAAAATGTCCCTATATGGACATAATAACCAACATCTCCCACTAGCATACGAAAGCATTTTATATTTATCATAAGATCACAACTCATACGATCTATCATATCATCCTACTGGATTTTCATACAGGACTAGATATCGTGCGATCGACGAGTACACTTGCAAAGCAAAAACTTCTCGATATACTTGTGAGGATGACCAAAAAGTCACTGTTAATGCAAAAGGAACTCATTGTACCCCAAACTTATCATATTATATCCTTTGAGTCACTTTTTCTTATCGAAAGTAATCCTCAATCGTTACTCGTGTATTTACTATTATATTTAAATCTCAATATGGATTAACACAACATGTTGACCGATAAATACTATACAATGATATAATATCAATTGGTTTTCTTTTTTCCAAACTTGAATCTATTGGTTTCAATTCAGCTGATTTTCTAAATTTGCCCCTTAGACCCCATTATCTTCTGAACTATAGGTAAACAGACTATAGTAGCAATTACTGAATCGAGATTTCTAGAAAAAATTAAAAGTAATAAAGGTACAAGAAATCTCACTCAATAGATCTTGTGTCTCATATAGTGGGGCACGAGAATAAAAATCATATTATCGTCTCAAATAATAACTCTCACTATCTCATGGTCGGCTTATTACATATGGTATGAAACACGTGTTATATGTTATTTTCTCATCTCTTAAAAGGGTATATATCGGATTTCTCTAACACTATATATGTATAGAATTCAATTACACATAAAACTTTACTCATAGATTTCAGATAGAGTATCTCACAGACGATATCACAGATCACAAGTGATATCTAAAATCTAAAATCCGGATACTTACAGATAACATAGATGCGAATATGTCCATACTGGTCATAATACATATGACCTCATCCTGAACACGTATCAAGGTGAATTACATACTAACAGGACTACTCTTAAACCCTCTTATGGCTAAAAGCTGTCTTATTTTCTTTTATTCAGAACTGGAGATGATCACTCGTGTGAGAGTTAATCCACCTACCTGACATATCTTTTAATCATGTCACGTTACAAATATAAGACAATAACTAAGTGTATCAAATAAAATATGATAACTCAAATGTAACTGAATAATACACGAGAATCATATATATAAAAGGGATAAATATCAATAACGTCCATCCAGTACATAATGAGAAATATCAAAATACACGTAAATCCAATAACTCTCTATGACCTGCAAACAAGTCTCTAGTAATGAGTTTGGTAAAGGGATCAGCTACCAAATTGTGTGTAGAAATGTATTTAATGGTCATTTTACCCTTCTCAATGATATCTCTCATGAAATTATATATGGTATCAATGTGTTTAGTTGTACTATGATACTTAAGGTCTTGAGTGTAGGTGATCGTAACCTAATCATTATAGTAAATTATCATTGATATCATATTATTCGTTACAATTCCTAAGTCATCCAATAGTATTCAAAATTAAATATTCTCCTGAATTGTAACCAAACTAACCGTGAACTCAAATTCCATCGTAGATAGAGTTACATAGGTTTACTTTTTATTGTTCCATAAAATGGCAGCGCTATTGAGTAAGAAGGTAAAACTCAATGTCGATTTGCATACATCCAGATCGCCACCACAATCGATATCTAAATATCCAACAAGATGCAAATCATCTCTTCCATAACATAAGGAGAGGCTCGCAATTCATTTAAAATATCTGAAAATCCTTTTCACTACTTTCCAGTGATCTCTTCTAGAACTTAATTGATATTACTCATCAAACTGACTATATAACAAATGTTTAGTCATGTAAACAATATCGCATACATTAAATTTCCTACTACACTGGAATAAGAGATTTTTCTCATTTTTCTCGCTTTTTCCTGAGTTTTGGGATACATTTAAGATTCAGACTATCACACTTGGTGATAAAAGTATCTATAGGATTACTCTCTCTCATCCCAAAATACTTGAGAATTTTCTAATATAGGTCTCTTTTTAAAGAGTCAACATCCGTCTCAAATGATCCATCTGGATCTTAAGTCTGAGAATGAATTCAGTTTCACTAATATCTTTCATATCGAAACTCGACCATAACTATATTTTAATGGTTATCAAATACTCAATATTATTCCCAACCAACATTATATTGTCAATGTACAAAGATAGAGTCACAAAAGAGTTATCAGAATGTATCAGATAAATACAATGATTCTTCTCGATTATTGTAAAGTCATAAGATATCATCTCATTATGAAATCTCAGGTACTATCGCTTGGATGATTGCTTTAGACCATATATCAACTTTCAAAGTCAACAAACATTATCCTTCTCATCTATCATAATGAACCCAGAGGGTTGTTCTATGCAAATTTTCTCATACAAACTTCCGTTAAAGAAAGTATTCTGTACGTTTATCTGGTATAATTCTAGATCCATATTCGTAAGAATCACCAAGTTTAAACGGATTCATGTAAATTTAACTATAGGAGAGAAAGTTTTCTCATAGTCAATACCCTTGGTCTACATATAATCATTGACTACCATACGGGTCTTATATCTCTTTATCGATTCGTCGGCCTTTCTTTTAATTTGAGAATCCACTTGTTCCCAATGACCTTTCTATCTTTAGGTAAGTCAATTAGGTTCCAGAGCCCATCGACTTTCATGGATTTCATCTCTTCTTACATGACCTTTAACCATTGATCCTTTATAGGACTCTCAAGAGTTTCTTGGATTATCTTGGGCTCCTCATCATTCTCGAGAGTCACAATGAGAATCTTATCCTCAATCGGGAAATGATGTCGAGGTACATGTCCCCGACTACTCCTACGAGGAGGGGGCCTCCTCACTTTTAGATGGTCTACTCCAATTAGAACTAAGATTCGTAACGGATTCTTAGGTCTCACTACTGGGCTCAGCTGGAATGTTACACTTACGCATCTCATAAAAGGTAAGATCCCTATCGATTTCACATCTCCTAGGAAAATCGTTCTCCAGGAACGTGACAACACGAGATTCGATCTCAGTAATAATGCCATTTGTATGTTCACTTAAAAACATGTATTCATTAGAGTGTTTTGAATATCTTATAAAAGTATACTTTTTTCCTCACGGGTCTGACTTACTGTGTGGATGCGAGTAATCTTGAACATATGCATCACAATCATATGCTCTCAAGTGGCTAAGGTCAAGCTGCCTTTCTGTCCAAAGATCGTATGGGGTACTGACTATAAATTTTGTTTGAATATAGTTAAGAATATAACCAACAGTCAATAATGCATCTCCTTAGTAGAAGATAAGAAAATGGATCTGCACCATCATAGAACACGCAATCTCCAACAAAGTCATATTTTTTCTTTGGCTACTTCATTCTACTGAAGAGTAGCAGAAATAGTCAATTATCTCGTAATACCCTTTTCAAAATAGAATCTTTTAATCTGTTCAGATAGATAGTCGTGCTCCCGATCAATTCTGAAGGTTTTCACCTTCAATTCTAGTTGATTCTCTACCTTGCTAATGAACCTCCTGAAACATTCCAATATCTCATACTTATGCGAGATCATATAGATGTAATCGAAATGCGTATACTCTTTTATAAATGTAATAAAGTACTTAACTCCATTTCAGTTTCTCACATTCATAGGTTCACAAATATCAGAGTAGACTAACTGCAATGCAATCCCAACTTTCATTGCCTTTCCAAATGGTTTCCTTGTGACTTTGCTAACTAGGAAAAACTCACATAGTAGCAAATCGATCCTAATTAGCAGGCCCAACAAACCACTTATAGTTAACTGGTTCATTTTCTTTTGTCTTATATGGCCAAGTCTATTATGTCATATAATAATATCATCAACTATACTATCAGATATAAAGTCAATAGAAAATAAATAAAAAATACCACTAAAAGAAATCATATCCAGTACATACAGTCCATTATGGATTAAACTCGACCCGGACTCTCGACCCTAATGTTCATACGCGTGAACTATACGTGCCAGCCCTTGTGCATGTTATGCACCTTAGTGCGATTGTACTCCATGCACCCATGTGTCTAGGCTAGTTCTTCCTCGCTTGATAGGTTTGCAACTGGGTTGCGTAACCCAGCTGTCAGAAAACCCATTTTTCGATCACTTTGAGCATCGATTTCATCTAGAAATTGTAATCTAACTTTTAAATATATCTTAAAAACGGTTTATTGGAAGATTTGAACCCTAATCTCGGCGATTTGAAATTCCCCCCTTTGCGGCCAACGGAAGGAATCCATTTTTCGACGATCAAAACTCATAGTTAATATGTCCAAAATGCAGATTAGAATATGATAAACATTTCTAGTACATTTTCATAGATCAAATCATCCTTAAACTTGACAAATCTAAGTTCTAAGGTTTTGGATACTATTCACAACCAAAAACTTCAACCGGACATTTAATAACCTAAACATGCTAAAAAAATTCAATAAAAATCATATTCGTGATCTATGAGTCATAGGTAATCTCATGATATTATCGGATTCATGTAACTCATTCGTGATCCAAAACTAAATTTTTATCCTGTACATTTTATACTCGAAAAAATTTCAAAATTTTTTAATAAATCTAATTGTGTTCTGATACCAATATTAAATTTATTTCACATTAGAGAAAGTATGGTAATTTTTAGAAAATTAAAAGAGGTGTATCTCAGTGAATAAGCATAAGTAATTTGGGAACCACAAAACTTTTCTCGAACAATCTCGCAGTCGGGATGGTGATCACGAAATCAAACCACCATCATAATATCACGACCTTTCAACTCAAAATCCGGTGAGTTCAATGACGGAAAAATTTTCTCCTTGAAATTTTTCGATCCCCTCAAATTTGTTTTTTACTAATCTCTCAATTTCTCACTTGACAATACTCAATTGTCTTGGTTCTCTCTCACAATGTGTCGAGAAAAAATCCTTTAATTAAAACTCTCTCTTTTCCAAAAAGTTTAACACACGTACTAAATACTCAGATAAAAAGAGAGATCATATTTTTGGGGAAGTTGGGAATATAGGATAATGGGTTAACCACCCATTGTCCCCTCATTTGAAATTTAAATTCAAATTAAAATACTTCTATATGGGTATATTAACCAACATCTAAGAACAACAAAGATGAGAATAAGAGAATTCGCTTTTTGTATTAATCAATAAAACACTACAAAGAGAGAAATGAGACTATAGTCCAAAGAAGGGAAGATCTCCTAAAATCGAGAGAGAAATGGAGTAGTTTGCTTCAGCAAGAAGGAGAATTGTTCTCTATGATTCTCAATACTTCAAATGAGAGAAAAGACACATATTTATAGAGAGAACGCCCCAAATTAGTCGGTAAAGACAAAAATTAGCCGGTAGAAAGAAAAAACTAGTCAATGGAAAATCTGTCGAAATTGTACTTGGCAGATTAGGCTGGGATTTGAGCCTTTCTAGGTTGTTCTGGACTTCTTTGGGCCATCTTTGGGGCCTTCTCTTGGTTCTTAATATTTTCATGCAACGATGGAAAGAAGATGACACAAAACTTTTAAGGGTTTGAGATTGGATTGGACCCTTGAACTAGATATTCTCAATGATTTTGAGTTAATTGCTCTTATGATTCTCAACATTTGACTCCCTAATTAAGTAAACAATCTATTCAACCAACTTAGTAACCATGCTTGTTATAAGCTAGACTATGTCATAACATCCCCCTCAAGATAACATGTATGTCAATCATACTCATCAAGTGAAGATCTTTTTTAATGTATTTTGTTTTCTCATGGTACACTGATTTACTTAATAGTGAGATAGCTAATAAATTGTTGTATAGTATAACACCCCTACACCCTAATATTAGGAAATAGATTTAGAAACAAAAAGAGAAGATTTATTTTAAAAAATGCAAATAATATATGAATATAATAGCTTTGATTTCGGAAAAAAATGTAAAAATGCCCTATAAGCTATAGGTAAAATACAAAAGCCCTTAAATTTCAAAAATTATAAAATCTCTCTTCAACTATAAAAATGTATAAATTATTACCCTTTCATCCGGGAATCATTTGTTTTAATGTTCAAAAAATAAAAAATAATAAATAATAAAAATTTTAGTTGTTTAGAACAAGAAAAAAGTTCCCTCGCCGTTAACTCTCTCCATTCTTCCATTCCCACTGGAGACTCTTTCTCTTTGAATTCCCCCTCTTTCAATCTCTTCAACCTCTCTCTGTACATCTTTCTCTTTCTCTCCGACATTAGTGGTGTGAGGTGGGAATCGAGGCCCTATGGTCTCACCGTCAAACGACGTGACTCGTGGTAGGATCTATACGAGGTCAGCCTCGGCCTTGGCTTTTATTTGGTCAAGCTATGGTGATCAGAGTGCAGAAGAAACTAGAGGATAGCAGTAAGCAAAGACTCAAGGTCAATTTTGATAAGAAATGTCTGCCTTCCATTGAGTCATGAAGATAGAGTAACTACAAGAGCCAATTCATTTTGGAGAATCTTCTTATGTTCCCCCACAACCGAATTGGTTGTAATGAATTCCAACTTACATAGCTTAATGGATTTTAACAGTAGAAAATAAAAAGAAAAAGAAAAGAAGAAGAAATAAGGAAAGACAAAAGCACCCTTGTTGGTCGACACTCATACTAGCAGGCCATATTTGGGGTTGTTCATGCTAAATCCACATCATCTCCTCCCTTCCCAATAACATCCTTGTCCTCAAGGATGGGAAAGTAGGTATTTCTTCACAAACTCTTCTTCCATTTCTCATGTGACATCCTTTTTTGGCTTGTCTTTCCATTGCACTAAGGCCTCAACATTGTTATCTTTAGTTCTCTGACCAAGAATTTTTTTTTGGTTCTTCAGGCAGCAAGGGTCCCCAATCTGGTAGGTAAGGCTTAGCTTGAACAACTGCTCCCACATGCTTCTTGAGTAGAGTTACATGGAAGACCAGATAAATCTTGATGCCATTTGGAAGTTGTAACTTGTATGTAAGCTTGCCAATATGCTCTATAATCAAAAAAGGTCAAAAAAAAAAAAAACTAGGAGCTAGCTTCTAGGAACTTTGTTTGCCATAGAAATTTGTTTGTATGGTTGCAATCTTAAGTAAACACTGTCACCTACCTTAAACTCACGGTCTTCATGCTTTTTGTCATAGTAAATCTTCATTTTCTCTACTGCCATCTGTAAGTTTTTCTTTAGAATTGTCAGCAAATGATCTCACGCTAGCAATGCATTTTCAACCACCTGCATGCGGGCAGTGCCACGAACATATGAGAAAAGATTAGGTGGAGGTCTTCCATAAACTACTTCAAATGGGGTTATCTTGGTTGTAGAATATGTTCCGTGTTGTAGCAATACTCTACCCATGGTAGCCAATGCACCTAATTCTTGGGTTGTTCACTTATAAAGCATCTTAAATATACTTCCACCATTCTATTTACTACCTCCGTTTGTCCATCCGTTTGAAGATGAATGAGGAATTGGAATTGAAATTGAAATTTGTGCCTTGCAAGCGAAACAATTCCTTCCAAAATCGGCTAGTAAAAGCTGCATCTCGATCATTAGCAATGGACTCTGGCATCTCATGCAACTTAAAAATGTTTTCAAAGAAAATTTCTGCAATGGTCACTATAGTATAGGGATGAATAAGGGAAATGAAATATGCATACTTACTTAATCGATCTACGACGACCAAAATTACCAACTTTCCCATTGATTTCGACAATCCTTCCTCAAGGTCCATTGAAATATTAGACCAAATACGTTTCAGAATTGGTAGGGGCTAAAGCAATCCACGAGGCTTCCTCTGGTCCATCTTGTTCCATTGACAAATGTCATATTCTTGAATGAATTGTTTCATCATCTCTTTCATGGACTTCCAATAGAAGACTGCCCTCTTTCTATGGATTGATTTGAGGAACCTCTCGTGACCTAGACCATGGAATTCTTGAATTAGAGTGGGTATGAGGGAGGAATCCTTCGGAAGGTAAATTTTATTCTTGAAGAACAAGACTCCCTACTTAATTCCCTACGGCCGTATGGCTTTTCCATCTTGTACCAATTAATACAGTCTTAGGAGTTTAGGGTGTTGCTTATTTTCATCTTGAATTGGTTGCCACCAAAGAGGCTTAGGAAAGGAAATGGTAGCTAACGTCCCTTTTTACGATACCCGGGAGAGAGTATTAGTTGCTGCGTTTGAGTACCCTTGTTTGTATTCAATTATGAAGTCATACCCCGTCAATTTGATCAACCATTTCTGCTATGCATCCGTGGTTATGTGCTGTTCCCATAGGTATTTCAGATTACGATGATCTATTCTTACTACAAATCTCCTCCCCAATAGATATGGTCACCAATATTTGATAGCAAGAACTAACGCGAGCAACTCCTTGTTATACGTAGACAGTAAGAGGTTCTTTCCCTTGAGAGTTGAACTGAAATAGACAATTGGTCATCTTGCTTGCATAAGGACTGCACCAATGCTTTCACCTGATGCATCGCATTTAACAATAAATTCTTGATCGAAGTTCAGCAATGCAATCACAGGTGCTATAACCATCAAATTCTTTAGTTCCTTGAAGGCTTCCTGGGCTGCCTCTCCCCAATTGAAGTTCCTTTTTTTCAAGAGATCGGTCAATGGTCTAGCTATTGATCCATAGTGGGCTATGAAACATCGGTAGTAACTAGTTAACCCCAAGAACCCTCGTAGCTCCTTTAGATTTTTTTGCTTCGGCCATTCCTTCATAACCTCTATTTTGGATGGATTAGTATGCACACTGCCTGCACTGATTATATGCCCCAAATATTTCACCTCCTTTAGCCTCAAAACACATTTTTCTCTTTTAACCATTAGACTATGATATCTTAAAATGGTCAAGGTGAGTCTCAAATGAAGAATGCGATCGTCCCAACACTTGTTGTACATTAATATATCATTGAAGAAAACTAGGATGAATTTCCTTAAGTAGGGTCTGAAAATATCATTCATTAAGCTCTAGAATGTCGCTAAAGCATTGGAAAGTCCGAATAGCATCACGAAGAACTCGAAATATTCATGATGAGTGTGGAAAGCAGTCTTCTCCATATCCCTAGCATCCATCTGAATCTGATGATAGCCAGACTTTAAATCCATTTGGTGAAATCTTGGGCATCATGTAGCTCATCCAGTAGCTCTTCAATCATTGGAATTGGATATTTATCCTTCAAAGTTTATTGGTTCAGAGCTGTATAATCCATGCAGAAATGCCAGGATCCATCACACCTTTTCACCAGCAACACAGGGGATGAGTATGAGCTTCGACTACTTTGGACAATCCCCTCCTGAATCATCTCTTCAACCAGCCTCTCGATCTTTTTTTTTTTTTTTGGAAATGTGGGTATCTATAGGGTTTTAGGCAAATGGGTTCACTCCCTGGTTGTAAGGTGATTCGATGGTCCCATCCTGTGCTTAGAGGTAGACCTAACTTGTCCTGAAATACTTAAGAAATTCACCTTCCTACACTGCCCAACTGCCTCCATGTTCGTTCTCATTTTTCGACGCCCGAATGTGCAGTAGGGTCCCCCGTCCCTTTATTTTGTTCTAAGGCTTTGGCTAGAGCCTTCTCCCTAATTGACCTTGGTTTTACCCCCACCGTTCCATTTAGTTCAACCGTGACTCCCTTACACTGAAACCTCATCTTCATTTTTCCAAAATTCCAGAGTGTTGGACCCAATGTTCGTAACCATTGAATCCCCAGTACAACATCACATCCTTCCAATTTAATTACAAAGAAATCAATTGTAATTGGAGTATTTTGCAGTAAAATAGTTACCTCTCTACAAAACTCAGTGCTAGTTAACTCCCCATTGGCCACGACGACTTTGAGTTGAGCACCGGCTTCGACCTTGAGCCCTGCCGCCTCCACTATTTCTTCACTAATGAAATTATAAGTAGACTCTGAGCCCACCAAGACTATCAAAGAAACTTTCCCCAAGCGCCTGGTTATTCTCATAGTTTGTGGTGTAAACACCTCCATAAGAGCATGAATCGAAATTTCCCAAGCCTCTAAACTTTCATCATCCTCAGATGAAGTTTTGAGCACACCTTCTTCATCCTCCATTTCAATTAGGAATAGTTTTTTGCATTGCTGTCGGGGATACCACTCATCGCATGATAATAGAGCCTCTGCTCTCGCCGCTGTTAGAGTTCCGCCGGAGTGAATGATCGCACGGTGGTTGTCTTGTTTCCCGACTGCCCTTTAGAAGAAGAGGAGATGTTGTTGTGGGTGTTCCTTTTGAGCCCTAGAACCCTTTTGCCATCGATTCCCATCTTTGTGTGTTTCTCCTCATAGATTTGGGCTAAACCAAATGCAAGTGGTAATGTCTTGGGCCACTAGGCCTTCACATTAGCCCGTATGCGGTCCTTGAGTCCACTTACGAATAGTGAAGCCTCTTGATCATCCGTGAAATGCCCGATTCCCCCCAACAATCTCTCAAATTGGGTTTGGAACTCCCTAACCGTACCCGTCTGCTTAAACTTGCTCAAATACCCAAAAGCATCCACTTGCGTCATGTCTTCGAATCGGTCTACTAACTCAGACTTGAACTCTTCCCAACTGAAGCTATATTGGGCATTTCTCTTCTCTGAAACCATACTTGAGCATCACCCTCCAGATGGAAAGCACCCAATCTTACTTGGTCCTCTGATTGGGGTCCTTGAAAATTGAAGAACTGCTTTGCTTGGGATGCCCAGTGGGGTCTTCTGAGCCATCAAAATGAGGGAAATCAAGCTTCGCAAACTTGGATGTGATCGACCCCGATGAGGTTTGTGAGGAAGATCTCTTTTGAGTATCCTCCCTAGTGTTGGTGGAAGATCCTTTCCTTCCTTGAATAGTTGGAACATCTCGGTCATCTGTTTCAACATTTTCTCCTGACCACTGCTCAAAGTCTCAACTTGTTGTTCAGGTGTTGTACCCATAGATCATCAGCCATTAGTACTATCTCTGATACCAAAATGGTAGGATCTATGCGAGGTCGGCCTCGGCCTTGGCTTTTATTCAGTGGAGCTATGGTGATCAGAGTACAGACGAAACTAGAGGATAGTGGTAAGCAGAGACTCAAGGTCAATTGTGATAAGAAATGTCTGCCTTCCATTAAGTCATGAAGATAGAGTAAATACAAGAGCCAATTCGTTTTGGAGAATCTTCTCATGTTATCCCATAACCGAATTGGTTGTAACGAATTCTAACTTACACAGCTTAATGGATTTTAACAGTGGAAAACAAAAAGAAAAAGAAAAGAAAAAGAAATAAGGAAAGACAAAAGCACCCTTGTTGGTCGACACTCATATTAGCATGCCATATTTGGGGTTGTTCATGCTAGATCCACATCAACTCTATACTTCTAGGAGATTAGCCCATACTATTTGATGGAGCGCCGCTACGTTTTTTGTCATGTTGATGGCCAAAGCTATGGCTACATCTTTCCTTAGTAAGAGAAAGGCTCAATCACGAGTGTTGCTTGTGGTAGATAGCCTTTCTCTACCCAGCATAGAGAGGCGAACCTAACAGCGGTAAAATTGGTTGTCATCACCAGGAGGCCAAATGCTGCCAGACTGCAATATAGTGGCCATGACAACTAGTAGCCATAGAGGCGAGAAGGCAAATTCGGGGTTTTAAGCTCCAATTGTTGCCTTACTTAGGGTTGAGTTAACAATTTGAGTGGGCTACTGAGCCACAACGCCAGGGCTTAGTAGCCTACATGGTTGTTAACTCAACTTTAATTGAGCTTCTTTTTTTTTAAAAAAAAAATGAAAAAATTTAATATTACGATATTTTAATTTTATATGTAAAGTATATATAATAGCTAAGATTTGACATAAAATTATTTATTTATTATTTATTTAAGTTTAATTAAAACTAAATTAACTTTTAAAAACATTTTTAGTTATATTTACTCTATAGTAGGTTGGTCATACTTTATCATATATATAGTTAGAAGTAGAGTGGCTACATAAAGAATTATTTTGAAAAAAATTGAAAATAGAAAGGAAAATATATAAAAAAAAAAGGGACAAAAAGGAAGGGGAGGGTAAACTTCCAAACCAAGTGCAATCCTTGATTTTTATTGACAATCTAAAAATTATGTATATGTTTTGATTTCATTCTATAAGTTAGAGAGAGAGAGAGAGGAAAGAGAGTCCAGTAAGGTACATGGCATGGAAAATAACTATTGTTCGCTTCCCATGGTTAAAAAAAGGAGAGCGACCAAAAACATGTCAATTTTAATATTTTACACTTTTTTATTTTTTACAAAAGGATGAAAAACTAAACAAATTCAAGAGATAATTTAGGAAAAAAAATAGTTGATTTAACAAATAAAAAACAATTTAAAAAAATTGCCAATCTAAATTTGTCAAATTTTTGGTAAAAGTATAATTAATAAATGAGATGAAATAATCTCATAAATTTCACTAACCAAATCTCATAAATTTTATTTCCATTCAAGTTGACTTTGTGGTTAGGTTTCGAAAAGGCCAACATTTACTACATTTTGGGGAAAAATCTCAATTTTTTTTTTTAAAGAAATTTTAACATTTTTCTAATAAAAAAATTCACATGTTGACTCAGCAGCGACATGGGCTGCCAAATCAGCCCTAGTCGGAGGAGAAGTTGGGGTTTCAACTCCCTTATTCATGCCTCCTTGGCTACCAATACCATGGTTGGCCCTTGGCCTCTAGCGATGGTGTATGATTTTGTAACAGCTTAAGAGAGATGACTAGAGTCGAGATAATCTAGCTGCAGAGGATTGTCAAGCTATTATAGGATTGTCAAGCTGTTATAGCAAGTTAGGATATCAGTTAGGAAGTGTCCAAAAGGCTGTCAGTAGAAGGAATACGGAAGACCAATGTATGTTAGTTTGGATAACAAACTAATGTCCAAATGTCAATTAGTTAGTTGAAGAAGTTAGAACTACTTTGGCTTCAGTTCAACAATGTAAATAGATGCGAGAAACAAGAATTTGGAAGTCAATTCACCTTCTCTCTTGCTCTCCTATCTGCTCTCTCTCCCTTTCTCTCTTTCTTTCTTTCTCCTACTCTTTCCTTCTCTCTACCCTCTATCTTCTTCATCATCCTATCCATCTTCTCTCCTTTAATCTTCTGCAGATTATGCAAAAGACTTTGTAGAAGGATTACCTCCTGCACTCATTGTCAAAAGTATGGCACTACAACTACTAAATTCCACTAAAATCTCGAAAATTAAGGTTCTAGCTAAGGTCCTTAACAAAATTGGTATCAGAGCTTTACAATCCTTGGTTGTAGGGAGGACTCAATGGCAGAATGAATGATGAACAATTCAAGAAAATGGTAACCAAAATACAAGAAATGGTAATGGAAGCTAGGGAGCATTGACGTCAGGTCAGTAAACAGATAGAGGACCTTTACCAGACTATGAATGATCAAAACCAAAAATGGGATACTATCCTGAGTGATATGAACTCTTGAATTAATGCTCTATCATCGAAAATGGGAGAGATGAGGATATTGAAGCACAAAGATTGCTTGGAACACCAATCTTGCCTACTCCTAATAATGGAAAGAGCGAGAGTGAGTCAGGACCTTCCAAGAAAGAAGTCAATCAAACAGGATCTTGGCCTAGTCATCCTAGAGTTGAACGACCTATATTTGCATGAGACAATCCTCAAGCGTGGCTGAGGAAATGCAACAAATCTTTTGTTGTTTATCACATACCAATGCAGATATGGGTGGAAACAATAGAAATGTATTTGGATAGGAAAGCAGAAGTATGGTTCCAGGGCTTAAAGAGGACAAAGAAAGACATAGCATGGGATGAATTTGCTAAGCTGCTTTGTTACAGATTCGAAGGGAAAGGAATTA
Source organism: Dillenia suffruticosa (assembly GCA_033439265.1). Taxonomy (NCBI): domain Eukaryota; kingdom Viridiplantae; phylum Streptophyta; class Magnoliopsida; order Dilleniales; family Dilleniaceae; genus Dillenia; species Dillenia suffruticosa. The sequence goes on along the minus strand of JAVTVX010000027.1, from coordinate 13,214,674 downwards.
GAGATAAAGTGGAGGAGTTTGTTGGATTTTTGACTAAGAAGAGAGAGAAATCTAATAAACTTCTGGTTTTTATTGATGTAGTAGAATGATACAAAGGAAGAGAGATTATCTTCCTCTTTTTTTTACAAGGAGAGCAATAGCTCTATTTATAGGCAAAGGGAGAAAAATAGCCAGTAGAGAGAGAACAAAGTCAATATTCCCGTTGGGGCTCAAACCCCAAGGAATTCCAACAGCTAGTTTTTGGACTGTTGGAATATACATTGCCCAAACTGCCCCTAGCTATTTGGGTTTACCTCTTAGACTTTTCTCCATATTTTTGGGCTTCATTGGGCTTGTTTTTGAATGTATTTTGGGTCATAAATATGTTGTCAAATTCTGAACATTAAAAAATAAAAGGCCCAATGTTTATGACATTATCATATTTTCAAGTTGAATACCTTGAGACTTATCTTCATCTTCTCCCTTATTTTTAACACTCCCCCTCAAGTTAGGTGCATAGATGTCTATGGACCCTAACTTGCTAAGGATGTGCTGAAGATGTTTCTCAGTTGTTGCCTTAGTGAAAATGTCAGCTAGCTGGTCTTCACTTCTAACATATGAGGTTGAAATTGTCTTGTTTTCTAATTTTTCTCGAACAAAATGACAATCAACCTCAATGTGCTTCGTTCTTTCATGAAATACTGGATTGGCAGCGATATGAAGAGCTGCTTGATTATCGCAATGTAAAAGAATAGGAGCGATAGTAGGAAATCCCATCTCCTCAAGTAATGCCTTTAGCCAAACTATTTCGCTTGTAGCCGCTGCCATTGCTCTGTATTCAGCCTCAGCGCTTGATCTGGATACAACAGATTGTTTCTTGCTTTTCCATGTTACAAGATTTCCTCCCACGAACATGCAGTAGCCGGTGGTGGATCTCCTGTCCGTGACATCCCCAGCCCAATCTGCATCACAGTAGCCATAAATCTCCATGCTGTGGTTGTTTTTCATAAGAATTCCCCTTCCTGGTGAGCTTTTTAAATACTTGAGAATTCTTTCTGCTGCCTTCCAATCTTGAATCCTTGGAGCATGCATCCGTTGGCTGATTAAGCTGACGGCATAAGTGATATCTGGTCTTGTAATGGTGAGGTAGATGAGCCTCCCCACAAGTCTTTGATATCTAGGAATATCCTGGAACATTTCTTCATCACCTTGTGCTCGTTCTGCTATGGATATAGGAGTTGCTGCTGGTTTAGCTCCTACCTTTCCAGTTTCCTGCAAAAGGTCAAGTACATATTTCCTTTGGCATAGAACTAGCCCCTTATGAGAATAGGCAAGCTCTATTCCTAAGAAATACTTTAGTTTTCCCAAATCTTTAATCTCAAAAGTAGATTTAAGAAAATTTCTAACTTGATCAATACCATTCATATCACTTCCTGTAATAACTATATCATCTACGTAAATAAGAACAATAGTGATTTCTTTATTGTTAACTTTAGTAAACATGGAGGAATCACTAATGGATTTCTTAAAGTTATTACCAAGAAGTGCTGAACTTAATTTTGCATACCAGGCACGAGGAGATTGTTTTAACCCATAGATTGCTTTTTTAAGACGACACACCTTGATGTTTGAATCCTCATCTAGCCCTTGGGGAATTTGCATGTAGATTTCTTCGTCTAAGTCCCCTTGAAGGAAAGCATTCTTCACGTCCATTTGATACATTGGCCATTCTCCATTGGTTGCAATTGACATCAAAACCCTTATCGTTTTCATTTTGGCAACAGGGGCAAAAGTCTCAGTGTAGTCTTCTCCATAAGTTTGTGTGAATCCTTTGGCTACAAGTCTTGCCTTGTAGCGTTCAATGGATCCATCACTTTTATACTTGATTTTGAACACCCATTTACACCCGACAACCTTTCTTCCCTTAGGGAGAGTAGTAATCTCCCACGTCCCATTTTTATTCAATGCATCTAGTTCTTCAAGCATAGCTTGTCTCCATTCGGGTTTGGTATTTGCCTCATCAAAAGCCTTAGGTTCCTGTGATGAGTCAATGCCACTCAAGAACCCTTGATGGCTTGAGGAAGTGTTAGATACACAATAGTAATTTGAAATAGGATAGTGAGTTACCTTAGAATTGTAATAAACTCTTCTGTTGATCCACTCTGAGGGAGGAAGCCTCAATCTGGTGGAACGTCGAAGTGGAGGAGCCAGCGGAGAGGACAGTCTAGTTTCGTCTCCGGATTCTCCTAAGGTAGGTAATCCCTCGCCTTCTTCTCTTTCTTCGGAAGAGTTCTCTTCATTTTCAGACTCATCCACTCCTCCCTCTTCGTTTTCTCCCCCTGAAAGTGAATTCCCTTCATTGGATTCTTGAGGAACCAGAGGAGGATTTATGGGAACATCGCAGAAGATTCGCAAGTCATTGCTTGATGAATTTTCTTCATTTTTTTCTCCTGCAAAAAAGAATTCATTTTCTACAAATATCACATCTTTCGATGTGTATACCTTGTTAGAGTCAGGTTCAAAACAAATATATCCTTTTTGGAATGAAGCGTACCCAATAAAAACACATTTCCTTCCTTTGATATCTAACTTATCTCTAAACTGCCTAGGAATATGAACATAACAAATACACCCAAAAACTCTAAGGTGAGAGAGGTTTGGTTTGTCTTTTCTAAGCAACTCTAATGGAGATTTTCCATGGAGAACTCTAGTTGGAAGACGATTTATTAAATGAGCTGCGGTACTAACCGCATCACTCCAAAAACGCTTAGGCATATTAGCAAAGAACATGATAGTTCTAGCTATTTCTAGGAGATGTCTATTTTTGCGTTCGGCAACTCCATTTTGTTGGGGAGTGTAGGGACAACTAGTTTGATGAATAATTCCATTCTCCTCAATGAAATTTTTGAAATTAGTGCTCATATATTCCCCACCATTATCTGTCCTAAGAATTTTAATGTTGGCCTCATATTGTTTTATAATATACTTGTAAAAGGACTTGAAGGCTTCATAAACTTGGTCTTTTGATCTTAGCATATACACCCATGTATACCTAGACTTATGATCTATAAATGAGATAAAATACTTAAATCCCCTTCTAGATATCATAGGTGAAGTCCATACATCCGAGTGAACAAGATCAAAAAGCTTTTTATATTGAGTTTCAGAAATAGGATAATACATTCGGGTTTCCTTTCCAAAAATGCATGCTTCACAATGTCTATCACTACAATTTTTTGATGGGAATAGGCATTTCAAAGCTTGCATAGAAGGATGACCTAATCTAGCATGCCAAAGGAGGTAACTTTCCTCTCGGATTGCAGAAAATACAAAACTATCTTGTTTCCAAAAATACAAGTTATCTTGCATAGAACCACTACCAATCACTTGATTCGTCTCCAAATTCTGAAAAACAACAGAATGAGGGTCAAAAATAGCTTTGCAATTTAAGTCCTTAGTGACTTGTCCAATGGACATAAGATTAGAGGTAAATTGAGGAACATATAAGGCCTTTGATTTTCTTCCAAATATTTCAACATCCCCAATTTGCTTAATTTTGAAATTATGTCCATTCGCAACTTTAACCATTTTAGGTTCTAGGAGAGGTTCAAGATTCTGAAAATTTTGCTTATCTTTGACCATATGGTGATCACAACCTGAATCTATCAACCATTTTGAAGAAGTAACAGATGAGTTAGAGCAAGTACCTGAGGAGGATTTTCCTAATTTTTGAGATGTCAGATTTGCTTTGTTTGCAGCTGGTTGAGCATTTTGCTCCCTCCTCTCTTGCTCTTTTTTCTTGATGAACTCAGGTTTAAGGTTAGGATGAAGAAACCAGCAACCATCCTTGGTATGTCCCAACTTTTTGCAATGAGAACACACCTTTTTTATTCCCTGATGAGCCTTATTTGCAGCTTGCTCATTCTGCTTTGTGGAGAACCCATGAACTTCACTTTTGGACTGATTGCTTTCCTCAAGCCTTTGAGAAGCTGCAGCTCTTTGAATCATAAATCGAGTCTCTTGGTATGATGGAAATTCTTTCATTCGAAGAATTTCCTGTCGAAGTTGTACAAATGACTCATTGAGTGATGAGAGCAATGAAAACACCTTGTCTTCATCTTGTCTCTTTTGCAGCACTTTTATATCACTTGTGAGAGGTCTCAATGTGTTGAGCTCATTCCATAAGTCCTCGTGTTCTCCGAACAATTGTGTAATTGATTTCTCCTCCATTTGGATGGTCGCAATCCTTTTTTGTATTTCAAATATTCTGCTCAAGTTTGATTCCTGACCATATAACCCATACATTTGCTCCCATAAGGATTTGGAACTCGGATAGCATATTACCATATTTTTGTGTGCTTGATCCATGGAGCTTGTTAGCAATAGGAACACTTGATCATCCAGCTCCTTCCATTCATCAAATCGTGGGTCTAGCCGATCCATAGGATCTTTTGTAATGAAAGACAGAAGTTTTGCTCCATTGAGAGATCTTCTGATATGACTAGCCCATTGGAAGTAATTGGTTGAGCTTAGAATAATTTGGGAGAAAAGTTGGATTTGAAAGGAAGAGATTTGAGGAAGAGAATTTCCCAACCCCGGAGTCGATGTTTGCTCTGATACCATGTTGGATTTTTGACTAAGAAGAGAGAGAAATCTAATAAACTTCTGGTTTTTATTGATGTAGTAGAATGATACAAAGGAAGAGAGATTATCTTCCTCTTTTTTTTACAAGGAGAGCAATAGCTCTATTTATAGGCAAAGGGAGAAAAATAGCCAGTAGAGAGAGAACAAAGTCAATATTCCCGTTGGGGCTCAAACCCCAAGGAATTCCAACAGCTAGTTTTTGGACTGTTGGAATATACATTGCCCAAACTGCCCCTAGCTATTTGGGTTTACCTCTTAGACTTTTCTCCATATTTTTGGGCTTCATTGGGCTTGTTTTTGAATGTATTTTGGGTCATAAATATGTTGTCAAATTCTGAACATTAAAAAATAAAAGGCCCAATGTTTATGACATTATCATATTTTCAAGTTGAATACCTTGAGACTTATCTTCATCTTCTCCCTTATTTTTAACAGAGTTTAATAAACTGCAGCAAGAAGTCACTGGTAGACTATCAAGAGAAGTTTGAGGAATTGTGGTCAATGATGGCTCAAAAGAATCCTACATTGATTGAATTTCATCTGTGGATTAAAAGAAGAAATAAAGCCCATGCTGTGGATGCTCAAACCCAACTCTCTACTCCAAGCCTTTGAAATAATAACTTTGCAAGAATAGTCTTTAGAGCTCGATAAGTAGAAGATAGGCAGTTGGAGCAGAAATGTAGATTTTAATGAAACTAGAATAGGACATAGAAGTGGGACAAATAATAGCTCAGCTTAGAGGAGTAGTACAGCTAGAGGGAAAGAATGGATTCAAGGTACAACATCAAAGAACAAAAATACCATAATAACAGATCAAGAAATACAATACGGAAGAGCCAAGAACCTCTGTTATAGATGTGTAGAGAAATATGTGACAGGGCATCATTGCAAATTCATAAGTTTAAACTTGATCAAGTTGCAGAAGAAGGAGACATATTTGAATCTGAAGTAAAGGCAACCAACGAAGAGTTATCAAGTGAAAACCTATGATGTCTCTCTATGTGTTTTGTCTAATCCTTTACAAAGAAAAACAATATCCATACAAGACACTATGCAAGGACTAAGAATATCCGTACTAGTAGACATGGGAAGCACAAACAACTACATCAATCACAAATTAATAGAAGAACTTAAGTCGAAACAAGAAGAGAGTGAAGAACTACATGCTGTATTGGCAGATGGTAGCAAAGTAAACAACAATAACCAAGTTAAAGGAGTTAAAGGGGGTATACAAGGATACAACTTCTCATTTGATTTGAGAGTCCTAAGTTGGGGAATTGGGTTGTTATACTAGGAGTTAATTGGATGTTTAATTATAGCCCTATTACATTTGACTTCAAACTATTGCAAGTCAAATTGGCTAGTGAAAAAGGAGAAGTAGTCCTAATGGGTATGGTGGAGAACTCTAAAATGAGGCTGATTAGAGGGAAGACAACAAAGAAATTCAGGACACAACAACGGCAATGTTATGCCACAATCACTATTAGAGAAGGGAAGCAATAGTAGTAGCAGCAACAGCAACTCCAGCAGCAGAGTGTAGTTGAACTTCTCAAGTAGTTTGTAGATGTATTTTTCATTCCTAATTCTTTAGCTCCTAAAAGATCACATGACCATGTAATTCTCCTAAAACCTAGAGTTCAGCCTTTCAAGCTTCCCCCATTCACAGAAAATTGAAATTGAAAGACAGGTCTAAGACATGCTGAGCAATGGCACAGTCAAGTACAACAATAGCTCATTTGCTTCTCCTATACTTTTGGTTAAAAAGAAAGACAATTTATGGAGATTTTGTATTGATTACGGACAGCTTAATGACCTCACTGTGAAAGATAGGTATCCCATCCCCAATATAGATGAGTTGTTGGATGAACTTCATGGTTGTAAGCTCTTTTCTAAGATTGACTTAAGATCAGGATACCGTCAAATTAGGGTCAAACCAAGGGATGTGGAGAAAAAGCATTGTAGACACACCAAAGGCATTTCAAATTTTTGGTTATGCCATTTGGATTAACAAATGCTCTACTACATTCCAATGTTTAATGAACCAAATATTTTAACCATGCATCAGGAGATTTGCGTTGGTTTTCTTTGATGATATCTTGATATACAGTTTAGATTTGTTAACTCATGTGCGACACCTTGAGTGTGTTCTTCTAACTCTAAGAAGACATCAACTGTATGCCAAACAATCAAAATGTATGTTTGCTCAGCCACAAGTAGAATACCTAGGGCATATAGTGTCTGAAGAAGGAGTTAAAATAGATCTCCAAAAGGTGGAATGTATCGTAAAGTGGCCTGAACCAGTGGATGTCAAGGCATAAAGAAGTTTTCTTGGCTTGACAGACTATAAAAGAAGATTCATTAAGAGCTATGGGTTGATCACTAAGCCCCGTAATGATTTACTCAAAAAGGAGGCATTTAGATGCAATGCAGAAGCAAGTCAAGCTTTCGATCATCTCAAGGCAGCAATTAGTTCAGCTTATGTTATAAGGCTTCCTGACTTCTCCAAGCCATTCATTCTTGAGACAGATACGTGTGCCAAATGGTAGGGAGCTGTCTTGATGCAGGAAGGTCAGCCTACTGCATTCTTGAGCAAGGCATTAGGATAGAGAAGCCAAGGAGGTCCAACTATAAGAAAGAACTCATTGCTGTAGTGATGGCAGTCAAGAAATGGAGGCACTGCTTGATGAGTTATCATTTCATAATTAGAACTGATCATCAGAGTTTAAAGTATCTATTGGAGCAAAAGTTGACCAATACTTTGTAGCATAAATGGTTAACTAAACTACTTGGACTGAACTACGAAATACAGTACAAAAGAGGGGTGGAAAATAAAGTAGCCGATACATTATCGAGAAGAGAACTATACGCAGAGGAGCAACAGGGAGAAACCTTAATGGCAGCCATAGTAATACGCCCTCAGTACATGGAAGAAGTCATTCAAAACTACAAAGAGGATGAGGAATGCCAAACAATCATAGTACAACTATTATTACAGCCTGAGATAACAGTAACTATCAACTGCAGGATGGAATCTTGAGATACAAGAAGAGGATCTACTTAGGTAAGGGAGTTCAACTGAGAACTAAAGTGATCCGGTAGATGCTTAGCTCTGTTGTAGGGGTCATTCAGGACAAAAAGGGACTCTGCAAAGGGTTAAAACTATGTTCTATTGGCCAAAAATGAAAGAAATCATGATCATGTTTGTGAAAGAATGCGAAGTTTGTCAGATGAACAAACATGAAAATCTCCCTTATCCAGGTTTATTACAACCTTTCCCTATTCCTTCCCAGGCATGGTCCTAAATAAGCATGGATTTTTGTGGAAGGGTTGTCAGAATAAGAAGGCTATGACACCATAATGGTGGTCAATAACAGACTGACTAAATTTAGTCACTTCTTGGCTTTGAAACATCTTTATTCTGCAGCACAAGTAGCTCAATTGTTCATGGATTATGTCTATAAGTTACATAGACTGCCAGACTCCATTGTAACAGATTTGTTTAAAATGGTAAACACTCAACTCAACATGAGTAGTGGTTATCATTCTTAGTCTGATGGGCAGAGCGAAAGGCATAATCAGTGTCTGGAGTGTTGTCTCAGGTGTTTGACTTCAGATAGACTAGCAATGTGGCATAAATGGCATAAATGGCTCAGTTTGGCAAAATGGTGGTATAATTCTAGTTTCCATTCCAGTATTAAGATGTCTCCCTTTGAAGCACTTTATGGGTACAAGCCTAAATTTATACCTATTGGTCCTTTCTTAGATTCAACTACACCTGCTGTAGCAACCTTCATTTAGACTTGACAGACTATAGTTCAAATCCTGCATGTGCATTTACATAAAGCTCATAAAAGGATGAAGGTTCAAGTTGATTGCAACATAACTGAGAGGGAATTTGAGGTAGGAGATTTGGTATATCTCAAATTACAGCCTTATAGGCAACATTCAGTGGAAGTAAGGAAACAATTGAAGCTATCTTCAAAGTATTATGGTCCTTTTCCAGTATAAGCTAATGTGGGCAAGATAGTTTATCGATTACAGCTCCCTGCAGAGTCTAAAATCCATCCGGTCTAAATTCCATCTAGTCTTTCATGTGTCCCTTCTTAAAAAGAAGATAAGTCATACACAAACTACTATGTCTACTTTGCCTTTGTTAGGAATGGATAAACAGATACTTGTGGAACCAAAAGCAGTACTGAGGAGAAGAGTCATTCTAAGAGATAGCAGACCAGTGAATCAATGGCTAGTTAGGTGGGTGAACTTAAGTCCTGAAGAGTTTACATGGGAGAATATGAATTTCATCAAAGCTCAATTTCCACAATTTCAACCTTGAGGACAAAGAAGTTTTTCGAAAGGGGGGAGAAATTGTAGCAGCTTAAGAGAGATGACTAGAGTCGAGATAATCCAACTGCAGAGGATTGTCAAGCTGTTATAGCAAGTTAGGATATCAGTTAGGAAGTGTTCGAAAGGCTGTCAGTAGAAGGAATACAGGAGACCAATGTATGTTAGTTAGAATAACAAACTGACGTCCAAATGTCAGTTAGTTAGTTGAAGAAGTTAGAACTACTTTGGCTTCAGTTCAACAATGTAAATAGATGCCTAAATGAGAAACCTAAATGAGAAATAAACAGACAAGAATTTGGAAGTCAATTCACCTTCTCTCTTCATTTCCTCTCTGCTCTCTCTCCTTTTCTCTGTTTCTCTGTTTCTCCTTCCGTTTCTCCTTCTCTTTCCTTCTCTCTACCCTCTATCTTCTTCTTCATCCTATCCTTCTTCGCTTCTTTAATCTTCTGCAGAAGACTTTGTAGAAGGATTACCTCATGCACTCATTGTCAAAAGTAAGGAACTACAGCTACTAAGTTCCACTAAAATCTCGGAAGTTATGGTTCTAGCTGAGATCCTTAACAGATTCCCCACCATAAGGGTGGCCGCTCTCCACCAGCGGAGAGGCCTAATATGAAGAGATGCCTGATGTTGTGTGGCGGTAGAGGCTCTCCTCCCACGGGTGTCTCGATTTCCTCCTTATGCTAAGTACCGGACAATTATGCTAAATTTCCCATATCAATCTTGTGCACTTTTTGATAAACACTATGTAATTCTTGATGCCTTTCTTTTTTTGACAAATAAGAAATTTCACCTATCAACCAGTGGCCTTATTTTGCATTTATGTTCATCTATGTCACCCTTTCAACTTGAAGATGACGATGATAGAAGCTCAAAATAATAGTAGGAGCATCGTTCAAATTACTGCAACATCTTTCCCACGAGTGTGAACTAAGATGCCACATTTGGGTGTAGTAACTTGTATGTGCCCATGTTTGGTTTTGCATGCATAGTTGTTGTTTTTTTGTTTTTTAGTGTAAGAAAAGAGTTATATTTATATGGTCTTAAGAGACAAAACACTAAGAAGTTACGGTTTTAGCAATGTTACAAACAAATATATGTAATGAACTAATATATTTTGATTGTTGTCCCAATTTCTCAGTAGATCTCACAAATCCACGTATTCTTGACACATTAACATTAGACATATATTTACAAGGAAACAAATTTATAGAATTAAGAAAGAACTGTGCTATTATTTTCAGAGTATATTATAGACTCATGTCAGCACAATTAAACCCAAAATTTAAAAGACCAAACTTAAACAACAATGAAACAATTTTATTACAAATTGACTCTGAAAAATTAAATATTTTTACACTAAGACTATTGAAATGGGATAAAATTACAATACCAGAATATTTTCAAATAAATAATAATACAGCTACACAAATAGAACGAAAGAATATTTCAGAAGTAATATCAGAATCTTTAGGAAATATTATTCTAAGATTTCCACTATTCACAGATAATCTTCTATAAATGAATCATCAAGAAAATCTGACTCTTCTTCAAATCTCTCTACCATTCATATAAAAGCAACAAGAAGATCAACTTCTTCTATACCAATAAGACCAGAAAACCCATATTTAGATCCATAGGTAAGATATCATTTCCCTATAGCTGAACCAGTAGAAGCTAGTACGTTATCTCCCCCATCACCTACACCATCACAAGTAAGAACTCATAGAATCAATATGATTTGTAAAACAATGAAACAATGGGAACCAGACTCTGAATATTTAGAAGAATGATACAATCTAAAAATGTTTGAAAAAGAAAGAAATTGGTTTGAACAATTAGATAAAATAATTCAACAAGGATTAAAACAACTTTGACAAGAAGAAATGAATAAAAAAAAGTCAAATCAATTGTTATCTAGCTAGATTAAAACATATTTAATAAAAAATGGTTTATTAAAAACATATGAAACTCTACTAATAGAAGTAAATACAAATTTATATAAAAAATGGAAAATAGTTACAACAAATACTTATGTTACTTCAGCCACTCCTCCATTAGATATAATATTAATACCAATTCCAACAGGTGAAGTAATAGATACTCCTTTTAAAATCAGAAAAAATGTAGAAAATACATCCACAATACAATTTGAAGATATTAAAAAAATTTATGAACAAAATAATTATACCAACCAATCTATTAATCATTTAGGAACTCAAATAGAACATGTAATAACAAAATTAAATACTATACAAACTCAAGGACAAAGATTTCCAGAAAATATTTCAACCCCTTATTTTAGAATAAATTCACCAGAAGAATAAAAAATTAACTTAGTACCTACCTTTTGCAATTAAAATCATATGATCAACAGTCTACAAGTGAACCTACAAGAAGAATACAAACTTTAGAACAAGGAAAACAAGAAATAGAATCAGATTCTCAATCTGAACAAAATCATCAAATAAATCGAATAAGATCAAAATTCTATAAAAATATTACAAAAAATTATTATCCTAGACCAACACCAATGGATAAATAATATGAGAAAAGAATAGATTTTCCAATTGCTAGATTTTCAGGAGATGCGATTTATGAATGAACATAGATAGTAAATCACAATATAAAATATTAAACTTATTATAACAAATGTGTATGGCACAATCTGCCTAGAATATCAGACATATAGAAGATCAAGATATTGCCAGAACATTAACAAAAGGATTTTCAGAATAATTAAGATATTGGTGAGATGATGCTTTATCTCAAATAGAAAGGAATGCAATTCTAACACATACAGAAAATATTTCGATGATGAAGCATTTAGACAAGAAAGATCTAATACCACAGAAACATTAATACATATAATTGCAATGCATTTTGTTGGAAATCAAAATGAACAAGATATAATTTCTAAAATAATAATATTAACCAGATGTCCAACTTTATCAAACTATAGATGGTACAAAAATATTTTTATCACATATGTATTAAGAAGACAAGTCGTAATCAAAGTTTTTGGAAAAAAAGATTATAGTTGGACTACCAAAATTATTTATAGAAAGAATTTTAAGCAAAATAAGAGAAACAATATGACGACATGATATACCATTTCAAAATATTACATATGGATAATTATTTTCTTTTATACAAAAAGAATAATTATTTTTATATTCTGAATTAAAATTACAATCCAAATATATAATAAAAGAATTAGGATACAATGGATAAAATCGAAGTTCCCTCTACAAAACATAGAAAATCTAGAAAAACTAAACATTACTTCTCTAAAACTAGACGAAAATATCACAAAAATCGAACTTATAAAGAATCAAAACCACAACCTTATAAACTTACAAGATATAAAAGAAAATTACGAACATCTAAAACTTTTACATGCTAGAAATGTGGAAAACCAGAACATGCTGCAAAATATTGTTATGTTAAACAAAAAATCAATGACATACAAAATGAAAAATTAAAAAATGAATTAATGAATCTTTTAATAAATAAAACACCAAGTGATTATGAAGAATCACAAACAGAATACAATAATTCCACCGATAGTAACTCAGATGATTATATAACCAATGAAAAATCAAGTTCGGAAGATAACATAGACACTGATGAACAAATTGCACCTATATGTGTTTAACAAATATGTGTTATAATTAAACAAAAGAAAGAAGAAATATTTAAAATCATAGTTCAGATTAACTATAAAGAAACAAGAACCAAATTATTAAGTAATTTGACAGACATATTATTAGAAGAAGAAAAGAAACTTGAAGACAGAAAACTAAAATTAAAACTTGTTGAACCATTAGGTTTAAATAAAATATTTGAAAAGAATCCTATTGTTTGCTGAAATATTGTTTAATTAATTGTATGTTGATTTGTGCTTTTACTTTGGATTTGTCCATAATGGTCATATAAGAGTCATCTTCATTGAGATTCATGCTGAGAGATTGTCCAATGTTAAGAAAAATATTATTATTTTGATTTATTTTATGAAAAATGCTAGTCCTTATACTGTTCTAATGGAATTGTTGATACCGTATGTTTGGTTGTTGTGTGACGGTCTTGTTCTAATGAAACCTGAAAAATATTGTTAAAAACTTGTGCTTGTTTAGAATCTGTAGATGACACTTGTGAAGATTGTTCTTGATCTGATTTTTGTTTATCTTTCAGTTTTTGAGCTTTTTTCAGGAAATATTGTAAGAGTCCTTCATCAGCAAGATATTATAAGAGAAGTTCTTTGTTTGCTGAAAGTTTGAGATTTTGTGAAGCTAGTTGTTGTTTTTCATGGGACAAAAGCTGAAATTGTGGGGTTTGTCTAGGAGTTTGTGGAGTAGGAGGGATTGAGGCAATAGCTTTTTGTAAGGCTTTATTTTCAAGGAAAAATTGTTTAATGTTAGGAATAAAACATTGTTTTTTGTTAAAAGAATTCTACCATTTAACTTTGAATTCACGGATGAGGCGAAGAGGATAAGAATTTGGAAAAATTTGTGCTAACTGGTAAATCCAACAAAAAATCCAAGGAATTTTGAAGTTAATGTGAAAAAGTATTTCTTTATTGTATAGAGTGGTTGTGACATTTTTTTCTATAAAAGTCGAATGAGGTTTGCACAGATGGCGAATATATACGGGTGAAAGACCCTACAAACCACCACCAGTCATAAAACCAAGAGTGAATTGTCCTAGACAAGAGGGACAAAAATTGAAAAACCATGAATGATTGTATAGTCTAATGAATAGAATACGATACCAAGCCATTGTATAAGCTTGGTATGGTATATCCAAAGGAATAAATCGTTGGGAAAATTGTTTTTCAGAAAATGGGATGACCCAATTCTTAGAAAATAAAACTTATTTGATTTGTAACTTAAAGAATGAAATTTGGCCAGAAGGGTCTTTATTGTGAGTGATAACGGTTGATTTTGTATCAACTAAGATAAATATATAAAATTTTTGAGTTTTACCCATATGATATGGTAACCAATGAAAGTCTTGTGGAAAGAGTTTTCTAGAGAATAATCAGAGGGTTTCTTGTGTTTGATTGTCTATAAAATTAGTAAGACAAATATTTTCAATGAATGGTTTGGCAATATAATCAAGTTGTTTTTGTGTTTGTGAAGACGAGATTGTTCCTATAGCTGGAGGTTTTATTTTTACTGTTTGTGCATAGAATAAGGATGGGAAATTAGATAAGGGTTCAAATTGATTGGAAGTAACAAAATTATAGATAGGACGAACATTTGTTTGTTTTGGATTAGTAATTGTAGTGATCATAGCATAATCATTTGGGTTTTATGGAGGCGTTTTGTTCTGCATTTTCTTGTAAGGAATAAGTCTCTTGTAAAAATTTTCTTGATAGAAAATCTGATAAAGAATTGTGTGATCATTTAATAAACTCATTGTTGAAATCAAAAATAGAAATGATAGCTTACCATCGGACAAAGATTTGTTTAGAAACAAGATTTTTAACATCTTTTTGTAAAATTTCTTTTACAAATTTATAATCAATATGAAGTAAAAATATTTTATTAAAAAAATCATCTTGAAACTTTGTAATGCATTTAACAATACATAAAATTTCTTTTTTGATAGTAGAATAATTTTGTTGAGAGTCAATCCATATTCCTGAATGATACCTAACTAATTGTTCTGGACTATGTAGATCTAATCATTGTTTAAGAATTCCTCTATATCCTATTTCTAAAGTATCTATTTCAATAATCATAAAAGTTAAAGGATGTGGTATTCCTAGATAAGGCAATGTTTTATCTCTTTGTTTTAATTCTCTTATTAACTTGGTATGTTTATCGATTCAGGGTTTATGTTGCTTATTTAAACTTTGATATTGAATGACACAATATTCTCTAAATTTGAGAAAATAATCATTTATATAATTAAGATATCCTAAAAATTTTTGTAATTAATTTTTGTCTTTAATTTAATTCAGAAATTTATCAGCAAAGTCTACGGTTTGTGTTATTGGTGTAATTGTAGATCTATATATATCGTGTCCTAAAAACCTAATTTTTGTTTGAAATAATTTCATTTTTGGTGTAGAAATGACTAAGCCATTCTTTTTTATTATGTGTAAAAAGGTTTCTAAATGTTTAAAATGTTATTCTATGCTTTGAAAAAATACTAATATGTCATCTACATAAACTATGATAAATTTATAATAGGGATTGAAAATATCATTCATGATATTTTGAAATTCGAATGGTGCATTTTCAGACTGAAGGGTATTACATTCCATTCATAATGTCCAAATGATACAGTAAAAACGGTTTTGTATCTATCTTGTTCAGCTACTTATATTTGCCAATATTAAGATTTCATATCAAATTTGGAAAAGATTGTAATATCATATAATTTTCTTATAAAGTCGTGTTTATTTAGGATTGGATAATGAATCCATTGTAAAAATTTGTTTAAATGTTTATAATTTATGACTAATCTGGGTACTCCACGTTCTTTTTCATTAGCATCCACGACATAGAAAGCTGCACAACTCCATGATGATTTAGATGGCCTAATTAGCTTTTTTGTTAATAAAGATTGTATTTCTTGTTTAAAAAATTCTAAATATTCCTGATTCAATTGGATAGCTCTTGCTTTTGTGGGAATGTTTTTTTCATTAAAATCTTTTTCATATGGTAAACTAATTATATGTTTTTTTCGTTCCAAAAAAACATTTGGAATTTGTTATATTTGTTTTTAATATTTTCTTTTTTGTAATTGTTCTTCTATTCTTAAGTATTGTAAATCTTCCTTTAAATAATTAATATAATTTATTTCTTTGTAATGGTATTGATTTTAAAAGAGATTGAATTAATTTGTAATACTTGAATTTCATTTTGTTTTATTGGGTTTGTAAGTTCAAATATAATTTTGTTTTTGAATATGTTAATATGTAATCATTGTAAGTTTATTTTAAAAGGATAAATTTGAGTTAAAAATGGTATATCTAAAATCATTTCATTGACTATGTCATCAACTACTATAAAGATATGTTGAAAACAATAATTTTGATTATACATATAAATTTGGTTTAATTTATATTTAACATTTAATGCTATAGAATCGGCTACTAATAATGTTACTTTTGTTTTGGTACAATATTTAATTGGTACTAATCTTGACTTTATACAGTTTAATTCAGCTCCTGAATCTATCAAAACATTAGTTGTTAATTTGCATGAGTATCTTATTGTTAAGGTTGCTTGTACATACCATCGTTGAAAAATAATTCTATCTATCGTTTGTACGTATTTCTCATTATCTAAAGTAATATTAATATTGTTAATTTGTTTTGATATTTCTCCTTGTGTTTGTACCTTTTGATCTTATGGTTGAGTTTCTAAATTAAAAGTCTGTTGTAGTTTTAATATTTGTATTTCTTCTTTTAACTGAACTATTTGTATTTTTAAATTTTTTATTTCTTTATAAAGATTTTTAGTTGTTATCTATTGTATAATGTTATCTGTAGGATTCTTTTCAAATATTTTATTTAAATTTAATGTTTCAACAAGATTTAATTTTGGTTTTCTATCTTCAGGTTTCTTTTCTTCTTCCAATAATATGTCTATCGAATTACTTAATAATTTAGTTCTTGTTTCTTCATAGTTAATATGAACTATGGTTTTAAATATTTCTTCTTTCTTTTGTTTAGTTATAACACATATTTGTTTAACACATATAGGTGCAATTTGTTCATCGGTGTCTAAGTTATCTTCTAAACTTGATTCTTCATTGGTAATATAATCATCTACAGATTCTAAACAAGCACAAGTCTTTAACAATATTTTTCAAGATTCACAAGACCCCTTTGATTTCTGTATAGGAAAATGGTCAAGAACTCAATTTTGCGGAGATACAAGCCCATCACACAACAACCAAACATACAGTATCAACAATTCAATTAGAACAGTATCAGGACTAGCATTTTTCATAAAATAAATCAAAAAGACAATATTTTCTCAATATTGGATAATCTCTCAACATGAGTTTCAATGAAGATGACTCTGATATGACCATTATGGACAAAGCCAAAATAAAAGTACAAATCAACACAATTAATTAAACAAGTAAAGAAAAAATGGTTTAAGAAAAATATTTTGAAATGGTGGAAAGAGAATATTGTTCCTTATTACTCTGAAGAAACAATTATGTCAGAATGGGGACTGTACAAATTTTATCCCTACATAATTCAAGACGAACCATGTACATGGACCGTACAAACCTTACCTTTCAACAATATGTCTTTAGAAGAATTTTTGGCTACCAGCTCATCTTCAGACTATGATTATGACAATGATGAAACGTTATTTGACTACTTTAATGAACCACATCGATACCAACAAAAGCGAACTTATCCACTCCTTCCACATTATGGCTTCAGAACAAGATATGGATAAACAACTCGCAGACCTAGACAATTGGCAGACAACAGGAATCACTTTACAAAAGCTACTTTTGACTTTTTCTACAACAAGACAATTATAACTCATGACTCAGCAAGCATCAAGCATGACAAGACTAAAAGCACATCCGGATTCCAAAAACAATGTAATATAATTAAGGATTTCAAATAAATATGTAATAGAGTTTAGTTTGTTTTCTATAAATAGATTGTATGATTTTCTTGTAAGATGGAGCGAGTTAAGTATGCATTCTCTCTTGTAAAAACTCTCTGTAAAAACTTTCAAATTGCGCGACAAAATTTGAAGATTTTCCACAATCGTCTTTGTAAGATTTCTATCTTTACATTCTTTATTGTTTTTACAATTACTATACAAATCTGTTGAAATTATTACAATTTTGTTGAAATTATGATTGTTTTTATCTGTTTTCATAGTCCTGCCCCCTTTTGATATTCTAACTGTTTAAAATGTTGTTATATACTTTGAGAAAATACTAATATATCATCTATATAAACTACAATAAATTTGTAGTAGGGATTGAAAATATCATTCATGATGTTTTGAAATTCGAATGGTGCATTTTTCAGGCCGAAGGACATTACATTCCATTCATAATGTCCAAAAGGCACAGTAAAAGCGGTTTTGTATCTATCTTGTTCAACTACTTGTATTTGCCAATGTTCAGATTTCATATCAAACTTGGAAAATATTGTAACATCATATAATCTTCCTATGAGGTCCTGTTTATTAAGAATTGGATAACGAATCCATTGTAAAACTTTGGCAGAATCATGAAAACATGAAAATAAATGAAAACAGTAATAATTTCAACAGAATTGTATAGTAATTGTAAAAGCAATGAAGAATGTAAAGATAGAAATCTTACAAACATGATTATAGAAAATTTTCAAACTTTATTGCACACTTTGAGAGTTTTTACAAGAGAGAAGGCACACTTAATTCGCTCCATGTTACAAGAAAATCATACAAACTATTTATATAAAACAAACTAAACTCTATTACATATTTATTTGAAATCCATAATTATATTATATTGTTTTTGAAATCCGGATGTGCTTTTAGTCTTGTCATGCTTGATGCTTGCTGAGTCATGAGCCATAATTGTCTTCTTGTTGAAAAAGTCAAAAGTAGCTTTTGTAAAGTGATTCGTGTTGTCTACCAATTGTCTAGATCTGTTGGTTGCCTATCCATATCTTGTTCTGAAGCCATAATGTGGATGGAGTGGATAAATTCGCTTTTTGTTGATATTGATGTGGTTCATTAAAGTAGTCAAATAATGCTTCATAATTATCGGAGTCATAGTTTGAAGATAAGCTGGTATCCAAAAATTCTTTTAAAGACATATTGTTGAAAGATGAGGTTTGTACCATCCATGTAGATGTTCTGTCTTGAATTATGTAGGGATAAAAGTTGTGCGGTCCCCATTCTGACATAATTATTTCTTCAGAGTGATGTGAAACAATATTCTCTTTCTACCATTTCAAAATATTTTTCTTAAACCATTTTTTCTTTACTTGTTTAATTCAATTGTGTGTTGATTTGTGCTTTTACTTTGGCTTTGTCCATAATGGTCATATCAAAGTCATCTTTATTCAGGTTCATGCTGAGAGATTGTCCATTGCTGAGAAAAATATTGTCTGTTTGATTTATTTTATGAAAAATGCTGGTCCTGATACTGTTCTGATGGAATTGTTGATGCTGTATGTCTGGCTACTATGTGACAGGCTTGTATCTCCACAAAATTGAGTCCTTGACCATTTTCCTGTTCAGAAATCAAAGAGGTCTTGTGAATCCTGAAAAATATTGTTAAAGGCTCGTGCTTGTTCAGAATCTGTAGATGACGCCAATGAAGATTGTTCTTGATCTGATTTTTGTTTGTCTTTTAGTTTTTGAGTTTGTCCTTCTTCGTGAGCAAGATATTGTAAGAGAAGTTCTTTGTTTGCTGAAAGTTTGGGATTTTGTGAAATTGCTTGTTGTTTTTTATGGGACAAAGGCTGAAATTATGGGGTTTGTCTAGGAGTTTGTAGAGTAGAAGGGATTAAGGCAATAGCTTTTTGTAAGACTTTATTTTCAAGGAAAATTTGTTTAATGTTAGGAATAGAACCTTGTTCTTGGTTAAAGGAATTCGACCATTTAACTTTAAATTCACAAATGAGGTTAAGTGGATAAGAATTTGGAAAAATTTGTGCTAACCGGTAAGTCCAACAAAAAATCCAAGGAATTTTGAAGTCAACGTGAAAAAGTATTTCTTTATTGTATAGAGTGGTTGTGATATTTTTTGTGTAAAAGTCGAATGAGATTTGCACAGCTGACGGATATATACGGGTGAAAGACCCTACATACCACCACCAGTCATAAAACCAAAGAGGGAATTGTCTTGGACAAGAGGGACAAAAATTATAAAACCATGAATGATTGTATGGTCTAATGAACAGGGTACAATAGTAAGCCATTTTATAATCTTGGTTTGTATATCTAGAAAATATGAATCGTTGGGAAAATTTTTTTTCAGAAAATAGGGTGACCCAATCCTTAGAAGATAAAACTTGTTTGATTTGTAACTTAGAGAATGAGATTCGGCCATAAGCGTCTTTATTGTGAGTGATAACGGCTGATTTTGTATCAACTAATATAAACTCAAAAAATTTTTGAGTTTTACCCATGTGATCTGGTAACCCGATGAAAGTCTTGTGGAAAGAGTTTTGTAGAGAAAGGTCGGAGGATTTCTTATGTTTGACTATCTTTAAAATTGGTAAGGCAAACATTTTCAGTGAATGGTTTAGGAATATAATCAAGTTGTTTTTGTGTTTGTGAAGAAGAGATTGTTGCTGTAACTTGAGGTTTTGTTTTTACTGTTTGTACATAGGATAAGGATGGGAAATCAGATAAGGGTTCAAATTGATTGTAAGTAACAGGATTATTGGCAGAACAAACATCTGTTTGTTTTGGATTAGTAATTGTAGTGGTTATGGCATAATTATTTGGGTTTTGTGAACGCGTTTTGTTTTACATTTTCCTATAAAGAATAAGTTCCTTATAAAAATTCTCTTGTTAGAAAATCTGGTAAAGAATTTTGTGATCTTTTAATAGACTCAATGTTGAAATAAAAAATAGAAAGGATAGCTTGCTATTGGGCAAATATTTGTTTAGAACACGATTTTTAGCATTTTTTTGTAAAACTTCTTTTGCAAATTTTCAATCAATGCGAAGTAAAAATCTTTTATTAAAAAGATCATTCCGAAACTTTGTAATACATTTACAATATATAAACTTTCTTTTTTGATGGTAGAATAATTTTGTTGAGAGTTAATCCATATTCCTGAATGATACCTAACTAATTGTTCTAGACTATATAGATCTAATATTTGTTTAAGAATTTCTTCATATCCTATTTTTGAAGCATCTATTTCAATAATCATAAAAGCTATAGGATGTGGTTTTTCTAGACAAAGCAAGGTTTTAACTCTTTGTTTTAATTCTCTTATTAACTTAGTATGTTTATCAGTTCATGGTTTAGGTTGTTTATTTAATCTTTGATATAGAATGACATAATGTTCTCTAAATATGGGAAAATAATCACTTATATAATTAAGACATCTCAAAATCTTTGTAATTGATTTTTGTCTTTAATTTCATCAGAAAATTTATCAGCAAAGTCTATGGTTCGTGTTATTGGTGTAATTGTAGATCTATATATATCGTGTTTTAAAAACCTAATTTTTGTTTGGAATAATTTCAATTTTGGTGCAGAAGCGACTAAGCCATTCTTTTTTATTATGTGTAAAAAGGTTTCTAGATGTTTAAAATATTATTCTATATTTTGAGAAAATACTAATATGTCGTCTATATAAATTATGATAAATTTATAATAGGGATTGAAAATATCATTCATGATATTTTGAAATTCGAATGATGTATTTTTAATGCCAAAGGGAATTACATTTTATTCATAATGTCCAAAAGGCATAGTAAAAGCGTTTTTGTATTTATTTTGTTCAGCTGATTGTATTTGCCAATATCCAAATTTTATATCAAATGTGGAAAATATTATAGTATCATATAATCTACCTATGAAATCCTGTTTATTTGGGATTCGATAACGAATCTATTGTAAAATTCTGTTTAAAGGTGTTTAATTTATGACTAATCTGGCTACTCCACGTTCTTTTTCAGCAACATTCATGACATAGAAAGTTGCACAACTTTATGGTGATTTAAATGACCTAATTAGCTTTTTTGTTAATAAAGATTGTATTTCTTGTTTACAAAATTTTAAATATTATTGATTCATTTGGATAGCTCTTACTTTTGTGGGAATATCTTTTTCATTAAAATCTTTTTCATATGGTAAACTAATTATATGTTTTTTTCATTTCCAAAAAGCATTTGGAATATTAGAACAAACTTATTGTTGAAATTGGTTTTGAATTTGTTTTATTTGTTTTTTAATATTTTCTTTTTGTAATTATTCTTCTATTTTTAAGTATTTTAAATCTTCCTTTAAATAATTAATATAATTTACTTTCTTTGTAATAGTATTGATTTTAAAAGAGATTGAATTAGCTCGTAATACTTGATTTCTTTTTGTCTTATTGGATTTGTAAATTCAAATACAATTTTGTTTTCGAATGTGTTAATATGTAATCCTTGTGAGTCTACTTTAAAAGGATAAATTTGAGTTAAAAATGATATGCCAAAAATCATTTTATTGACTATGTCATCAACCACTATAAAGATATTTTGAAAACAATAATTTTGATTATAGATATAAGATTGGTTTAATCTATATTTAACATTTAATACTATAGAATTGGCCGCTAATAATGGTTCTTTTGTTCTAGTACAATATTTAATTCGTACTAGTCCTGACTTTATACGCTTTAATTCAGCCCCTTAATCTATCAAAGCATTAGTTGTTAATTTAAATGAGTGTCCTATTATTAAGGCTGTTTGTATATACCATCGTTGAAAAATAATTCTATCTATTGTTTGTACATATTTCTCATTATCTAAAGTAGTATTAATATTATTAATTTGTTCTGATATTTCTCCTTGTGTTTGTACCTTTTGATCTTGTGGTTGAGTTTCTAAATTAAAAATCTGTTGTAGTTTTAATATTAATATTTCTATTTCTTCTTTTAACTGAGCTATTTGTATTTTTAAATTTTTTATTTATTTATAAAGATTTTTAGTTGTTATCTATTGTATAATGTTATATACAGGATTCTTTTCAAATATTTTATTTAAACTTAATGGTTCAATAATTTTTAATTATGGTTTTCTATCTTCAGGTTTCTTTTCTTCTCCTAATAATATGTTTGTCAAATTACTTAATAATTTAGTTCTTGTTTTTTCATCGTTAATCTGAACTATGGTTTTAAATATTTCTTCTTTTTTTTTTGTTTAGTTATAACACATATTTGTTTAACACATATAGGGACAATTTGTTCATTAGTGTCTAAGTTATCTTTCGAACTTGATTTTTCATTGGTAATATAATCATTTGAGTCACTACTGGTGGAGTTATTGAATTCTATTTGTGATTCTTCATAATCATTTGGTGTTTCGTTTATTAAAAGATTCATTAATTTATTTTTTAATTCTTCATTTTGTATTTCATTGATTTTTTGTTTAACATAATATTGTTTTGCAGCATGTCTTAGTTTTCCACATTTCCAGCATGTAAAAGTTTTAGAAGTTCGTAATTTTCTTTTATATTTTGTAGGTTTATAAGGTTGTGGTTTTGATTCTTTATAAGTTTGATTTTTGTGATATTTTCTTCTAGGTTTAGAGGAGTAATGTTTAGTTTTTCTAGATTTTCTATATTTTATAGAGGGAATTTGGATTTTATCCATTCCAAAAGCTTAATAGAAGCATTCTAATTCTTTTCTTGTATATTTCTTGCTTGTACATTTGGATTATAATTTTAATTCAGAACATAAAAATAATTTTTCTTTTTTGTATAAAAGAAAATAACTGTCCATAAGTAATATTTTGAAATGGTATATCATCTAGTCCTATTACTTCTCTTATTTTGTTTAAAATGCTTCCTACAAATAATTTTGGTAGTCCAGCTATAAATTTTTTTTTCCAAAAACTTTGATTACAATCTTGTTTTCTTAATACATATGTGATAAAAATATCTTTGTACCATCTATAGTCTGAAAAAGTTGGACATATTAAATTGGTTAATATTATTGTAGAACTTGTATCTTGTTCATTTGGATTTCCAACAAAATGCATTATAATTGTATGTATTAATGTTTCTATGGCATTAGATCTTTCTTATCTATATCTTTCATCATCAAAATATTCTTCTGTATGTGTTGGAATTGCATTACTTTCTATTTGAGATAAAGTATTGTACTACAAATATCTTAATTATTCTGAAAATCCTTTTATTAATGTTCTAGCAATATCTTGGTCTTCTATATGTCCGATATTATAGGCAGATTGTGTCATACATATTTGTTGTAATCAATTTGATATTTCTTTACCATCTATGTTCCATTCATAAATCACATCTCCTGAAATCTAGCCATCGGAAAATCTCTTCTTTTCTCATATTGTATATCCATTGGTGTTAGTCTAGGATAATAATGTTTTGTAATATTTTTATAGAATTTTGATCTTATTCAATTTATTTTATGATTTTGTTCATATTGAGAATCTGATTCTATTTTTTGTTTTCCTTGCTCTAAAGTTTGTATTCTTCTTGTAGGTTCACTAGTAGATGGTTGATCAGGTGATTTTAATTGCAAAAAGGTAGTTACTAAGTTAATTTTTTGTTCTTCTGGTGGATTTATTCTAAAATAAGGGATTGAAATGTTTTTTGGAAATCTTTGTTCTTTGAGTTTGTATATTATTTAATTTTGTTATTACATGTTTTATTTGAGTTCCTAAATGATTAATAGATTGGTTAATATAATTATTTTGTTCATAAATTTTTTTAATATCTTCTAATTGTATTGTGGATATATTTTCTGTTTTTTTTCCGATTTTAAAGAAGTACCTATTACTTTGCCCACTGGAGTTGGTATTGATATTGTATCTAATCGAGGAGTGGCTGAAGTAATATAAGTATTTGTTATAACTACTTTTCATTTTTTATATAAACTTGTACTTACTTCTATTAGTGGAGTTTCATATGTTTTTAATAAACCATTTTTTATTAAATATGTTTTAATCTAGCTGAATAACAATTGATTTTATTTCTTTTGATTCATTTCTTCTTGCCAAAGTTGTTTTAATCTTTGTTGAATTATTTTATCTAATTGTTCAAATCAATTTCTTTCTTTTTCAAACATTTTTAGATTGTATCATTTTTCTAAATATTCATAGTCGGGTTCCATTGTTTCATTGTTTTACTTATCATGCTGATTCTATGAGTTCTTACTTGTGATGGTGTAGGTGATGCGCTAGCTTCTACTCATTTAGCTATAGGGAAATGATGTCTTACCTGTGGATCTAAAGATGGGTTTTCTGGTCTTATTGGTATAGAAGAAGTTGATCTTTTTGTTGTTTCTATATGAATGATAGAGAGATTTGAAGAAAAGTCAGTTATTCTTGATGATTCACTTATAGAAGATTGTCTATGAATAGTTGGAAATCTTAGAATAATATTTTCTGATGGTTTTTGTATTACTTCTGAAATATTCCTTCGTTCTATTTGTGCATGTGTATTGTTATTTATTTGAAAATATTCTAGTATTGTAATTTCATCTCATTTCAATAGTTTTGGTGTAAAAACATTTGATTTACCAGATTCAATTTGTAACAAAATTGTTTTATTGTTGTTTAGGTTTGGTCTTTTAAATTTTGGGTTTAATTATGATGACATAAGTCTATAATATACTCTGAAAATAATAGCAAAGTTCTTTCTTAATTCTATAAATTTGTTTCCTTGTAAATGTATGTCTAATGTTAATGTGTAAAGAATATGTGGAGCTGTAAGATCTATTGAGAAATTGAAACAATAATTAAAATATATTTGTCTGTTGCATATATTTGTTTGTATCATTGCTAAACAGAATCATGGTAACTTCTTAGTGTTTTGTCTCTTAAGTCCATATAAATTAGTGCATCAATACCTAGTCTAGCTAATGGTTTTACTGCAACTTGTATTAATCCATAATGTATGTATCCATCTCCATTTTTCTAAAGATTGTATGAAGTATTATTCATTTATTCTAATGATGGTCACATTTCCTAAGCTTGAAACTCCTTTTATTGGTAGGTTGATGCCTATGAAGTGAAAAATCAAGAATTGATTCAAGAAAATGATGATTTGATGGCATCATTGATACAATAAAATGCTGAATTGATACAACAATATTGAGATTTATTGGCAGGTTAATGTTCTTTTAATTATTGCTGTTTTTCTTACTTGACTGTGAGTACTTGTAGCAAATATAGGCAGTAAACTCAGTCGATCTGTTTTTGTGAGTGTGTGCTCTTGCATGCAATATTGTTGTTCAGAAGCAGAATGGGCATGCTTAATGTGGTACAAGATCACATTTATGTGTGTTTCCTATGGCAGTCGGTTCATCCACCTTTGGTTTTTTACATTTTAGGTTCTTGTTGTTACTTTTATTTTGTTATAATAGTGTTAAAAGACTTTAAAACATATGCTCATACGAGTACCCAGGTTATTGTTTTCGTATGTGTAATTTCTTTGCATATACGAGTAACACATAATTTTGGCTGCGACAAGGTAAAATTTACCCTCTTTTAATTTTATCTTTATACATACAAAGAAAATGTTTTAGGCTTATTTTTCTCACCTCAAAATTAAGAAAAGGGTGAAATGTTGTTGCATTAGACCTCTCATTTCTGAAGTGAAACTTCTCTTATACCTTTTAGATTTCCTAATATTGTTTGCTGACAAAGTCTATTTTCCAAATATTCATAATGATAAGCTATTGTAAGGAAGAGTATTTCTCGTGTCCTGGTACCCTCTTTCTCTCTCTCTCTTTGTGATATCATGGATACATAGAAAATAATCAAAAAATGAGCATATAATTTTTCTCACATACTTCTATTTAATGATGCGGTGGATCCATGTTAACCCCTTGCATAGATCAACTGCAGTTCGAGATGGTCATTTCGATCAGTTCTCTCATTCTTGATATGTTCTCAATTGGGTGGAGTCGAAGTTGCTACCCTTGTAGTTGTGCCTGATGATGTCATTGTAAATTTATATTGCATTCTTGTAGATTACAGCCTGGTATCTCTTTTATGACAGGCTAAATGCATGTCATGGAGTGTGCTGTGGCTTCTCACTGTTAAGTGCAATTTCTATTTACGGGCTGACCTGCGTGATTTTTGTAATGTGCGAAATTGATTGTCCAAGCAATCATTGACACTGAGTGAAAGACTTGACAATGACAGGTCACAATCTCTATTGGTTGGGAAGACGGTAAGGAAATTTGTTGTTAGTATGCTGCTGTCTGTTTTATTGTTTGTTATTTTCCATCCAAAGCATCCAAGAGTTGTTTGTACCGCAGGATGTTTTTTACCTGCCTTTTCACTTGGCAAGAGATCAGATTGAAGAAAATCTTAAGGTAATTCCATTGTCACTTTGCATCCTTTTTGGTTCAAATCATCAAAAATAAATTGATGATGATTTCTGTTTCCTAATTTCTATTGCTTTAAAATCCAAAGGAGCGTATGGTTCAATTGCAAGATGCACAGAAGGGAGCGGAAGTTACTTCTGAGGCAACAGAGAGGGAGCTTGAGCTTGAAGCTCAACTTGTTGAAGCAAGGAGCATAATTCAGGAGCAGGTACAAAAATTTTCTCCTGTTAAGTGAACTGTCTCATTGGATGTACTATGTTATTTCATATACTAGAAAGAAATATTTTGCTGAGCTGCCCTTGGAAGCAGTCCTTTTGCTTTTTCGTTACCTTCAGTTCCTGTGTGTGTCACCCTTCATTGATTTTCAAGGCTTTTAGTTCTTAATTTATCTAACTATAAACTTTGAGAATTTTTTTTTCCCTTGTGAGGTTATGTTGTGCATGAATGTCGTCTCTCAAGTGCCTTTCTTGGGAGGTATCCCTTGAACATCTATGAAAGATTGAAATTCTGAATTTTCCTTGTGGCCTTAAAATTCCCTTGTGAATGTCAGAGAAGTCCATGTATGGTAATAATATTCATAGGCCAGGATGGAGTTGCCAAAACCTATTAGGAGAAATTTGTAGCACGATTCCTTTTGATTCTCTAGGAGGGATGACCTGCACATCTGCACTAGTTACAATGACAAGATGTGCAGTGCCACCCCATGCTCTTTAACTTTATTATATCATTGTGGCAATTATAGCTTATTAGGAAAAAATGCTTATGTAGAGCCTGGGAAGATATAATTATACGAGAAGAAGATCAGTTGATGCTATGCAAGTGACCAATGTTTTGAAAATCGGACCGGAGTATGAACCGGTTGTGTCAAGGGGTTGATGGATCATTAGGTTAAACTGTTCGGACCAAATAAAAAAATCAAATGATGTCGTCGTGACATTATAAATAAATTTAAAATATAAAATATATTACTAATTTAAAATTTTTTTATATTTAATCACAGATGTCTATCAAGTCATATTTAAAATATATAATATTAACAAAACACCATTTGCCTAAAGATCACATATAATCTGGTACTAAACATAATTTTAAATTATTAAAATTTAATTATCATATTTAAAATATATAATATTAAGAAAAGAAAAGAAAACCAACTCTCCTTCCTTCCAACTTTCACCGTTTAAGCGAACGGTCAAAAGTATCCGGAAAGAAATAAAAAGTCGAGGGAGGAAAGTAGAGAGACAAAATATCTGGAAAGATCAGGAGAGAGCAAAAGTGGTGCTCAAAAGTTAATTTAATTAAATGAATGCAAAAAAATTGTTTCACGGGAGTGAGAGGACAGCTCACGAGGCTCAAAGCTTTTAGTGGGAGAGTCTCTCGGTAGTTAGGAATACCCAAATGACAATAGAAAAGAAAAGAAAAAAAAAAAAAGAGATAGAGAAAAAAACCGGGGTTGGCCGGTTTGATCCGTTTCCTGGTCCAACCCAGGATTTGACCAATTTTGTGGTTTTTTCAAAATCCGATTTTTATAAGAAACCGGACCAGCTTCTGGTCCGGTTCCCGATCCAACCAGTCCGATCGGCCAATCTAGTCCGGGTTTCAAAACACCGCAAGTAACACCGTCTTAGATGCTAAGAAGCCAAAGCATTTCAAAGTTGTGCTCTATAATATTTGCATGCTACATCACATGCCCATGTGCACATATGTACAGAGTAAAGAGTCACTGTACACATTACAGCTATCATGGGAGCTGATTACAAATGCCCGTATTTTTTTTTTGATACAGGAACCAGAGAAACAAGGAAGGCAAGCAACAAAGAAATGACTACAACAAAAGAGAACCGAGAACCTAAGAACAGGAAAAACTCAAACTTGCTCTACATGAGCTGCTGGAGGCTATGTGGCCTTCTGTAATGAACTTCATAAGGAGTTGACTTGAGAGAGATTGGTGAGTCAACTGTAGGATGAATTCTGACATAAGTGTCTTAAACTCACACGAAATGATTTAAGATTTTTGTTACTAAGACTGATTGCAGATGAGAGATAGAAAGAAGAGAAGTGGTGAAGAGGAACAGAAGAAGAAAGAGAATAAGAAGAGGGAGAAGAAGAGGAAGAAGAAAAGGGAGAATTGAACAGAATGAAGGTAAGAAGAGGAGCAATTAGAGAGAAGAAAAGATTTTATGTCATTCCTTGAACTTCCTTTTGATTTTTACAGTCTTTGTACAATGTTTGGTTCGACTAATTCTAATTGAATTCAGTTGATTGGTGAACCAATCAACTGATATTCCAACATCTTAACTACCACTAGCCATTGATGTTCAATTGTCCATTTCTCCTTTGTAGGTTGTTACAACTTTTCCCTCTCTTGAAATCCTTGACCTCAAGGATTAAAATTTAGAAATTATGCTCGAATAAAATCACAATCTTCCCAAGTGGATTCATTAAAGCAGAGATTGATCCATTTGATTAAAGCTTGAGTCATTGGCCTATAGTTTCTCCAGATTACACGCCTCTGTAGAATTTCTTTAGGCTCTACAATGGCTTGTTTATCAGTACCAATCAGAGGTAGTGTAGGCATAGTAGTCTGGGTAGAACCTAATTTCCTCTTTAGCAATGATACATGGAATGTAGAATGAACTCTTGAGTCTGGTGGTAACAGCAGTTGATAGGCTACCATTCCTATCTTTGCTATGATCTTGAAGGGTCCATAAAACTTAGAGGAAAGCTTCAGTTGTTTACGCAACTCCATAAATTATTGTCGATAGGGTTGTAATTTTAAATAAACCATGTCTCCTACTTGGAACTCCCTCTCTGACCTTCTTTGATCTACATATAGTTTCATCCTATTTTGTGTTTTAAGTAAATGATCCTTTAGAATCTGAAGCATGTCTTGTTAAGTTCTAATGAGCTCTCCTGCGGCACGATTTGTAGAATCAACATAAGGACCAATAGGAATATGTCAGGTTGATATCCATATAAGGCTTCAAAAGGAGTCATTTGAATGCTGTTATGGAAATTTGTGTTGTACCACCGTTCAGATAAACTCAACCACTTAAACAAGGAGGAAGGTCTGTTAGAGGACATGCATCTTAAGTAACATTCAAGGCATTGATTCAGTCTCTCACCTTGGCCGTCAGTTTGAGGATGATAAGCACTGCTGAGTTTCAGTTTTGTTCCCAAAAGCCTAAATAGCTCCTGCCACAATGAACTAGTGAAGATTTTGTCTCGGTCTGAAATGATAGAATCAGGCAATCCATGTAGTTTCAAGATGTTATCTAGAAATAATTTTGCTACTTCTGCAGTAGTGAATGGATGCTTTAACTCCATGAAGTGGTTGAACTTAGTCTATCAATGACTATTAAGATAATATTACAACCTTAAGAATCAGGGAGACCTTTAATGAAGTCCATAGTTACTTGTGACCATGCTTGAGTGGGAATTGGCAAAGGCTGTAACAACCCTAGGTATGGTTTGTTCTCATGCTCGTTTCTTTAATAGACATCACATTCTTGCGCCCACTTGTTGACTGTCTTCTTCATGAGAGACTAATAAAAAATGGCCTTAACCCTCCTGAAGTTCTCTTCTTGATAGGGCATCTGTAATCTTGTTTTTAGATCCCTTCTTATATTGGATCTCATAATCCAGTCCTAACAACTTAGCCAACCACTTTTGCTGTTAAGTATTAGTTAATTTCTGATCCAACAAGTATTTTAAACTTTGATGGTTAGTTTTGGTTATGAAATGGTATCCCAATAAGTAGTGCCTCCACTTGGATACAGCCATGACCACAGCAAGAAGTCTCTTCTCATAAATTGATAGTCATTTACTTTTATCCCCTAATGTTTTGCTCAGATAAGCTATGGGTTGATCTTCTTGCATCAGTACAGCTCCCATACCTTGAGCACAAGCATCTGTTTCCATAATGAAAGGTTTGGAAAAATCAGGTAATCTCATAACTGAAGAAGTGCTCATTGTTGTTTTCAATTGATTAAAGGCCTTTTCAGCTTCTTCATCCCAATGAAAACTATCTTTCTTCAAGAGATTATTCAAAGGTCTTGCTATAATACCATAGTTTCTCACAAACCTTCTATAGTATCCTGTAAGGTTCAAGAATCCTCTTAAAGCCTTAATAGTAGTTGGTACTGGCCAGGAAGCTATACACTCCATCTTCTAACCATCTATCTTAACACCTTCTGCAGTCACGATATGGCCCAAATACTCAACCTGGCTTTGTGCAAAAGTATACTTGGACAATTTAGCAAAGAGTTAATGATGTTGAAGAGTTAATAAGACTGTCTTGAGATCTTGACCATGAGTGTTAATATTGGGGCTATAAATCAGAATGTCATCAAAGAAAACCAGTACAAATTTCCTTAAGTAAGGCTGAAAAATCTGATTTATTAGAGCTTGAAAGGTAGCATATGCATTAGTGAGTCCAAAAGCATCACTAAGAACTCAAAGTGTCTAGGTGTGTTTGAAAGACTGTCTTCTCCACATCTGAAGGCCTCACTCTAATCTGATAGTAACCTACTCTCAGGTCTATCTTGGAGAAGATTCTAGAGCCATATAATTCATCCAATAACTCATCTATGTTAGGTATTGGGTAACTATCTTTAATGGTCAGATGATTTAGCTATCTGTAGTCTACACAGAAGCGCCAAGTATCATCCTTCTTCTTGACAAGTAGGACTGGAGAGGTAAAAGGACTGGTACTTGGTATGATAATACCATGACTGAGCATTTCTTGTACCTTCTTCTCGATTTCTAATTTTTGTGAATGAGGATACTTATAAGGTTTAAGTTTGAAAGGTTCTGAGCATCTTGTTTGAGAGGAATGGAGTGATCTTGCTGTCTTTCTGGTAGAGGAATAGTTGGGGAGGAAAACACTTCTTCAAATTATGTTAGTACTACAGATATAGCTTTAGGTATAGCTGACTGCTATGTGCAATTGCAGAGGTCTAATGTTAAATAGCTCTATAACTACTGCTGTCTAAACATTTTAACCTCTTTGCCTCTCACCAACTTCATAGAGGGATAGTCTACTCTTCCTTCCAATACTATTTCATCTCCATTATTGCATAGTTTGACTTGTAGCTTCTTAAAATCGAAGGTGATTGGACTATAGTTAAACATCCAGTCCACCCTTAAAATCATATCCCATTTGCCCAGTGTGATCACTCTCAAGTCAAATGAAAATTTGTATTTTTGAATTAACCATTTTACATTACTAACTTTGGTAGTACTAATGGCCATACTCCCATCAGCAATCTTTGCCTTAAAAGTAGTGGTTGGTTCGGACTTAAATCTCAACTGTTCAGTAAGTCTTTTGTGCAAGAAACTGTTGGAGCTCCCAGTATCCACCAAGATAAGTTCACCTAAGTATCCTTGAATGGCATAGTTTGCCTTTGGAAAGGTTAAATAGTGCACATAGTGATACCTACATACTATCCTCCTACTCTTGTTGTGATAGCACTTCTTCTGCATTTCCTCCATTGCAATCATCAGTCTCCTTTGGTTCCTCTGCTACTAGGATGAAATTGAGATGCTTGAATCTGCATTTATGCCTAGGGTTAAACCTTTCTCAACATTTAAAGCAGAGATTGTTGTGCCTCTTGAATTGCAACTCCTGAGTTGATATTTTAGGCCAATTGTTTGTAGGTTTGGTTCTTTCTACTTCACTTCTGATTAAACTAGTAACTTATAAAAAATAATGAATGTTGTATTCTTGCTTTCCTTACTGGCTTTTACAGAATCTAACTGCTTTTGCCATGCAACTTTTCCCCTTTTTTTCAAACTCCGGTGATTGCTCTTGTAGGACTACAATTTCAAAGGCATGAGGAAGGGTAGTAGGTTTCATGAGTCTCAACATAGGTTTGATGTCTTCCTTCAATCCACTGACAAAGCTTGAAATTAAGTAAGGCTCAGTTAGTTTAGGATTCTTCTGCAGCATGATTGTTCACAATTCTTCAAACCTTTCTTGATATTCAGATACTGATCCATGCTGCTATTACTTGTTAAATTCTTTAATCTCATCTTGCAAGCCTTTATTTTCAAATCTCTAATTTAGCAGCTGAGCAAATTCACTCCAACTAGTGTCTCGTTTGGCTAATTTCAATCCTTGGATCCATATCTTAGCCTTGCCTTCTAAGTGCATTTCGATGGTGTCTATCCAAGTATACGTTCTGGGATCTGGTACACACTGAAAAACTTACTGTACTTCCTAAGCCATATTCTAGGATTTTCACTATGAAATAAGGGTAGTTCAATTCTTGGAGGGTTTGGAAAATTCCCTCGAGATTGATAATCTCTTTTTGGTAATTGAGACCCATTATATGGCCTGGGTCTTATGTCTGCAGGTGTGGGAAGCAAATGAGATTCTTTCATATCCGAATCTTCTCCTTTCTCTTTGTTCAGGAGCTTGCAGATAGAGTAAAATCTTGCATCAGTCGTGACCATATAAGCTTCTAACTTCTGACTTTGTTCCTCCATCATTTGGGTCACAGCTTCAAATTTTGTGTCTACATAAGAATGAAGGTCATTACTTTCCTTTGTCAGTTCTTGAAACTTAGATTCGTATTTCCTAAGTTGTTCTACTTGGGTTTTTTACCTTGTCCTGTTTGCCATAATTGCTTCTGGGAATCTTGCGGACCTGCTCTGATACCAAATTTGTAATGAACTTCGTAAGGAGTCAACTTGAGAGAGATTGGTGAGTCAGCTATGGAATGAATTCTGATGTAAGTGCCTTAAAGTCACACGAAATGACTTAAGGTTTCTGTTACTAAGACTGATTGCAAATGAGAGATAGAAAGAAGAGAAGTAGGAAAAAGGAATAGAAAAAGAAAGAGAATAAGAAGAGAGAGAAGAAAAGGAAGAAAAAGAGGGAGAATTGAGCAGAATGCAGGTGAGAAAAGGAGTAATTAGAGAGAAGAAAAGATTTCATATCATTTCTTAAACTTCCTTCTGATTTTATAGTCTTTATACAATATTTGGTTCAACTAATTCTAACTGAATTCAGTTGATTGGTGAACCAATCTTACAGAGCTCACAAATATCCTCATTCACCACTCTTTTCCTTTTAAGTTCTGATTTAGTGAACACTTTGCCCTTAGCCACCAAACACAGGAAGAGCTTGACCCTCTCTGGATTTTTGGACTTCCAAATCCAACTCCATTCTTCACCTGGCAGCTGCTGAGAAATCAAATTCTTCTTCTGGAGCCAGCAAGCCAAAGCCACAGAGAACTCTCCATCTGCTCTCTCCTTCCAGACCAGCGAGTAATGCCTAATCCTATCTCTGGAGATGGGCAGAGCCCTTACCTCCTCCACTTTGGTCTTGAGGAGCAAAGCGGCTAACTCATCTACCTTCTACCTGCCATCTTCATCCCAAAAGTGACTTACTGTTGTTGTCGCAGAGCAATCCTCCTGAGGGATAAGCACATCATGTACTAGAACATCACTCCCAATCCAAAAATCGAACCAGAAGCTAATGGAATTTCCATTGCCAATTCTCCAATTCAAACCCTGTCTGAGGCAGTCTCTATTAGCACAGATTCCTTTCCAAACCATAGAAGACTTGCCTTTCCTATTGTTCTCCAATAAGTTAACACCTTTAAGGTATTTACTCCTTAGAATTCTAGCCCACAAGGCTCTATCCTCCTTCATGATTCTCCATCCAAACTTGGCCATCATAGCTACATTACACTCCCTCATACCCCCAGGCCTCCTACCCTTTTTAGCTCACACACTGTCCTCCAATTCACAAGGTGAGTTTTCCTTTTGTCTTCATTATTGCCCCACAAGAAGTCTCTATTCAATTTGTCCAACTTATTGCAAGTACTCTCTAAGAGCCAAGTCGACTGCATGTTATAGATAGGAATTGAGGCTGTCACTGATTGGATAAGAGTTCTCTTACCTGCTGTGTTAAGAAGCTTTGCTTTCCAACCGCTCAGCTTATTTTTCACCCTCTCCACTAGTTGGTGGTAGAAATCTTTGTGGACCTTACCATGGATAGCCAGAACACCGAGATAGTTGTCCAAATTTTCAATGAGCACAAACTTACTACAAGCTACTGGGGAGACTTTTAGGTGTTTAGGAGCTTGAGGAGAGATCCAAATCATGGATTTAGATGGATTAACTTCAAGACCACTCTCTCCTGAAAACTCCTTAAGACAAGTTAGGATGTTACTGAGGTTCAGGTGTTTAGTCTTTGTAAAGAGAATTAAGTTGTCCACAAAGAAAAGATGCAAAATCACAGGCCCTCCTCTTGTTACTTTGATGGCATTCCACACCCCTTACTTACTTTCTCCTGGATCATGGAACAAGTCTTTCCATGACCAATAGGAAGAGATAGGGGGAGAGGATCTCCCTATCTCAATCCCTGACCAGGTTTAAAAGCTGGGAGCACCTCTCCGTTCCATATGATAGAGGTATCTCCATTAGAAATCGTGAACAAAATAAGTCTCACTAGGTTGAAGGGAGTATTGATTTCTAGAAGTACTTTTGCCAAGAATTCCCAATTAACATTATTATAGGCTTTCTTGAGATCGATTTTGATAATCATGGAATGTCTTTTGCTCTTGGAATGCCTAATGGCGTGAATTACCTTTTGGAGAGCCACCGCGTTGTCCAACGTGCCTCTGCTCGGAAGGAAACTGTTTTGATGAGCTCCAATCATGTTATGCAGCAATGGACGCAACCTGAACACCAGACATTTACTAAGGATCTTATAAGAGGTGTTTAACAAGCTAATAGGTAAGAAATCTGACATATTAGTAGGGTTCTTGACCTTGGGAATCAGGATCATATGGGCTCTAGCTATGACAGGACAGAGGTAACCATCCTCCATTGCCTTATTGACGACCTTGCACACCTTGTCTTTCACTATAGCCCAGAATCTTTGGTAAAACAGAGGTTGGATTCCGTTTGGACCTAGAGCTTTCAAGCCTCCCATGGAAAAGACCGCTCTTCTAATTTCCTCTTCCTCGAAATTACTGCACAACATTCGTTGGTCCTCTATACTGAATTTGGTCCTCACAGCCCCAAATCTACTACTCATCTCTGACACCTTCTTCCCAACATACAAATTGGAGAAATAAGCAATGGTGTGCCCTTTCAAAACCTCCTGATCATAGCACCAAATGTTTTCAATCTTAAGAACTGCAACTTTATTAGAATTCCTCCTAATCTTAGTAGAGCCATGAAAGAACTTAATGTTCTTATCCTCTTCCATCAACTACCTAACTCTGGACTTCTGCCTCCAAAACACCTCCTCTTGTTGAAGCACCAAGTGATAATCTTGCATAAGCTTTACTTCTAAGTTTTGGAGGAAATGAGAGTGAGAGTAACTGTGAGCTCTTTGGATGCCCCTGAGTCTACCCTCCAATTATATTTTCCACTGGAAAATATTATCAAACTCTAGCATGTTCTAGGCTTTTAGCTCTTCTACAATGGAGTGGACGGTGACTTCTAGAGGACCTTCCTCATTAAGCTAAGCCTCCTCGAACACTTTGTTAAAGTTGGGATGAGAGAACCACGCTACTTAAAATCTAAATGGTTTCCTTTCCTTGCTTGGAGAAGATATCATGTAAGTGTTCAAACTAGTTAGACAATGGCCCCCATGGAGCCTGGTTAAGTTAAAGACCTTTAGTTCTGGAAACAATAGCTTAGCCTCTCGATTACATAAAGCTCTATCTAGCTTTTGATGGATCCTACTGCTTCCTTCATGCGTCGCAACCCAAGTAAACCATGGACCTCCCGACTTAACATCAATAAGACTACACTCTTTCCATCATCTCTTAAATCTTTGGAATATCTTCCGGGAAGAGTTCACAACTCTGGAAGTCTCATTGGAACCTGTTATGTCGTTGAAATCCCCCATCACTATCTAAGGTTGGAACATACCATCCGCAATGGATTTCAGATCCTTCCAACATGCTATTTTAGTTCCCAGAATAGGTTGATAGTACACACAAGTTAAGAACCATCTTTTGCAGGAATCTCTAATCTCATAGTAAATAAATTAACTGTTGTGATTGATCACTGAAAGGTTTACCCTCTCTTATTCCAAGTTAACCAAAGGTCACGCCTGAAACCCGAAGTTGGCACAATAAATTCTGCATCCAAACCCCAGTTCTTCATGAGCGACGGAGATTTATTATTCTTAGCTTTAGTTTCCAAGCAGCAGATAATATCTGGCCTTTCCTTCTGAAGGAACTTTTGCAAACCCGCATGAAGTTGTGACTATTCACACCTCTATAATTCCACGTGATAACTTTAATGTCCATGGGGAGATTGATAGGAAAAAAACGGACTAGATCAAACTGCAATTGCTGGGTCTCCATGTCATCTCTTCTCTCTACCTCATTCCCATTATAATCCTTATTTGCTTCCTTCGATTTGCAAACCAGCCCCAACATTGCCTCTATGCTCATTCCCTTTCCTTCTACTGATGCGACCATTACATTCGAATTCCTCCAGGTCCACAATGCCTCTATTGGGTTGAAGGCTTTCCTTGGGCTATCTTGGATTTGATAGGCTTCTTTCGGACATCTACTATTCCAATGGGCAGCATTATTTAGGGTAAGTAGCTTACCAAACTCCAATTGGGCTAGGTCCTCAATCTCTTCCCTCGGCTGGGTCTTTAAGATATCTTCAGAGGGCCCATTGGCTTTGGAAGAAGTATGGGTCGGCCCTACATGAATGTTCCTAGTTAGGGCGGTATCTGCTTCAGTGAGCAACAATGAGTACCTCTGACCACCTAACCTGATCCTATCCCAAAGTAAAGAAGCTTCCTCGAGTCTTATCCCTCCCCTGCTTCTAGCTCTGCTTTGAACTCCCCTATCTGCCGACCTATTCGTTGTCCTCCGTAACCCCACCCCACCGAAGCATTTCTTTTCTGATAGGTTGATGTTTGACGCATTCTAGGTTTGTTGAAGTTGTCTTTATCTCCTGCCTCTAATCTTTCCTCTGATAAGCTGTCGTTAACTTCCTCCAGATTAGCGAAGCGGTTTACATTGGTAAGATCTTTCTTTCCCTTTCCCCTAAAGTTTCCATTTCTTTTAATTTTTTGTCTCCTTTGGACCAACATCCAATGTCTGAGACCCTCTTCCTTCACCGTGGGCTCCTCCGTGCTAGGGTTAACTTCCCCTAGGGTTTCCATTGTTGTTTTCCTCTCTTCATCCGCTAGGTATCCCTCTACCTTACTGCTTTGGCCCTTGCAATCTTCCAGCTTGTGACCCACCATGCCACATCCAAAGCAAATAACATGAAGACCCTCGTATTCGATCCGTTAGATTCTTTTCCTGATTCTGATCATCAGAACCAACGCTTTCTCGAGATCGATCTCCATGCGTATCCTGGCATACCTACCCCTTACTGCATTGGCTGTGTTGGCATCAATTTTGATTGGTTTTCCTACTGCTTTCCCTATATCTAATAAAATCTCTTCATTAAAAAACTCCATAGGGAGATGAGGGAGACGATTCCATACTGCTGCGGATTTGATTCTTCCCTCCTCTGGCATAAACCATGGTCTCCATCTTTTTACTGTGAGGTAGTGGTCATGAATGAACCATGGACCCTCAACTAAGACACGATCATTGTCTACTCTATTGGTAAATTTGACTAGGAAGAAGCCTTCTCCCAGGTTGAGAAGCTCTAAATGACCCTCAAGCCTCCACATGTGATTCAGTTTAGTAAACATTAGCTGATAAGATTCTACACCCATTAGAACATCCCCTCATGGATTACTGTTGGATTGCCCCAGCAACATTTCCTTAAATGAGCGCTTAGCATCATGGCAAGGGCTTTCCCCTTCGGCTTTTGCCTTCTTGGTGCTTCTCTATAGATAGTCTTCCCTCAATCGTGAATTCCGGTTCCATTTCCTGTTAGGTTTTCTCTAGATTCTGAATCTTTGATGAGCCTCTACAAATGCCCTTATGCATGGGTGAGTGAGTGAGTTTTTGAAGCTGGGGCTCTATAAGCCCATTTATTATTTGGAAAAGGACCTCATGGACAAGAAAGAGAAATGTTTCAATAGAATCATGGAATAGATTTAGCACCAAAACACCTCAACTCTATTCCAGACTTGTCTAATCTACATGAAAATAGAGAAGGCTTCATCAATGACAAGGATTTAACACCTTCTCCGTCACCTCCCGAAAAAAAAAATAAAATAAATAAAATAAAATAAATCCAGGTTCATAATAAGAATAAAAGTAAGAACAAGAATCAAAGGAATATTTCAATTGGCTTGACTTGCTCATTAACAACATTGTCTTTCTCATCTTGCATGGGACACAATAGCATAGTTCAGGAGCCTAACATTCAAGAATTTCCTTGCCCTCTTAGCTTTTTAATAGTTTCCAACATATTTGCTATCATGAGCAAATCTAGAAGTATAGCTTTCAAAGTCCTGCAATGATTTCCATATTATAGTATTTGTATGGGGCCAAGGTAAAAATTCTCTCTCTCTCTCTCTCTCTCTCTCTATAGGAAATGTTTAAGATGTTCTCTTAGAGACCGAAAGATCATGCCTATAGTTCAGTTAACATTTTTACACTATTCCTTTTTATTTTTACAAAATAAATATCATTGATTTGAAAATTTTAAAAAATATATTTTTTTTTGAAATCTCTAGCCGGGTTTCTAACACAAACCTTAGAAATCTTGATTTGCACAAAAATTTGAAAAATACAAAATGATCTTAATCTTTAATTTAAATTGGAAATTCACAATTAAGTTTTCATCGTCCGTTCGACCCACCAATCACACATCAGCACTAAATTTGATCTTAGCCTTACAAATGTCACATTTTGATCAAATACCACACCTTCTCATTTATTGCTACTTGTTTGAACTCATGGTTTTGAGAAGATTCTAAACAAATAGTTTGCTTGGTCCCCAAATTAGGCCTTAATTCAAGGTTAGGACAAGTTCATTTTGGCTAACACGTGGTTAGATCTCTCACCATTGATTTGTAACCTCCAGAGCTTGATCGTGCCTCTATAAAGGGGGTTATCTTCCCTTTTAGCTCGCACCATCCTTGAGAAGGAGGGCAGGGGTTGGCGAGAGAAGCTAAAGAAAGAAAATATGAGAAGGAGGTGCTAAGGGAGAGAGAGAGAGAATATGGGGAGATTATTTTCCCCCAAAAAAATGGAGGGAAAAGAGAAAAAGAAAGGGGAAGCATTTGTCAAAAAATAAATAAATAAATAAAATAAAGATTTTTTTCCAGATTTGGTCACAACATCCCTCTTTGAAATTATGTTTGAAAAAACTCTCATTTTGTAAATATTTTTTCAAAATTATTTGTTGTAATTATTTTTATAAAATTTTAAAAAATTCATAAAACGTCATTTCTCTCTTAGAAAAGTCCCGTAGGGCATTTTTGCAAAATATTTGAAAGTATTTTAAAGTCAAAAGTGAATTTTCAAAAATTGCAAGTCAAAAGTAGGATTCTTAAAAAATTGAAGGGTCGAGATCTTATTTCAAAATGTATGATTTTATATATGAAATAATTTGAATAAAATTATATGTCCAAATCGTATGAAATATACGAATCTGCTTAGAAGTCAAAAACTTCCCCATTTTTGAAAAAATGGCAAATCCTTCGGAAAGTAAATATTAAGTTGCACTGTTTTGTTTGTCTTTGTTTGATCAAGTATTAAGGTTTTACCTTTTTGTATGTTCTTTGTTGTTTATAAGTATTAAGATTTTATCTTTTTGTATGTTCTTTGTTGTTTGTAAGTATTAAGCGACAACATTTATCTTCACAGGTATAATATAGTACCTTTATCTATTAATATCTCCACACATCCTTTTTGATAATAATATTTGAAGTGTGTTAGATAATGGTGACTCAATCACGCAGCGGAAGCAGTAATAAATAATTTTTTGAAATCGTAAAATATCAAATTTGTAGTATACCTCAATTGGTGATACAGAAGATCTCGAAAACCGTAAACTCTGAATGGGAACAATAGAATCACAACGTCTCAATTCTTAGTCCGATGATCCAAAAATTCCCTCAATCGGTGTATTTTTTTTCTTTTTCTCTCTAAGAAAAATCCCTTATTCTTCCTCTCAATCAGGAAGTTACATCCCCATCACGTAGGTTGTGTTTGAGTTAAAATCTTTAAGAGAAGTTAGGAGTGTTTTGGTTGAATGGGATAATGGGTTTTAACCACCCGTTATCCCCTTAAGTAAAAATTCAATCTACTACATCATCCTATTGGATTTTCATACAAGATTGGACGTCGTGCGACTAGCGAGTACACCTGCAAACAAAGACTCCTCGACACACCTGTTGGATGATCAAATAGTCACCGTTAGTATCATAAGAAAGCTCGCTGTACCCCAGATCCAAGAGCAATTACATCTATCGAGTTACTTTCCTCACCAAAAGTAATCCCCAGATATCACTCGACTATGTATCCACTATTATGTTCAAATCCCTACATGGATGAACATAAAAGACCAGTCGGTGAATACAACATAATAATGCAATGTCAATTGGTCTTCCTTTTCCCAAACTCGAATCTATCAATCTCAATTCAACTGCTTTCCTTTACCTGTCCCTCAGACCTCAATTTATCTTCCGGGCCATTGGTAAACAGACTAAAGTAGCAAATATTGAATCATGATCTCAAGAGACAGCCGAAAGTAATAAGGGCACAAGAGATCCCATCCAATGGATCTCGAGTCTCACACAGTGGGGTTTGGGGATAAATTTTAAGTTATTGTCTCAAGTAATATAGCTCCCACTATTTCAAGTCCTCTTTTCACACGTGGTATGAAACATGTGCCACAGTGTTACTCCCCCATCTCTCAGAAGGGCATATGTCAGATTTCTCTAACACTGTGCAGGTATGGGGACGCAATCCACACATAAGACTTTACCCAGAGATCTCAGAAAGAGTATCTAAAAGACAATATCATAAATTACAGGTGGTATCCGAGATCTCAAACCTGGCTACTCACAGGCAACATGGATGTGGGTACTTCCACGTTAGTCATATCGTATATGACCTCATCCTGAATACGTATCATGACGACTTATGTTCTAGCAGGGCCACTCTTAAAACTTCTTACAGCTAGAAACCGTTTCATCCCCGCTCACTCAGAGCTGGAGGTAGTCACTTGTGTGAGAGAGTCAATCTCGGCAGCCCGACATATCTATTATCACATCACAGAACATATATATGATAATTAAAAGTAAGTACATTAAATGAAAAATATAATACAAAAGTGACTGAATAATGCACTATAATCATATATATATATATAATCAATAAGCATCAACGTCATCAATAAGTACAAACTGAGAAATGTCAGTAGATATTCAAACCCAATGACTCTATATGCCCTAAAAAAGAGTCTCTAGTGATGGGTTTGGTGAAGGGGTCAGCCACCATGTTGTGTGTCGAAATATACTTGACGGTCACTTCACCCTTCTCGATGATGTCTCTAACATAATGGTATCTGGTGTCGATGTGTTTAGTTCTACTATGAAACTTAGGATCTCGAGTGTAAGCGATAGCGATGATTATCATAATAAATCATTACAGGTCTCCCACTGTTCGTTACAATTCCTAA
The DNA here is from genome assembly GCA_033439265.1 of Dillenia suffruticosa. NCBI lineage: Eukaryota > Viridiplantae > Streptophyta > Magnoliopsida > Dilleniales > Dilleniaceae > Dillenia > Dillenia suffruticosa. The sequence goes on along the minus strand of JAVTVX010000027.1, from coordinate 13,172,082 downwards.
GTCATTTAGTAGTCTCCGGAGCCAAACACTCTCATGAACTGCAACTGAGCATGCCACGAACTCGGCCTCTATCGTAGATAGAGCAACACAGGTTTGCTTCTTACTGCTTCAAGAGATGGCCCCGCCATTGAGCAAGAAAGCAAAACCTGATGTCGATTTGCGCTTATCCAAATCACCTCCCCAGTAGGCGTCTGAATAGCCCATAAGGCGTAAATCGCCTCCTCCGTAACTCAAGGAGAAGTTTGCAGTTCCTTTTAGATATCAGAAAATCCTTTTCATTGCTCTCCAGTGACCCCTTCCAAGATTCGCCTGATATCTGCTCACCAGACCAACTACATAACAAATGTCTGGTCTAGTACACAACATTGCGTACATTAAACTTCCCACTGCATTGGAGTAAGGTATTTTACTCATTGCCCTTACTTCTTCCTGAGTTTTCGAACACATGTCCAGGCTCAGGCCTTCACCTTTGGCGATCGGAGTATCTATGGGATTACAATCATTCGTCCCAAAATGATCAAGAATTTTCTTAATGTAGGTCTCTTGTGAAAGAGCCAACATCTTTCTCGAGCGATTCCTCTGGATCTTGACTCCGAGGATGAACTCAGCTTCACCCATGTCTTTCATGTCGAAACTGGATGACAACCATGCTTTAATGGTCATTAAATACTTAATATTGTTCCCAGCCAACATTATGTCATCCACATACAACGACAGGATCACAGAGGAGTTATCGGATCGAATCAGATAGACACAATGATCCTCCTCGACCATCGTAAAATCGTAAGATATCATCTCCTCGTGAAATTTTAGGTACCACCGCCTGGATGATTGCTTTAAACCGTATATCGACTTCCGAAGTCGACAGACCTTGTCCTCTTGACCTACCAGAACAAACCCAGGGGGATGTTCCATGTAGATCTCCTCATCTAGGCTCCCATTAAGAAAAGCGGTCTTAACGTCCATCTAGTGTAACTCAAGATCCATACTAGTGACAATCGTCAAAAGTAAACGGATCGAAGTAAATTTGACTACTGGGGAGAAAGTCTCCTCGTAGTCAATGCCCTTAGTCTGCGTATAACCCTTGGCTATCAGACGAGCCTTGTACCTCTCAATCGATCCGTCGGCCTTTCTTTTAATTTTGAAAACCCACTTGTTTCCAATGGCCTTTCTTTCCTCAGGTAAGTCAACTAACTCCCAGACTTCGCTGACTCTCATTGATTCCATTTTTTCGTGCATGGCCTGTAACCATTGGTCCTTTGCTGAACCCTCGAGAGCCTCCTGTGCAGTCCTCGGCTTTTCATCGTCCTCAGGAGTCACAATGAGGATCTCATCCTCAATCGAAAAACAGCAACGTGACACTTGTTCCCGACTACTCCTTCGAGGAGAGAGAGGTCTCACACCTTTAGATGGATTGCTCCCACTAAGACCAAGATCCATAATCGGCTCTTGAGTCCTGTCACTCGGTTCGGCTGAGCCACTAGGCTCATCCATCTCGTAGAAGGTGAGATCTCGATCGATTTCTCCTCTTTTAGGGAAATCACTCTCGAGAAATATGATATCACGAGACTCTATCTCAGTGACAGTACCGTCCGTATGTTCTCCTAGGAACACATATCCTTTGGATTGTTTAGAGTGTCTAATAAAGATACACTTCTTTCCTCGCGGACCTAACTTGCCGTACTGGTGCGAGGAATCACGATCATACGTAGCGCAACCCCATGGTCTCAAGTGGCTAAGGTCAAGCTGTCTCCCTGTCCAAAGCTCGTATGGGGTGCTGACTACAGACTTTGTCGGAACGCGGTTAAGGACATAGGCCGCAGTCAACAACGCATCCCCCCAATGGGAGATAGGTAGGTTGGCCTGTGCCATCATCGACCTCACCATCTCCAACAGAGTCATATTCCTTCTCTCGGCTACTCCGTTATGCTAAGGAGTAGCAGGAATAGTTAACTGTCTCGTAATACCTCTATCGGAACAGAGCTCTTTGAATTGCTCAGACAGATATTCGCGCCCCTGATCAGTTTTGAGAGTTTTCACCCTCAAGTTTAGCTGATTTTCAACCTCATTGATAAACCTTCTGAAGCATTCTAGTGCCTCAGACTTGTGCGAAATCAGGTAAATGTAACCGAAACGCGTATAATCGTCTATAAAAGTAATAAAATACGTGGCTCCGTTTCGAGCTCTCACATTCATGGGTCCGTAAATGTCGGAATGGACCAATTGCAATGGAGTTCCAACTCTCATTGCTTTCTTAAATGGTTTTCTAGTGGCTTTGCCCACAAGACAAAACTCACATACGGGCAACTGGATCTTGGTTAGCGGGCCCAACAAGTCACTGGTAGCTAATCGGGCCATCCTCTCTTGCCTTATGTGACCAAGCCTACTATGCCATACATTCACATCATCCACTACACTATTTGATGCAAAAGCAATAGTAGAAGAAGAATAAATGTCATAAGATGAAATCATATCCAGTACATAAAGTCCCTCATGGACCAAACCGGAATAAATTAAAGAACTGTCATAAGTAATGGAAACTCTAGAGTTTCCCAACAATATTGAATATCCTAGCAAATCCAAAAATCGGACAGATACTAGATTCCGCCTAATCTCAGGAGCATATAGAACATCATGAAGATATAAGACTTGGTCACTTCGTAGCAATAGCTTGCAAGTGCCAATCCATTTCACTTCTACAAATGCTTCATTCCCTACGTACAGCCTCCTCGCCTGGGGACTTAAACGACAGAACTCCACGTATGCGCTCCTGTCCCGAGATACATAGTCCGTAGCTCCTGAATCTACAATCCACAAAGGAGAAGAGTTAATGAGCATCACACTAGATGACACGTAACTCAAACCATGTAAAGAAGAAGGACATACCTTTCGCTTGCCATACTCGCGTGCGAAATGTCCAAGCTTGCCACAAATATAGTATTGGACTTTGCTCTTATCGAGCTCCTTCTTCTTGCGCTTCTGTCCTTTGTCGTCGGTCTTGGCAGGTTGCTTCTTCTTGCCTTAGCCCTTGGCCTTCTTCTCATGCTTGCGCCACTTGCGCTTTAAACCCCGAGAGCCCTTACTCGACTCCGCAATATTAGCATGAGCAAAAGAAGACCTAGCTACCTCCGACGCTCCTCCTCAAGCTCACAGTGCCTACTCACGTCCATGAAAGTATGAATACTCTCAGTGTGCGTGAGATAGGTCTCAACCACATCCCAGGAGTCAGGCAAGGACTGGATCACACCCAGTGCCTGAAACTCATTAGATATCGACTCCCCCATATTCTTCAGAGAGGCGATCATACTCGACATGTGCATTAAATACTGTTTCATTATATGATCGTGCCTCTTCTTGTAAGTGATGAATTTATAGGTTAGCATCTTCACTTAGGAGCTGACGGGGCACCATACTACTCTCTCAGAGCATGCCAGATCGACTGTGCAATAGGATACTGCTCGTAAATCGGAATTAGCTCATCGTGCATGCAGCTAAGAAAGATCACCCTCGCTTGGCTATCCTTCTTTTTCCAAGCACGATATACCTCCTGATCCCGTCATGCTTGTACCGTGGTACCCTCCCCGGGATCCACCATCTTGTTCTTAAGAACTTTCTCGAGTTCTTGTTCCTCGAAGACAAACTGAACCTTCCGGTGCCAAATATCATAATTGTCACCGTTCAGCTTGTCTCCCTTAACGAGATCTAGAACGACAGTCTTCGTAGCAGCCATGTCTCTGTCACACAGAAAAAAGACAGTAGTAACACTTGATACTTAAATTTACAATTTACCCTACGAATCACCAAAACCAAAATGACTCGAGTACAGACCCCAAGACGAGCGTATGAGTCAACGGACACCATACACCGCAATTCGGGATTGCCTCTCACCATTCAGATTGGGATACGGTGCATAAAAGACCGACAAATAGTTTCTTTTTATCACAAATCCTCCAAAAATTAGAAAAATCCAATTTTTGGACAGCTTACGCACCGCCATGAGGGTTCACGCGCCACCAGACCCCCGGCGGCGCGTCCCACGTGCTCTCACGCGTTGGGGATGTGTCTGGGCGCGTGCAAAACGCGCAGCGCGTCAGGCACGCACCTGCACGCGCGCAGTCTGCGTCCCCCGACCGGATCCGGGTGCAGGTCAGAACCCGGATCCCGGTCTGGATCCCGATAGCGGGTCGGTCTGACCCGGTTCGGTCCAGACCGGGTCTAGACCGGTTGACATCATGCGCGCCTACGCGCGCGTGAGGAACACGCGCTACTTCCCTAGGGACAAATGCGCCTTCGCGAGCATGTTGTGCACGCGCCCCACTGTTAGGCTTCGTTTTCGCCCGAATTTGTTTGCAACTGGGTTTTTTCAACCCGTCTTCGAAATCCTCACATTCCGGTATAAACAACATGCAATATATATATCAAAATGTAGATCTAGCAGAGACAAATACAGATCTACCATTTTTACACTCTAATTTGACATAAAGCTCGCCAAATCTGGGGTTGAAGGGTTTGGTCACTATTCACGGTCGAATGCTTCAATCGGAATTTTCTTGGCCTAATCGTACTCAGAAAATTACGAAAAAATTATTTTTGTGTTCTACGTGAGTTGGGTAATATAGTGGTATAATTGGATTCACGAAACTCATGCGTGATCCGAACCCCAAATTTTATACCTTATATATTTATACCCAAATTTAATTCCGAAAAATATATTAAAAATATTTCTAACCTTGGCTCTGATACCAATGTTAGATAATGGTGACTCAATCATACAGCGGAATAATAATAAATAATTTTTCGGAATCGTAAAATATCAAGTTCACGGTATATCTCAATCGGTGATACAGAAGATCTCGAAAACCGTAAACTCTGAACGGGAACAACTTGTAGTCGGGATGATAGCCACGTATAATGAACTATCATCGTAGAATCACAACGTCTCAATTCTTAGTCCGATAATCCGAAAATTCCCTCAATCGGTTTATTTTTTTTCTTTTTCTCTCTAAGAAAAATCCCTTATTCTTTCTCTCAATCAAGAAATTACATCCCCATCACGTAGGTTGTGTTGGAGTTAAAATCTTTGAGAGAAGTTAGGAGTGCTTTGGTTGAATGGAATAATGAGGTTTAACCACCCATTATCCCCTTAAGTAAAAATTCAAAATTTTTACTTTATGCCCCACATGGGCACTTCATAAACCAACAAAGTGGTATGCAAGAATTGATCGATTTGAAAAGCAGAAATGTGAAATTTTAATTTTTCTAATAACCAACCTATTTGATGTTTATTTATCATCCTCTGTCAAGCTAGTTTTTGATTTCTGATTCATTAATTGAAATCACCTTTGACTAAATGTTGAAATTTTGTCATTTTGTCATAATATAATGCTTTTTTGCCTCAGGATCTGAAAAACTTTGCCTATGTAGATTAAAGTATGCTCTTATTTAGTAAGTTTTTCTATCTTGTCCTCTTTTCGACACTGTTTACATACACATATGTGATTTATTTTTTCCTTTCTTTGGTTTTGATCTATATCTACTTTGACATCAGTACTCTTGCAGGTCCGGTCATCATAGTTTGTATCAGAGCCCTAAGTTGGTGACTTTTAGGTTCCTAGTCACTAGCTTTGGAGTTTTTGAGTTTAGTCATGTTGAGTTTTCGCACAAAACATGATATGGTAGCACTTTAACCCTAGTTTTGCAACACACAAATTGGTAACGAGCAAATATAATAGGGATACCTGAAGAAACCAATAGAGGGAAGGCGTCAATAGAACCACAAGCTAATGTTTCTCTCAACCTAAATCGTGTGTTTCTCTCAACCACATTTTGGTAGGAGATAGTTCTCAGGGTTTAATTCTAGGATGATACAACTTTTCGACTGATTTCTATTCGCTTCAAAGATCAACCTCATGATCTCTTTACAAAAAAGTCATTTCTTAATCGCCTGATTTATCTTGTTTACAAATTCAAGTTGTGTGGAATCGGTAGGTTTTAAAATACCTAGCCGAATAATCTCCATCTTATTTATAAGAGGTGATGTACCTCATCTATATATACAATAAGATAGATAAAGAATTAGGAAACTAATTCCTAATTACTCATAATTTACAGCCATAAAATAGGTCATAAAATAGGATCTAAATCAATCATTCAAAGACTACATTTATTTTCCTAAAATAAATATTTCTAAGTAATAGGAAACATTCCTAAATAAATGCATCATTCCAACACTCCCCCTCAAGTTGGAGCATAGATATCAATTATGCTCAACTTGGATATGAGTTCTTCAAATCTGACTCATGATAAGCCTTTGGTTAAGAAATCTACAAGTTGTCCCTTGGATGTAATGTAGGGTATACACACAAGTCCTTTTTCAATCTTCTCTTTAATGAAATGTCTATCCACTTCTATGTGTTTAGTACGGTCATGGTGAGTTGGATTGTGAGCAATACTGATTGCTGACTTGTTGTCACAGTACAGTAGCATAGGATTCTCACCTTGAAGTGAAAGCTCATCCACGATTCTTCTTAGCCATAGAAGTTCGCATATTCCTTGTGCAAAACCTCGAAATTCAGCCTCAGCACTGCTTCTTGCTACCACTGATTGCTTTTTGCTCCTCCAAGTCACTAGGTTGCCCCATATAAATGTACAATACCCAGTAGTAGACCTTCTATCACTAACTGACCCGGCCCAATCAGCATCAGTGAATACCTCTATCTTCCTTGAATCATTTTTCTTGAAAAAAAGTCCCTTTCCAGGAGTTCCCTTGAGGTATCTCAAAATACGTTGAACTGCTTCCAGATGTTCCTCATAAGGCTCATGCATAAATTGGCTGACCACACTGACAACGTAGGCAATATCAGGTCATGTATGAGACAGATAAATTAAACGTCCCACTAACCTTTGATATCTACCTTAATCAACAGGGACCTCTCCTTTCTTATATCCTAACTTGTGATTCTCTTCAATTGGTGTATCAGCCGGTTTACTTCCTAGAAAACCTGTCTCTCTGAGTAGGTCAATGATATATTTCCTTTGTGACACATAAATCCCTTTCTTTGATCTTGCAACTTCCATACCAAGAAAGTATTTCATATGCCCGAGATCCTTGATTTCAAATTCTTTGGCTAGAACTTTCTTCATTCTTTCTCCTTCAGTTGTATCATCCCCTGTAAGTATAATATCATCAACGTATACAATTAAGACTGAGATCTTCCCATCTTGAGACTTTTTGAAAAATAAAGTATGATCGGTTTGAGCTTGAGTGTAACCATATTTCTTCATCGTCTTTGAGAAACGATCAAACCAAGCTCTAGGAGATTGCTTCAATCCATAGAGAGATTTTTTTCACTTTGCAAACTGTATTAGTGCCATAGATATCTACAAAACCATGAGGAATATCCATAAAAATTTCTTCTATCAATTCTCCGTTTAGAAAGGCATTCTTGACATCTAATTATGAAATCTTCTAGTCTAAATTAGCTACAAATGAGAGAAGAACACGAATAGTGTTGAGCTTCGCTACCGGGGCTAATGTTTCTTGATAGTCTATCCCATAGGACTGTGTGAATCCTTTTGCAACCAAGCAAGCCTTGAATCTTTCTATTGATCCATCCGAATTATATTTCACTGTGAATACCCACTTACACCCCACTGTTTTCTTTCCCTTCGGTATTGACACACACTCCCATGTTTCATTTTTCTCTGGTACTTTAATCTCCTCCATAACTGCTGCTCTCCATTCTGGAATACTCAATGCTTCTTGGATTGACTTGGGAATTGCTATATTGGTCAGATTAGTAGCAAAATCCCGATAGGGAGGAGACAAACTACTATAGCACATGTAATCTGAAAAACGGTGAGACGTACAAGTTCTTTTTCCTTTTCTAAGAGCAATAGGAATATCTAGATCCTCAACAAGTGTTGAATTACTTTGATTTTCACAGGTGGCATGATGTGTAGGAGAATTCTGATTTGACGTATCATCAAGAACTGGTGGATCCAATGACTGGTTTGCTCAAGTGTGTGAATTCCTTCGTTTTCCTTTCTTTTCCATCTCTCATAGACAAGTAATTTTGGACTTTAAATTTCCAATTCTGTTTCTTTAGTAATTGTAGTAGGTATTTCTTGGTCTGGAAGAGGAATATGAGTAGAAATGAGAGGCGTAAATGGAGTAGTGTGGGCTGACTAAGTTTGATTGGTCTGAAGAAAGAGTAGGCAATATATCCCAAAAATTACAAAAAACTCTCTTCTATGGTCACATTCTCCCCCTGAAGTGAGTTTTTGGTGAAGTAAGGCTGATTCTCAAAGAAGGTTCCATACTAACAAACATCTTCTTAGTTTTTCGATCAAAGCACTTATACCCTTTTTTTGTCAGTGAATATACGAGGAAAACACATTTGACAGCCCTTGGATCAAATTTGTTACAGTTATGAGAATGGATATGAATAAAGGAGGTACACCCAAATATCCTAAGTGGTAAATTGGTAATTTAGCGGTTTGTTGGATAGACATTTTGAAACACTTCTAAAGGAGTCTTGTATCCGAGAACCCGAGTAAGCATTTTATTATTGAGAAATGAGGCAGTAAGAATAGCTTCCCCCCAAAAAGGTTTTGGCACATTTGTGGTGAACATTAAGAATCTGGCAATTTCAAGTAAGTGTTTGTTTTTCCTTTCCGCCAACCCATTTTGTTGTGGAGTATTTATATAACTACTTTGATGAATGATTCCCTCTTCTTGAAGAAATGCTCCAAGAACATTTTTAAAATATTTGCTCCCATTGTCTGTTCTAAGAATCTGAATTTGGGTTTAAAATTGAGTTTTGACCATTGAGTGAAAGCTTTTAAAGACATGTTCTGTTTCAGATTTTACCTTCAAGAGATATACCCAATATAGTCTACTATGATCATCGATAAAGGTAATAAACCATCTAGCCTCCGAAAAATTTTTTATTCGTGAAGGACCCCAAATATCACTGTGTATTATTGAGAAATGGTGGAATGCTTATATGACTGTACTGGAAAAGATGCACGATAATATTTAGAAAATTGACAAATCTCACACTGAAAGGAAGATGTATCTTTATTATTGAAAAGAGATGGAAATAAATTTTTCAAGTAGGGAAAGTTAGTGCCACAACATGACATTATTTTCACATAAAGAAACAGAAAAGGATTTGCAAACCGAACTTTGTCTATTTGAGTCTTCCTTGTCAAGGTAGTAAAGTCCTCCACACTCTTTAGCATTGCCAATCATCTTCCCCGAAACCAGTTCCTGAAATTGACATGGGCAGGAACCAAATTTAGCCACACAATTTTGATCATGAGTGAGTTTGCTAATGGACAACAGATTACATGTAAGCAAAGGAACATGAAGTACAGATTTTAAGGTCAGATTTTTTGACAAAATAATTGACCCTTTCTCTGCTACAGTGGCTAATGAACCATCAGCAATCTTTACTTTCAAATTACCAGCACAAGGAGTATAAGTGGAGAAGACTGAAGAACAACCTGTCATATGATCAGAGGCACCAGAATCTAGGATCCAAGGAGTTCTGTCCTCAGTTAGCACACTGAAGGTTTGAGAAAAATTTCCTTTCTGTGCAATGGAGGTAGATGGAATACAAGTTGAATTCAGGAGTTTCATGAGACATTCCAACTGTTCTTTATTGAGGGAAACTAAAGAATTTTCGGGTATTGATTCTTCTAAACCCGTTTGGAGAGCTCTGCTAGTCACTTGATCAGATTGTCCATTTTTCAAATAAGGAGGCTTTCCATGCAACTTCCAACAAGTCTCACGGGTATGACCAGGTTTTTTTACAATGATCGCACCAAGGCCTATTTCCTCTTTTATTCCGAGTATCGTTACCTCCATTTGAGGTATTAGAGAATCGATTACTTTTGGCTGCCAGTGCTGATGATTCTGTTTCAAAAGTCTCTCGAGTTTCCTTTCCCAGCATAACGTTCCTTCTACTTTCCTCCCTGCGGACTTCGGAGAACACTTCCCGAGTGGATGACAAGATCTCACGTCCAAGAATTCTTCCACGAACCTCATCGAGATCATTATTCAGACCAGCCAAGAAAGCAAAAACACGTTCTTTTGCGATCATTCTCTTAAATATGACACTGTCATGTGGACAATGCCATTCATAATCATAAAATAATTCCAACTCCTGCCATAAGGTTCTGAGAGTATTGTAATATTGTAAGACACTTAGATTACCTTGTTTTGTATTCCGAATTTGAATAGAAATTTCATAAATTTGAGCTGAATTTCCCAGATCTGAGAAAGTCTCCTTTGCAGCCTCTCAGATTTCTTGAGCGGTAGTAAGAAACATGTACGTCTTGCTGATTGACGGCTCCATTGAATTTATCAACCAGGACATGATTAGGGCATTCTCCGATTCCTAGATCTCAATCACTTTGGACCTTCCTCTTGTTTTTTTGTTACTCCAGTTAAAAAACCGATCTTTCCTTGTCCTTTGATGAAGAGCTTGACTGACTGGGACCATTGGAGATAATTTTCTCCATTGAGTTTGTGGATGATTGGTTGAGAAGAGAGATTATCATGGGTCAAAAAATTGGTTTTTGAAGAAGAGGATCTCGTTGGACTAGAACCAAGTATGTGGTCACCCACACTTGATGTGCCAAACATAGTGGTTTGTTCTAGAAATAATATATGAGAATTGCTGTAGAAAAACTGAGAGAGAAAAACTACCACAGGATTTTGATACCAGAAACGAGCCTAAAGCTCTGATACCATGTGGAATCGGTAGGTTTTAAAATACCTAACCAAATAATCTCCATCTTTTTCATAAGAGGTGATGTACCTCATCTATATATACAATAAGATAGATAAAGAATTAAGAAACTAACTCCTAATTACTCCTAATTTATAGCCATAAAATAGGTCATAAAATAGGATCTAAATCAATTATTCAAAGACTATATTTATTTTCCTAAAATAAATATTTCTAAGTAATAGGAAACATTCCTAAATAAATGCATCATTCCAACAAGTTGGGATCGCTTTACGCTGTGAATTTAAAAGGAGGTTGATAGCATAACTAATTCAATCACACAACTGTGGAGTTAAAGTACAATTCAAAAGATTCATTCAAGATTAATTGTGGCAATTTGTTCCCGATTAATTTAGCTCGATCATTGTAAATCATACTATATGCATGAACCTCTTTTGTATAAATAACACCATTATATAATCCCGAAACACACGATCAAATAAAACAGATCTAAACTTTTTTTTTTCGGGAGATACAAGAGACAACTAACAGAAAATAGAGCTAAGCCAATTAGCGTCAGCTCAAGTGGCACCAATCCCCACTCTCTCGTAATAGATTCGGGTTCGAATTTCACTGTAAACCAAAAAAAAAAAAAAAAACAAAGCCCAAGCTCAACCCATTAGACCCTTAGAAATAAACTTCTCTCTCTCACACAGACACACCCCATACAACGCTAGCTATATGAATAACGTTTAACATTTTTGGAAATGAATGTGCAATTGCTTCAAGAAAATTAACACAGTTTGGTTTTTGGTTCAATATTCAATATGGTAGACCACAATTTGTAACATCCCATTTTTGAGATACGAAGATGCTTTCGTGATATAGAATGTGTATACATGTCAAAATTCTTATCTTACTATCATCATGAATCTGAAAGGTGTATACATGGTTCATAATGAGGATTTTCCTTAATCTTACACGTTACTTTTTTTCCTTTATCTTGTGTTTCATTAATATTGTTATTTTTTGTTTTTTAGGTTCTTATCATGGATGAGATTGTTCATCGAAGTGCACCGATGCCAAATTGAAGAAGCAGCTGGTTTCTGTTTCCTTAGTTGTTGAATTTTTCTTTTGGGGGCCTCATAATTCTTTTATGGCATGCCAAAAAAGTACTTTTGCTCCAACAAAAAAAATACAAAAGGAAAATTTGCATTTTTATTATTGATTTTCATTTGGGTCGCTTGGTTTTCTTGAATCTGGTCCAATCCATTTCCAAATTTAAATAAAAGAGTTCCTGAAAACCAAAGAGCCACATCCTATGCCAAGGAACAGGTGCCATAACGTGAAATGGATGTCGAGCATAAAGAGACAGCACACACAGAGCACAAGATTTCCATTGAAGAGGAGGATCACCTGCAACGCAGCAAGAAGAAAGTAAACCAACGTTCAGTAAGCCAGATACTGAAAATGCAGCAAGTGTTTCCTTCAAAGACATGCTGCTGGGACAGAATCATGCTATTGCTTGGATGGAAGAGGACAGAGAACTCTTGTGAGAATGAAGAAAGTACTTGGGCAGATGGAGAAACAGACCTGGAGGACTTGAATTGTCCCCTGCATGCAATGAAAATTCCAAACGAGGAGCTCAAGAAATTATGCAACCATGGAAAAAATCCCTAATTATCAAACTATTAGGTAAATCCATAGGGTATTACTTAATACTCACCAAAGTCTCCGCAATGTGGAGAGTAAAGGGAAACATGGAGCTCTTAGACATGGGTGAGGGCTTCCTCTTAGCAAAGTTTGACCTCCAACAGGATTACAACTGAGTGCTGTTAGATGGCCCGTGGATGATCCATGACCACTATCTCATGGTACAAAAATGGAGACCTTGGTTTTCTCCCTCGGTGGCAAAAATTGAAAGAATGGTGGTGTGGGTTCATCTCCCCCAACTCCCCATTGAATTTTTTAATGAAGAGCTTCTCCTAGAAGTGGGTAAATTAATAGGGAGGCTGATACGTGTTAATGCCAACACAGCAAATGCCCTCTGAGTCAAGTACGCTAGGGTTTGTGCCGAGATAGATCTAAGCAAACCCTTGATCCCGAAGATTAAAATAGGCAAGAAAGTGCAGAAAATAGAGTACGAAGCTATCCATGTCCTCTGTTTCAAGTGCAGACGGGTGGGTCATGTGAAGGAAAACTACAAAGGGAGGGAGACGGAGGTTGAAGACAAAGAAAAGGTCACCGAAACAGTGAGAGAAACCTCGAACATGGGGAGACAAATGAGGAATTAAAGTCATGTATCGACATATGCAAAAAAAAAAATTTAAAACAACCCCCAATAGAAATTAATTTCGTTTCTAACCCTTATATGTCGTGAGTTCAACTCGGAACATTCTGTGTCACATCTTAAACCTGGGACATGGGTTCCCCCTGCCACCCACGGCTCTCTCCCTCCCTCCCCCACAAGGCTTTCTCTCTCCCTCCCCCACTCGTGGCTCTCTCTCTCCTCCCCCTCCGCCCGCAGCTCTCTCTCTCTATCTCTCCTCCCTCCCTCCCTCCCGCGGCTCTCTCTCTCCCCCTGCGGCACTCCTCCTCCTGCGCGACTCCCGCGGTAGTCCTCCCTCGCTCCCTCCCCCCGTAGTTGTCTCTCTCTCTCTCTCTCTCCCCCGCGGCAATCCTGCCCCTCCGCGGCTCGCAGCCTCCCTCCCTCCCTCCCCTCCGCGGCAATCCTCCCTCCTTCCCTCTCTCCCCCCGTGGCACTCATCTCTCTCTCTCCTCCCCCCACGGCACTCCTCCCCCTCCGCGGTGGAGTGTCGCGGGAGTAAGAGGAGCACCGCGAGCGGAGGATGCTGCGTCTTGGAGACGCGAAACCCTATGTCGCGTCTTGGAGAAGCGACTCACTATGCTCTCTGCCATGGCGACACCGCACTATATCGCAGGTTCAACTCGCGATATAGCATGTCACGGGTTCTACCCGCAACAAATAAGGGTTACTTCCTAAATTATTTTACCTTAGAGATCATTAAAAAAAAATTCAAATCAGTATGTGTCTCTGAGGAATTGGGTCCATGGATGATTGTTGCACGAAAACCTAAACCTTCCAGAACTAGCAAAAACAGAGGGAAAGAGGAAGTAAGTAAATCAAGCTTTAATAGGTTTACGAGCCTAAGCGAGATCATCAAGATGTCAGAAGAGCACAAAGACACAAAGGAGTTTTGTGAGAAGAAGTCAAAGGATATGTCGAAGAAAGGCAGAAGGGTGACTGCAGAAGATCTGGTCCGTCTAGCAATCAAGATGGGGATAGATCAAGATCAGGACTGAGGAGGAAGATGCAAAACCTACAGAAGATAGAAAGCAAGAAGTCAATCTTGCTTAGGGAAGGGAGACACATAGAGAGGGAGACAAGCTAGAGCATTCGGGAAGCCAACCTTCAATTAGCAGAGATAAGAGGTCGGGATATACAAAGAGACATGGCCCGGTGTAGCAAAGCCTTATGGGCTGGGGGATGCAAAAAACAATCTTGAGCAAGGATCTTGGGCCTCAGCTACATAGGCCATGATCCTGGAAGGAAATGGAGTCAGATCCTCAGTCCATTGAAAGCATTCTAGGCCTAGAGATGCATATGTTGGATCTGAGAGAGGAAGAAAGAAATGCCCAGAGCCCAAATCACACTATATACCTAGCCCATAGTTTTTCAAATGCAATGGCTAAGACAAGCAACGAATAGGTAGAAGTTTGGGTGGAAACGCAGAGAGTCCCGAAAGATCAGGAGAGAAATAAGGATCACATTGACACGGAGTACTGAGCTCCTGTTCCCATCTGCCCCTTGGTTTTTTTTCGATGAAGGTTAAAATGATTGTGTGGAACTGCAGAGGTATTGATAACAACGGGTTCAGGAGAGCCTGCAAGGATTTAATCAAGACCCAAAATCCGAATGTCTTGTGTCTGCTAGAGACCAGTGCTCAAAACTATCCGACTTTCTTAAAGATTATAGGTTGGGAGAGTAAGTTTAAAGTTCGGCCGAATAGAGTCAGAGGGGGCCTTTGGTTGGTTTGGGTCCCAAACAGAATCAATTTGGAGGTTGTCTTGCACACCAGTCAAATGATCCATGTTAAGATCAGAGAAGGAACCCAAGCCAGCTTTGTTTCCTTTACCTACATTCAACCAAACCAACAGGCAAAAAAAAACTTTCTGGGGAGATCTGAAGGGTTTAGCATCCGGTATTAACATTTCCTGGTTTGTTCTAGGGATTTAAATGATATCTATAATGCCAATGAGATTAGCAGTTGAAAAATTAAGTCGTAGAATAGGTTTTAGAGGGAGTAGGGCTAGTGGGATAAGTACAATCTTTCAAGTCTCGATGCGCTTGACCCCAAGTTTATATGGTCAAAATTTAACAATGGAACGGTTGTTCTTCTATAGAAGCTGGACAGAGTTCTTGCCAATCACCAAGTCATTTTGCATTTTCCAGAGCTGCGGGTCATGAATCTCCCGAGAATTCATGGTGATCATTCCCCGGTGATGCTTATGACCAGTCTTACCTATCTGCCTAAGAAGGAGAGGAAGTCGTTCAGGTGGGAAGCCATTTGGCTCACCCATCCTAATTTCAAGACAGTCTTTGAAGAGGCTTAGGTTGCTGAGGACAACAGCCCTCTGCAATCCATTGTGCATTCTAGTAAAGATCTTAAGGTTTGGAACAATGAGGTTTTTGGCAACATTTTCAAAAGAGAGAGAGTTGCAAAGAAGAATTAGTGGCATTCAAAAGTCTAGAAGTTATTGCCACTCAATGTTCCTTCAAGGGTTAGAGAAAAAGCTATTGAATGAGTATCATCTTACTCCAAAGCAAGAGGAATTGCTGTGGCTTCAAAAGTCTAGAGTTGACCGGATCTCTAAGGGCAATAGAAATACGAAGTTCTTCCATCTGTAGACTAAAATCAGAATAAACAAAAAAAAAAATTGCTGCTTTGAAAGTGGACTCTTCGTGGTGCTTTGATCAGCAAAGACTCCAAAAGTTGGCAATTGGATTTTATTCGGTGCTCTATGAAAGCAAAAGAGTTGAGCCCCCAAGCGACAGATATTATAGATGGTACAGAAAGATTCAGGAGGAAGACAAAACCAAGCTTGTCAGGAGAGTTGATGAGGAAGAGGTTAGAGCTGCTCTTTTTTCCATGAAAGGTCTAAAGGACCCGGGTGCTGATAGAGTCCAAGCTGTCTTTTTTCAGCAGCACTAGAACATGGTTAAGTCCTCTCTTTATAACTTCGTTAGCAAGGCTTTTAGAGATGGTTATTTTTGGCCCACTCTTGTTAATGCCTCTATGGTCCTTATTCCTAAGCAATCTCTTCCCGAGAATATGAATGACTTTTAGACTTATTAGCCTGTTTAATATTTCATACAAAATTCTCTCTAAAGTCATTGTTCAAAGACGGAGGCCCCTGCTGAAGGACATCGTAGGAGACCACCAAAGCAGCTTCCTCCTAGGCAGAGGAACCGTAGGCAACACAATAGTAATACAAGAGATCATCCACTCCTTGAGTCTATAGTTCTAAAGATCGATCTCAGAAAAGCTTATAACTGCGTAAGTTGGGATTAATTGGGAAGAGTCCTGTTGGACTTCAATCTCCCTCCCGACTTGATCAAACTCATCGTGTACTCTGTCTCGACGGGAAACATTTCTCTACTTTGGAATGGTGAATCTCTGCCTCCTTTCAAACCGGGTAGGGGTCTTCGTCAGGGAGATCCTCTCTCCCCTACCTCTTTATTCTCATGATGAAGCATTTGGCCTACATGATCCAGGATAGGGTGAGTAGAGGAGCATGGCAGCCTATTAAAATCAACAGGAGAGGTCCGGCTATATCTCATCTCTTCTTTGCTGATGATCTTCTTTTATTCTCTAAGGCGGACCAACTGAATATGAGTAATATTCTTGCATGCTTAAAGGAGTTTGCTATGGAGAGTGGGTTGGTTATAAATCCCAGTAAGTCCAAGTTGTGGTTCCCTCCTAAGATGCCTTGGACATTGAAGGACTCCCTTGTTGCTATAAGCAAATTTTCTCCAACTATTGATATTGGTAGGTATCTCGGAACTCCTATCATCCATGGAAGGGTTGACAAGCACACTTTTGAATTCCTAGTTGATAGGATTCAGAGCAGGCTCGAGTCTTGGAAAGCTAAGTCCCTTAGTGTGGCTGGGGGGAAAGTTTTGATCCAAGTTGTAAATGCAAGCCTCCCTATTTTTGTGATGCAAACCACTTGGCTCCCTGAGTTCATCTGCAGAAAGCTAGATCAACTCAACAGGGACTTTCTTTGGCAGTAGACAAGGGATCGAAAAAAGGTTCATCTTGTTAGGTGGGATGGAGCATGCAAAGTTAGGAAAGATGGTGGGTTGGGTTGAGAAAGACGAGGGACTCTAATGTGGCCCTCATGGCTAAGTTGGGTTGGAGTCTTATCAAAGGAGATGATAATCTTTGGTGCAAGGTTGTGAGGAGCAAATACCTAAAAGAAGGTGACCTGCTAAACCATGGTTCAATCCGGTGCTTCGATGGTCTGGAGAGGGATCATTAAAAACAGGGATCTCCTCATCGAAGGCATGAGATAAAGGTCGAGGATGGTAGCAAAATTAATTTTTGGTCTAATATTTGGTGTTGGAGAGATCCATTGACTTCCAACCAGCATGCTCCTTCTGCTGAATTCCCTGCTGATATTAAAGTTGATGACTTTATCACCAGTAGTAGAGAATGGGATCTTGAGAAGCTCCATGCTTGCCTCGGATAAGATTGAAGAGATTAGAAGTATTATCATCCCCAGAAACATCAGAGCTGTGGATGAATTTTGTTGGGTAGAAAGTGGAGATGGGTGCTTCTTAGTAGCCTCAGCCTACAGGTCCCAAATCTCGCTTCAAGATAGGGAGACTCAGGGAGTGGAAGATTGGTCCTGGATTTGGAGTATGGATGCCCCCAAGAGAGTAAAATTCTTCTGCTGGCTTGTTGCTAAGAACAAAATCATGACTAATGTTAAGAGAAAAAGGAGACATTTCATGTTGGAGGAGGACTGCAGGCACTGTAGAGATCAAAAGGAGACTATCCTTCATTGTCTTAGGGATTGTGTCGCAGCTAGGGAAGTTTGGAGCTTGGATTTTCCAGGAGTAGAAGCAGTGGACAGTTTCTGGACCAAGAACGTGACCAGCTGAATTAAACTTGGGTCGAAAGGGCTTAGCTTAAAGACTTTCTTCATTGATAGAAGCAAGTTTTTGGCTACTATTTGGATCATTTGGAAGACCCGGTGCAGACGTATCTATCATAGTGAGCTGATGCCAGGCTTGGTGGTGGCTAAGTGGGCTATGAACTTCAGCAGAGAGATTAAGCATGCTCACATTAAGGATAAGGAGGAGCTCTCCATTAGGAAAGAATGAATTAGTTGGGTCACCCTTAGGAGTAACAAGCTCAAGTTAAACACAGATGGTTTTGTTACGTTGGACTGGCATGCCGCAACAGGAGGCTTGTTAAGGAACAAGAGAGGCAAGTGGGTTGTTGGTTTTACAGTAAATATGGGGATTTGCTCAGTTACCATGGCAGAAATATGGGGAGTTAGAGAGGGGTTCACCTTAGCCTACAGAAGGAATCTTAAGCAGTTTGAGCTAGAGGTCGACTCATTGCCAGTTGCTAACCTCCTCATGAAGGGAGCCCACGGTGATCATCCCTTCCGTGAGATAATTGACGACTGCAAGGTCCTTATGAGGAGATGGAGGTGTCTGTGATACGACACACGCTTAGGGAGGGAAACAAGTGTGCGGATCATTTAGCCGTTCTTGGTCATAGTTGTAGCCCGGGCTTCCATGAGTTCTCTTTACCTCCTCCGTCTATGAGTTCTTTTCTTCAAGAAGATGTCCTAGGTGTTAAGTTCCTTAGGTCTAAGAGTAGACCTATATCTTGTTTTCCCATAAGTTTGGGCTTGGGCCTGTAGTGGCCTCATCGCTATCCTCACAAAAAAAAAAGAACAGGTGCCACAACTATTATTGTAGCTCCTTTTATTTCCTAAGACAAGTGCTTTTAGTCTTTTGAGATGAAGGCAAGGTTTTTTTTTTTGGCTTGATCAACTGTTATCAGAATTATTTGACTGATTTAGTTCGATTATTTTAAGACTCATTTAAAGATTGACTTTCTCGATACCTATTTTTTTACTCTTACAACTCTAACTTAAGATGAGGACTAGTTTCTCACTGTAGCTACATCGTCTAAAAAAATTGTATTAACAATTGATGATGGTTAGGAGAGCACTCATCTTTTTTTAGGATCCTTTCTTTGGATCATTACATAACCTATTAAATTTCATAAAAAATATGCAAAATTCTCACTAAATTCTACTAAAATTACTGAATTAGTAGGTATCAAATAGTTGACAACAATAGAGTTTGATTCTTATTATTCTCATTAATCCCTCTTAATTCTCATAATTTTCTCTTTAATATTTATTGATTTTATTCAAATTATACTTTCCAAACACGCTGTCACAGCCTTTTCTTTAAACATCAATAAGGGAAGAATGGAAAAGGAATTTATTTTCCAATACCCAATTCATTGTTTTCAGAAATATGTTTTGCAAAGTTGAGTATTGGAATAAAAATCAATAAAATCAATAAATTAATACATGTAATACCATTGTGTCATCAAGAAATTCATCCAATTACTGTGAGCCATCTGTCACTACCTCAATGGTTAGTAGGCAAAGGCTGAGTCCTTGGAGATTTGGTCCACCTGGCAAATGGGCAAGCAAATTGGCCTAAATTAAATTGATCTACTTCAACCAATTTATTTAATACAAATTTTAAGGAATTTTAAAATTTTAAATTAATTTAATTTTTTGGTTCATATATTTTAAAAAATCTGATGTCAAAATTTCAATTATGAAAGAAAAAATATAAATAATTTTTATTTTTAAATCATTTACAAATTATTTTTAATAAAAAATTTAACCAATCACATTAAAATTATACAGAACAATCAAATCATTTAATTGAAAATAGTTTTGAAAGTGATATTTATATAACAATCAAAAATTATATCAAAATCGAAATCATAATTAAAATCTTGCCAATTTTTATCATCACTTTGGAGTCTCAAAACACATCATGTGGAGGGAATTTATGTCAATGGAGTGTTATGTTTGTGATCTCGTCCTTGAAATATTGTCACAGCCTCTTGTCTTCGCCTTGGAATCAAATATATATGAAAAAAAGATGCATTCCCACTTAGGAGTTTCTTGGAACAATTAAGAGGATATTAAATTTTTTTGGGTTGAGTGATTAAGAACACTCTATTCCATTAACTAGAGATCTCGATTTTAACTCTTGAGAATAAAAAAAAATATTTAAAAGAGTCAATTCTTAAAAAAGAATTTATAATAGTCAAACCAAATTAATTGGATAAATTTTAGACATTGACCGTGAAAACAAAGAAACAAAAAAGAAGAAACTATTCAGAGGGCATTTCAAGGAATGGATTGACCATAAGAAACAATTATTTTGTATTTTTCCTTACGTTTCTTTTTCATGCTTTTGGAGATGAGCCAAAGAAGCATCATAAGATATACAATTGAACAACAGGGAAAAATCCAACCTCATCAAAAAGGGTCAAGTACATAAAAGGAAATTGGTCTGAAAATAATGTGGAAGAAATAAAATTATGCATAAATCTGTATTTCATTAATGTCTCTATCCATATTGGAAGAATACAAAACCCCTGATGTTTCTGGATAGCATTAGAAATTGAGATGTCCAAGAAGTAACAGAGGGTATTAAAAAGTAAAAACGAGTTGCATAAAAAGAAAAAAATGAAAATAATAACCAAAATGGAGAGGGAGAGAGAGACAGAGAGAGGGCACGGGGGAATGCAGAAGAAAAAATAACAAAAAACAGTAAGGAATTTTATCATGTAAGCGACTCCACTGGGGATCGAACCCAGAATCTCTGGTTCCGTAGACCAGCGCCTTATCCATTGGGCCATGGAGTCCTTTCGTGCGAATGACAAATTTTCTACAACATAAAACGAATAACGCCAGCGTTGCAGTTTACGAGTAGGAGACAAAACATGGCGTGGGGTCATCAGCAGACCAGTACTCGGTAGCAATCGGAAGATAGAAAAGGACCCAGATACCCATTTGTTAGGTTCATTCTTAGGATTTACTCCTTCGCGAAATCATTCATTTCCGATTTGTATCAAGCAGAGGATATTGAACAAAACCTAGGGTATTCATTTTTCAATTCTTTTCTCACTCTCTTGGTGTTTTGAAAAAGTGAAATATGATATATCTGCAGAATTTGCCTTTGTATTGTGGGTGCAGGAGGAAAAGATTTCAAGCAGAGGAAATGGTCAAGCAACAACGCTCTTTTCCAAGTAAAGCTGCCCACTTTGTTTCTGATCTTACCACTGTTTTGCTCAACCCTATTTCTGATCGCTCTTCCAAACCCCCTCCTCCTCCTGTAAGTCTCCCTCTCGCTCTGGTTAAATTTTGACGCCCGAATTTTTTTTCTTTTGTTGGTAATGTTTAGACCCATAAGGGATTTGGAGTTTTGCAATTTTAATTTTTGATGCTAAAGTTTTCAATAGGGCTTCTTGGACATTTAACTTCTAGGGTTTTTTCTTCTTCTGGGTGTAAATGCTGAAGCGCTTTATTAGGGTTTTTGAGTTTGTGAATTTTGGGTCGGTTGAATCTGTGATTCACGAAAATTTTTCAATATTAATTCCTTCCATTTTCAAAACGTTAAATTGTTTAATATTTATATAAAATTTTTTATATTTTTATATTTTTAAATTTATTTTTAAATTTTTTATAATTAATTAATTAATTATTTATTTAATCATAATTTTATTTTTATATTATTTATTGATTAATATTTGATCGGTCTAAATTTTTACTATAAAATATGCTTTTGACACTGATAAACTTATTTACTTGCAAGTACATGCATTTGATTGACTTTAGATAATCCTCCAAATTGAGATGCAAATTGGGAAAGACCTCAGTTTTTTTGTTGGACTGGGATTTACTGATTTGGGTGATATTTTTGTTTTTGTTGAAGTTATGAAACTTTCTTGTGTTATATTCGTTAGGATGATGAGGTCCAGCAAGGAAGAACTCAACTAGAGTCGATTAAAGAAGAGGTTGATGGGCCTGATACTTCTTCTTTTGCTGCCTTCCTCTATTCACTTTGGTCTTCAGAATCTGGAAATGATGCTGAAATGGAGGATCAAGATGAGAGTTGTGGGCAAATTAGTGAGCCTGTGGCTGTAACAAAGGAAAATGGGGGAAAAAAATCTTTACTTTCACGAGGAAAGCAATCCCTTCGAGCTGTTTATAATGTAACGAGATTGAATGGGTTTCGGAACCAAGCACCTGAGCGTAAGAGTAATAACAAAAGGCCAGTCCATGATGGAGGTGACTGCAAATTTGTTGAAGAGAAGTCGGGCTTGGAGGACATTCCAAGTGAGGATGTTACCATCATAGATCTCCCTGAAACTTCAGAACCATCATTGCTTCTATCAGATAAAACTAGGAGGGCTCTCTATGTTAAACTTCCTACACTTGTTCAGGGGAGGAAATGGGTTCTTCTTTACAGGTGAAAGGACTGCAAATTCAATTGCTCACTGTGGTTCATTCTTGTGAAGTTTGCATTTTCGTCCCTCAACTTTGGTTGTTTCATGTATTAAATAGTACGTCAAGCTTCCTGATTTTGTTCTATGTTTTTGGCAGTACATGGAGGCATGGAATATCCCTGTCTACTCTCTACAGGAGAAGCATGCTTTGGCCTGGCCTCTGTTTGCTGGTAATTTCATATATACGAACATATAATATATAGGGATAGTTGCACCACGAGTCCTAAATGTTTGCGTCTGATTTCACAAATATCTTTAATGTTTGTAAGAGTACCAAAATCATCCTAAACATTATGATTTAATAATAAATATATCCTTGTAGCCTTCTGATGGCGTTGCACAGCTCTATAGCAGTTATGCTTTTGCAGAACTCCTACAATTTAGGATTGAGCTGTAAATCATAGTCAAGTGTAATATAAATCGTATCTCATTTTCATGCTTCTTAACAAATATGACAATTAAATTTACTGATTTTCCCCCATATATCCCAAAAGATAAAAATTAACTACAAAGTAAAATTTTAATCCTTTTCAATTGTTCTTACCTTCTTTTAATGCATCGGACCCTAGTTTAAATTCTTTGTGAAAAACCACTCCTTCACACATTCAAAATCTTCCACTTTCTAATATATATATGTATATATTTTTTTTGACATTTTTCCTCCTGTCAACAAAAAAAAAAGAAAAGAAAAGAAAAACAGAGTTTTCACAAATGTAATTAGACTCTCTCCCTGCCCCCCCCCCCCCACAACAAAGAAGTGTGCCGATAGATTTTTTCCTCAAAGAAACTCTCTCTCTCAGAGTAAGGGAAAAAGGGTATTGTGTCTCTTTATATATACATATATATAGTTTTCAATAACATTGATAGCTTATGAATTATTCTCACCCCTACATCAAGGTTCTGGCTTCATCCCTGGGCACAGGGGTAGTTGGAAGGGAGAGATCTTAGTCTCTTCTATATGCATATTGCTGCTCCAGTGACTTCTTGTGCAAAATGCCACTCCCATGATTATAACATGGACAATATTTTTTCTAGGTACAATTGAGTTATACAAATTGCACTGTAGCATCTAAATCTGGAATCTGTGGATTGAACATATGCAATTTAGCTACTGATGAAACAATATTTAGCTTCAATCTATAGTCCAAATTCAATATATGTTATTTCTGAAATTTAGAATTAGGTTCCACATTGCGTGTTTACTTATGGGGAAAGTTACAAGTCATAAATTACCTGATGCCTGTTGTACTCAGCAATACTTAAGTCGGTGAAGTTGCTTTTCACTGTATGAATGTTGAAGTGTTATGTCCTTGGTTATTAGCATTGCCATGATATATGATTTCAAAAGGTCTCAGCCACTCCATAATTGTTTCCACATTTTGGTTCACCCTTTCATTGCTTGTGAAAAATGTCTTATATTTCTTGGTAAAATCCTTGTACTAGGCCATGATCCTCTTCCATAATCACATTGCATTAAAGCAGTTTACTTTTCCCTCTCTGGCAACACTGGCTTAGCTGTTTAAATAGCAGACTTCCCCCTGCTTTACAGAGCTTTATCATTTAAATCCAAAGAAAGTCTTCAGAACCAGGAAATGCTTAAGATCTGGAACCATTCTCTATGCTTTGTTAAGTTAATGCTTCTAAGGAGGATATGCAATGATTTGTTATTTAAATGTATCTTTTTTCCCTTTCCAACATGAGATGCTTGAAATTCTACATTCTAAATATGCTAATTTCGCCTTTTTTTTTTTAAAGGTTGTTGGTGACCGTAAGGGTGCAGTATTTGGTGGTTTGGTTGAGGCTCCACTCAAACCATCCAACAAGAGAAAATATCAGGTCCCACTCTAATGCTTTATTCACAGCCGATCTAGTAAGTTGTTTATTTCATACTAATTTTGTAACCAAACTTTGAGCAGGGATCAAATGATTCATTTGTGTTCACAAATGTACCTGGCCAACCAAAGATATTCCGGCCAACAGGTACTGATACTTTCTCACTCTCGGTCCAGAATGTATGTGCGAAGCACTAGTAAATAAGACCAAGGGATATACACGTGCAGGTGTTAACCGCTATTTCACTTTGTGCCACACGGACTATCTAGCTTTGGGTGGTGGTCATCACTTTGCACTTTATTTGGACAGTGACCTGTGAGCTTTCTCCTCTCCTTGACCCTTTTCTCTGGGGTCATTCTATGATATAATCTACTTAGAACACTTTATAGATGAATATTGCAGGCACTATCACTTTGAATTTTGATATATAATATTTGGATTATATACAGATTGACTGGATCAAGTTCTGTTTCCGATACATATGGAAACTCATGTCTTGCATGCTCTGAAGACTTCGAAGTGAAGGAAGTCGAGGTTTGCCTATAATCTTTCTCAAAAATACTCTTTTATGCAAGTCAGCTCATATAATCTTTTCAAAAACAGAAACCCGTGAGCATGCACAAACATACAAGCTCATGGACATACTCTAATATGCAAGTGTCCACATGAATGCACTCTTTCAAAAATATGTGATTAGTTTAGTTGGTTATCTGTGATGTCGAAATCTTCTTTATAGTGAATATAGATGCTAAAATTGGGCCTAACGCGCATATTTTGCAGTTGTGGGGCTTTGTGTATGCCTCAAGGTATGAAGAAGTAGTTGCATCATGCCTCATGGAGGCCCCTGGAATCAGCCGCTGGTGACTGGTTTTTAGCTTCATGATAATGTTTGTCTGGATGTTTGAGTTCTCTGCTCTGTTGCTACTGAATCCAGATCAAGTTAATAAGCAGACTGCAAAAGGTTAATGTATATATCAACATATTCCACTTGGCACACTGCTTTTGTACATAGACATCTCTAGCAATTAGAACATTAGCGAACTTTGCACCCTCAATCCGCCAATTTTCATGCAAAAGTTGTACTGTGACCGAGACTTGGATGAGATTTCCTTCCAGCATAACCATCAAGATGGTTTGTTTTACATGTACAAATGAATCTGAAGGGCGTATGTTGATTGATGCTATGAGCATTGCAATTTCTTCATTCACAACTTGTTTGAGATTTGAATTTCAATATGTTTAAGATTTAAATTTCAAGATGTTTATTTATCCATCAATACTTCCAAGGATTTAATCTCTTCTAACTTACAAAAAATGCGTAGGTAAATTGCAGTGAAACTCTAATATGAAACTTGATGAAACTTGTTCGCTAGTACAATAATATTGAAAAAAAATTATAATCTATAGATGTCAACTGGTAAATACAGAGTTTTCAAAGGGAAAACAAAGTGTACAAGGATCTGAGATTTGTAGCATACTAGAGGATATTGTATCTTAATATGTTTTTCTTTTCTGAACTCATGGCGAAAGGGAAGGTACTCGGAGAAAGATTATGGAAAATTTTGACATTTACCTGCTAAGAAACGGACACCTCGAAGAATCAATGAGGCTCATGCCTGCAGTCGCTTGGAGAAGTGAAGCGATTCCTTTCTAAGGCTAATCACTTATGATGAGAGATAATTGGTGAAAGATCATTAACGTATGTGTCCCAAAAAAAAAAAAAAATTGCATTACCAAAAACTCCAAAGGAACAGAAAGACCTAACAACCCCATCCATGCAAGTGGGCCAC
The DNA here is from genome assembly GCA_033439265.1 of Dillenia suffruticosa. NCBI lineage: Eukaryota > Viridiplantae > Streptophyta > Magnoliopsida > Dilleniales > Dilleniaceae > Dillenia > Dillenia suffruticosa. The sequence continues at coordinate 13,146,069 of JAVTVX010000027.1, read as the reverse complement.
CATGAACCCCAGAAACTTAATCACCAAGAGCATCGTACCGTGCCTGATCTATGCAAATATTTTAGTCAAAGATAGAAATCAGCAGAAACCTTACTCCCAATGTCTATGTATCAAAATGAAATGATCTAATTCGCTAAATTGATGCTGGGTTAAAGTTGAAATAATACTTTTTTTTAACCTTTTTAACAACTGAGAGCAACTACCAAGAAAGACAAACTGCCCTGCACTGCAGTTACTACGAACTCTGACTAATCCGATATGACCGAACCAAACCCCCCGGGCCTGGAAAAAGAAAAAGAAACCCTTGATCACACAACAGTTGCACTTTTCTTGATTATGCCTTATTGAGGCTTTTGAGGACCATTCATTGATTTTGTACCGTTGGCACCAACTTCTTCAGAGTATGCAGCTGCATGAACACCAAGAGCAGCTCTACCGGAAGGATCGAGATTTTTGGACCATGCTGCATCCCACTCCACGGCTTTCGCGGTACTGCAGGCTACACTTGGACCTCCTGGAACCGTTGACCTTGCAGCATTCTGAGAAAAACCAAAGTGTAACAATGACAAAAGGAAAATGTAGATTATATAGTTTGCTTATTTGCTAACACTGGAATTTATAGGAAAAGTTTTTAACCCGTGTGAAATCTACAATTTGGAACATAAAAATCCTGCCACTTTGATGCCTTACTCTAGCTATGCCACATCCTATTAAAAAGGAAAAAAATAAATAATAAAAAATAAATAAAAAGAAAAAATAAAACGAAAAAAAATATATATCCCACATTGTCCCTTCCACTTATTGCTTAATATGATTCTCCGGCAGAAGCACAAACTTGGGATTAAAAGGATTGATGAAGAGGTGTCAACAGAGATGTGTCATTGTACAAAAAAGAAAAGTACTTGATTCCTATCCCAAGATATTTAGTCTCCCAATGCCTATGATTTTTTTGCTTATGTCAGGAAAAATAACACAATTAGAAGCGGAGAATTTTATGTAAACATATTAATTTTCACCTTGGGGAAGAATTTTTCGAAGATTGTTCTATAGTAATATCCCTCTTTAGTTGTAGGAGTGTTCTCAGGGTAGATAAAGCTTGCATTCATCAGCATTGCATCTGTAACCTGGCATTTGAAAATAAGACACGACAAATCATCTCATATGCAATGTATGTATCTGGAAGAATCCGAAAAAAGGAGCCTCATCTACAAATCCAGCATAAGTTTTTGATGAATAAACAAAAGGGGACATTAACCAGGTAGAGGAGTTTACATGTTTGTCGGCATGCTCTTTCAAACCATCTATCCAACTGTAACCAACTCCATCGCTAAACTGTTCCTTCTGCCTGTACAAGATATGCTGAAACAACAAAAAGATATACTTTCAACAACTCCCAGAGGAACTTAAACAAGGTAAGGTCTAGATAAAGTACAGGCATCACACTAGAACCTGATAACCAAAATGAGAAAATTACAGAGGATAAAAGCCACTAAACTTGAATGGCATGATGAATAAAATCTCACAACAGCAAGATACAAACCTTGGGCAAATACGGCTTTTGCTTATCATCAAATGCATTGCGCAGCAGCCACTTCTCAATCCGACCAAGATCAGGCCTAATCTGCTCATGTTTAACAAAAGAATCTTTCAGATCTACTTTTACACAATTTATTACTCGCATTAAACTTAGAAAGCCCAAGGCTGACCATTTTCCACTCTGGATCAATGCTCATTGCCACATTGATAAACTCCTTATCCAAAAAGGGCACACGAGCTTCTAGACCCCAGGCTGAAGTAGATTTGTTAGCCCTTAGGCAGTCATACAGATGAAGAGCTTTAATCTTATCAACAATAAGCAGAAATTAGAATTCGAGAAGGAACAGTAGTTATAAAAAACTCAGAAACTATATCAACTCCACAAGCAATTCCTTCAACAACACATACTGCATGCATGCTTGCAGCTCAGACGAACACACCACATCATAATCACATTCCCAGACAAAAATTTCGAAGAGGTTGTTCACAGGCAAATACCTTTCGACAGGTTTCTTCATGAAATTCCTTCTTGTTAGGTGCCTTGTGAAAATACAAGTAACCTCCAAAGACCTCGTCAGAACCTTCCCCAGAAAGAACCATCTTCACACCCAATGATCTAATTTTCCGAGACATGAGAAACATGGGAGTGCTTGCTCTAACAGTAGTCACATCATATGTTTCAATGTGGTAAATGACTTCTTCAATAGCGTCTATTCCTTCCTGAGATGTGAAGAGATTTGTGTTTTAAGTTCTAATTCATATGCAAAAAGGACAAAGGGAAAAAAGAATGCTGCAGACTCCATCTTTATATTACCTGAACCGTGAAATGAAATTCATGGTGCCGGGTTCCCAGATAATCTGCAACCTCTCTAGCAGCTTTCAGATCTGGGGAACCCTGAAACATTTAAATGTAGCAAAAATGGAATTAGGATCCCAGAAGATAAACCAACATCCTTGATTGCTGAACACTAAGGAAGAAGATCCTAGCAAGATAAACATTAGTTTATTGGCCTTTTGTTGCCCTATAAAGTGCACTAAAGATGTCAAGAAATTGTAAGAAAGCCAGAACATGTTATGATCACACACAGAATCTTCCAGAGATGTGTTAACTTTCTTTATCCAGATCTGAAGCCCAAATGACAGACATTCATAAGTCAAGTTCCAGAAAACATCAGCACCTTAAGCATCTTCCTGGTCATTGTCCCAAAGGATCCTTTATTTTGTATAGAATACTTCCACCTCATCTATATATATGTAGCAGAAGTAGCTCAAAACTTGAACAGAAAGGCACTTATGAAATTAGATCCATGATGTCACTGGCAACATCTCCTTGTGCACAATGGGGGAAACTTTTGACACTTTTTCTGCTAAGAAATATTTTTACAACAAAAGAAGTCTCGACTTTTCTGACAGTTTAATTAATATTTCAATAAAAAACAAACATAACACAATAGTAGGTAAAGTGAATAAACCTTGAATATATTCCACGACCTCTTGACAAGTCACAAAGTCAAAAAAATTAGATCGAAACTGAGCAATATAATAGGCATCATTCAAGCAACAATTTTTTTTAAAAAAATTATATCTGCTTTAGATTTGAAATTTTCAGGTTTGTAGAATGTCAAAGGATAAATCAGCAGGCATATAACAGTACAATTCAGGGAATGAGATTTATGACCTTCAAACCAATGCAAAAGGTGTGCAGTTGTGAACCCCACTGACAAGCAGCTTCTGATTCTGCAATATGGCGGGAAGCCACGGAAGCAACAAGTGAAGAGTCCAGTCCTCCAGACAAAAGTACACCAAATGGCACATCAGTCATTAGTCTTTTCATTACAGCCTGTATAAAAGGGAGATAACTGTAAGTTGATCTAAAGAGTAACTTAGTCATGCATGGAAAGTGGAGACTTGAGCCCTTGACTTCCTACAGAAAACCGTGGTCACGTTATGGGGCTAACAAATATATATGTGTATAAATGCATGTATCTATGAGTGTGTGTCACACACGCACGCGCGCGCCCCCTCACTATGTCCTCTTTGACTATGTTCCTGAAGGCTTTAGAAATTGTCAGGCAACGCAGCCACATATCTTTCCACCATTTGTTGAAGAAGGTTAAAAGGAGATATCAATATGTTAAGCGGTATTTGCTTTCTAATGATCAACATAAGATGTATCTGGAATTTATTAATGCAGAAAACAGAACCAAGACAATAGAAAAAGCAGAGATTTCAAATCATGCCTTTTCAAAGGCCTCACGCAGAAGTAGGGGTTCGTATGGAGTTGAAGGAATGCTTTCTGAATACCACAGGGGGTTATACCACCTCCTAATCCCTCCTGTAAACGTTAAAAAAAAAAACAGAGAGAGAGAAAGAAAGATGGATGAGTCGGTCTATGGAAATTTGAATCCATAAGCAGGGCTTGAAATTATATTGAGAAAAACATGTGCATGGTCTTTTCAGAAAATCAGTTTAATAATTAATAGTAGCATGTTAGAGTAATATGTGCCATCCTCAAGCTGATGCAAGGTGCTGCAGTAACTTCAACAAGCAAGAATTTGTTTTATCTACAATAATCATGGACAATCGTACTACATTTAGGTGTCCTAATGCCTTCCGGTAAGTGCTTGCCTCAATCATTAATTGAGAGAAGATTCTCCCTTCCTTGTTCATTAGCATGCCAACACCATGTAAAACACAACAATTTTTCACACAATCCACAAGAATTGTCTAACTTTTTATCATCCTTTAAAGCATGGGACATTTCACAAACAATTTTTCAAAGACATTACTCCATTCACAAACCAAATTGCATGAATCTCTATAAACTCGATTATGACAACAATCTTTTCACCACAAAAGAAAAGTGTTTTGTTTTCTTTTACTAAACCCTAATGCCTTTTCTTACCTGTCCTAACAAGATGAGGGTATTGTACACATTTTACACATTTTATATCATTCATTGCAAATTCATTTTTTCATTTATCCAGAAGTATTCAACAAATGTTACTCCATCTTGAAATTAACATAAATGACTAAAGAACACTTAAAATTTGTGTCTATAAATGGCAAGTATTAGGACGAAACTTCAAACAAGCTGTTTGTCATGAGCCCAAACAAGCCAAGTGTTGGGTGTTCAAGTTTGCTTTTTTATACTGAATGTTGTCCAAAATTGTGGCCAGAGCTTGGCTTAATTACTAAATAAATGGGCAGTAGTGAAGTTTGAAGCTTGTTTGTGAATGACCATGTTGATTTGGAGCAGCAACCCAAAACTCGTGGCAGGTCAACAATTCAAATTTCTCATCCAAAATAAGATATGAATTTCACTGATTGAGAAAATAAATTGAATGAATTTCCATATCGTGCTATAGTTCCCCCAAAGATTAGCATAATTGAATAATGATCTGTGACTTCTAGAGTGCTGTTTCATCAGACAATTTAAGAGAAAGAACACAGAATAGAGATGATGCCAACATGTACCAAGTTCTCAAAGATTTAGAGAAAGTAGCACATCAGTAGTATGCCACAATAAAGTTCCATATTTACAAGGTCTAAGTACTTGTACCTTGTTTGCTAGAATATATATGACCAGGCAGAAAAGATATAAATCGTTCACAATCATCACTCAAGGCTTTCATCTCTGAAGCAAACCATATCGATCCTACACAAATGGAAGATAAAGGTCAAACATCACATTAGCATCTCATGACTGAACAACACGACAGACACGTTTCCATTCATAAAACAGCAGTAAACTACTAAGCAAGTTATATTCTCAAGGATCCAAAAGCTAAAGATGGAACAGCAACATTACATCAACAAAGACTAATGCCATCTCACTATCTAAAGGCCACTTTACTTGCAATCCCAAACTCATACTCAATATGGCCCTTGTTTGTAGCCTTAAGAAAAAGCAAACTAAAAGATAATGCGGCGCTCCCACCAAAGAGAGTTGAAAAAATAATAGTGCTCCAAAAGCTTTTTGACAGTTTGCTGCTAGGACTGAACTATTGAATTGTCAATGATGTAAAGAAATGGTAATCACGCATACATGAGACAGATTGAGATCGTTTACCCCACAGATTTTGTGCAGGCATGTTTTTCAATCTTAACTATTGGCTGGGTGTCTTCAACCTGTCGGAGAATATTATAAGCTGGGAGGTATTTTGAAATTCATACAGCAAAAAGGAAAGTTTTTAGGATACTTCCATTATCGTCATTTTGGTTGGTTTGCGGGGAACATGATAGAAATTTTCAGGGAATTGAGTATCCTTGCTTTTGTAAGATGTTGGCGGAGTACTTTATTGTTTCTTTTGCTTCCTTCTCAGATATATTTACTCTTGCTTTTCCTATCCAAAAAGGGGGAAAAAAAGGCACACAAGCAATAATATTCAGTTGTTTTTCTCTAGGAGGCGATGTAAACTGGGGACTATGAATTTGAGATTATAATAGATTATCCAGATTATTGCCCTCGTTTTCAAAGATACTTTCTGGCTGATTATGATGTTCAGTGATACAACCAAAAAGTTCACTTCTACCAATATGGTGTGCACTATGTATATCGATGTTTGCATATATCATCTGTGAGAAAAACCTTACTTTTGACAGTCAACCAGCATGTGGCAAATGTATCATGTTGGAATATCCAAAAGAAGATCATGAATTTATGCCATACCCATTATTGAGCTGAGATAATACATTCCAGCATTTGTTATGAGTGAATTTTGAGTTAAAACAAGGCCGAACACAATTGGCAACTGTGACTTTGCAGGAATTAACTACAAGAAGACGTGCACAGCCGAAATAATCAGATTGACGAATGCCAATTTTACAGTTGTGCAGCATAGCAAACTACAGTCTCAAAATCAGCTTTATCGGTGTATGATTTGGACCCAACATCTCTAATTATCATGACTCTACAACAACAATAATAATCTAAATCTTAATCTCAAGTTTTTGGATCGGCCAGTGAGAGACAAATATAAAATAGAAAACAATATATATATATAAAACCAAAAAAAAAAAATCTTTACAATGATAAAAGAAATTTAACTTGTTCGAATTCTCCTACGCTACTCATTCCTATTTAAAGATATAATCATCATATCTTTACGAATACAAAGCATCTAAGTTTTCAATGGCTTATCTCAACGTTTCACTAAATCTCCTATATTTAAACTCTCGGTCCTCCTAACTTATGTGTCTTTGGGTTTTCGTTGCACATTTACAAACCATTTCAAGTGATACTCTCGCATTTTATTCACAATTAAACTCACTCTCAATTTAGTAATTATCTCTTCATTTCAAATTTTACTATACATCCATTTAAACATCTTTGTCTCAGCTATAGTTATTTTATGTTTTTGTTATTATTTAATAGTTCAACACTCAGTATCATAAAGTAATGTAGATGTTACTGCAATTCTATAAAACTTTCTTTTCAAATATAATGATATCGTGTGATCGTAAAAAACTCCAGATACCCTTCTCCATTTCATTCAACCCATTTGGATCCTATTATTCACATCCTCATTTTTGTTGTCATAATTTTGAATGATGAACCCAAAATATCTAAAACATTCACTTTTTTGTACGTTCTGTCATTCTAACTTAATTATTTCTTCATTATTCTGATAATTACCACTAAACGTACATCTCATATACTTCGTTTTTTACCGGCTCAATCTAAATCATCTGAATTCTAGTGTGTCTCTCTATAACTCTAATTTAGCACCAATATTCTCTCTAGTTTTATCGATCAATACTATATCATCTGCAGAAAACATACACTATGATATTTCATCTTGAATACTTTTTGTGATTTCATCTAGCACTATTATAAAAAGGGTGGGACTTAATGCTGAATCTTGGTGAAATCCGATGTTAATTAAGAAACTCACTTAAACCCCTGCAAATTCTTACATTGGTAACAGTCAACTCATATAATATCTTTGATGAGATTAATGTATCTCACGGAAATCTCTTTTTTCAACATCCATCACAATACGTCTCCAAGAACTCAATCATATGTTTTTTCTAGATTAATGAATACGATATGTAGCTCTCCCATCAAATGTCTTAACAAACGAATTGTTTTGGTGGTGGATCGTCCTGACATTAATCTAAATTGATTGAGGCAAACTTACCTTCAATCTCAAACGGTGCTTCATCACTCTCTCCCACAACTTTATAGTATAACTCATAAATTTAATTTTCCTAAAATTAGAACAATCTTGTATGTCTCCTTTATTGTTATATAGTGATACAAGTGCACTCTCCCTTCATGTTTGAAACATTTTCTTGTTTTACCAGATTTGGTTAAAAAGGTCTACTACCGTTGTTATCTCAACTTCACCCAAACATTTTCACACCTCAATAGGAATGCCATCCGGTCCTATGACTTTATTATTTTTCATTCTTTTTAAGGCCTCTCTTATTTCATGAGGAAAAATCTTACATTTAAAATCCCTATTAATCTCTTCTACAGATATCGTGATATTGTCGATATTACTTATACCCTCCACATTAAAGAGATTATCAAAATAATCTATTCAACGCGTTCTTATGTCTTCATTCCTTACAAGTATACTATTGATATCACTCTTAATATATCTAACACCATTTAGATTATTTCCATTCCTCTCCCTTAGTTTTGCAATTCTGTAAATCTCTTTTTCTCCATTCTTAGTTTTTAGTTTCTTGTATAATTCATTATATACTTGATTCGTGGATAATATTCTTCATCTCTTTTTTTTTTGCAATCTTATATTTTTCAAATGCATCGCTTCTTCTCTTACTTTTAAGATTCCTATAACACTCTTATTTGGTTTGTATAGAAGTTTGGATTTCCTCATTCCACCACCATGACTCCTTGCGTATTGGAGCCCGACCCCTAGATACGCCAAGAACCTCCCTATCTATATTCTTAATATCATTAGACATTTCTGCCCACATAGTTTCTGAATCATTAATAGAGGACCAGGTTACTAGCTGAAATAATTTGTTTCTAAAAGTTGCTAGTTTTTTTCCTTTCAATTTTCACCACTTAATTCTTGGCCCCACCAACAAACGATATTCCTTTTGCCTTTTAGACACACTAGCATCAACAACTAAAAGTCTATCTTAAGTTGCTACACTCTCCCTTGATATAACTTTACAATTCTTACGTATCATTTTATCACCCCTCTTGATGAAAAAAAAAAAATCTATTATCATGGCTCTATTTCCCAAAAAAAGTACAGTCTAGATAACCACTCTTCCAGTCATAGATGATAGCAAGACCTCTCAAACTTGATGGACATACAATAAACCAACCAAAATGACAATGAAAAAGCTCCCATCCAATCTAACAGTTTTCCAGAACTACATGACCCACAGTGATTCAGACCGACAACGCAATATCCTTGTCCTCTATCGCCAGTACTAATACAGCTTTAGGACCATGATCACACGTCTATCCTTCTAGCATTAGAGTTTCTAAGAAGTCATGGTCACTGGAAGTGCAGTTGCTGAAACTCCTCCAGATCAAACATCTCATCCATTCATTGAAACACAGACAAACAAGACATACAAGTTAGTACAGTGTCTAGATAAAGAGCAAAATAAGCTCAACCTCGAGGATGATTTGGTAGATTCTTTGTTGATATGATCACATACTGTTGTGTGCCATTTATAGGTATAAGAGAGTGAGAACAGGAGAGAGGATGCCTCTTGTCTTCTGGAAAGGTAAAGGGCATTTGGAAGTCAAGTGCCATTCACATTTGTTCTTCCACAATGATGCATAAGAGACAATAATGGGGGCGGTAGTAGGAATTCTATAACTGATGGGATCAAAATAACCTCTGTAAGAAGAATAGAGGCCACTTTGATGCAATGTACTATCCAGTTGTCCACTTCTCATCACTAGAGATCTCACTAGACTCAAGACAATAATGTACAAAATTAAATTTCGTAGCCATAAATACTTGGCCAAAACTTCCAAAGCTCAAATAGACAAGGAAATTGATTGAAAAGAAAAGAAAAAAAAAAGAAAAAAGAAAGTTACTAATAGCAGCATCTCTAAGATCATAGCTAATGATTTAAATTTCATAATCCACCTATTTTTGTTGCATCTACATTCTGTTCATTTAATCATTCATATGAAATACCAGGATTCAAGTTGACTTCTTTAGGAATAAATGCTTCAACAACTTCTTTGCATTGGCTTTGCCAAGTGAGGACTAGAAGACATTGACAAGCAAACAAAAACATAGCACATCAACTAAAGAAAGAGTTGTACCAAAACACCAATCAAGAGTAATTGTGACAGCAGGTTTAAATAACATAGACCAAGTCACATTTACTTACCATCAAGACCCCATCCCATGTATAGTGGTGTAATACCAATAGCATCCCTAGCCGCAATGAAACTTTTGTCACGGGTGTCAAGAAGAACAAAGGAGAACATTCCATCCAACATGTCCACAAAATCTTCTCCATATTCTTCATACTGGAAATCAAATTATTTAAGCTATCTACCGATGAAAGATGAGGAAAAGCACCATTTGAGAAAATATGGTGAAGAAAGGCTTTGATTTATTTGTCTTTCAACAATTACAGAACATGTTTGGTAAGAACCATGGCATTATATGTCTGTAATTGATACAACATTGACAATTGAATTAGAAAACATTACAATTTTAAATTACTTACAAGATGGGCAATCACTTCACAATCACTTCCGGTGCGAAACTGATGATTGGGCAGCTTTTCTCTAAGTTGTTTGTGGTTATATATCTCTCCATTAACCTAACAGAAGATAAATTGTCAAGACCAGTTAAATAAGTTGCTTCGTACATGCAAATCAAGGTGAATAAAATAGTGTAACAAATATATCACAATGCACTAGAAGACATTTCAGTGAATAAGCAAGTTGGCATATGACATACATTGATAAAATGTACTTTACAGCTCTGCTTCGTGTTAGAAACAAGAAAACCTTTATTTTCCATGATTCCATCCACATAATTAGACAACTACACTTTTGGTTTAAGACCAATGGCCTTTGGCTTACCTTTTGACATGTTGCTCTCATACAGATGTAACTATTTCTGTAGAACCTCTAGGTGTACAGATAGAATACTGTGGGCGTGATTCTAATTAAATTGCATTTTCCCTATCAATATAAGGACACAAAAAGAGAGAGAGAGAGAGAGCGGAATTATAATTTCTTAAAATATGTCATTCTTTTTACTTTGTAAATACCCCTAAATTAAAAAGTATTAATTTTTGTAGAGATTATCTAAAGGAAAAGAATAGGTGTCATGCATAAAAAATTCTAATAACTTCACACCTCCCACTTTCCTCTCAAATTCATCTCTCAACATTCTATTTCTCCCCCTCCCTGAAAATGATCAGTAGCTGATTCAATTGGGAAGTTATGAACCAGTACACATCCCATTTTGAGAGGCTTTTTCTGGCTTGTCGAAATAACAAGATTCCATGTTCAACAATTGAAGGAAAATTAAAAGAAAAACAAACAAGTACATCTGTTTGTTAGCATGATCCTTCTTTGATATTATGCATTACCAAGCCTTAAAATGCCTCGCATCATCACAAATAAGCAAAAGGAAGAAAAAGAAAAATGATTAAGGAATTATTCTCTTCATATTTAATTGTGCAGTTGAAGAAGATTAGATACACACATATTTCAATACGCGTTTACAAGTAGAAGCAAATAAGCTGACATGTCTACGGGGAATGATCTATAAAAGCAAATAAAAGATATGAATAGGAACTCCAAAAACCTTGTAGCCTATAAGAAAGCACTACCGAATAACACCAACCATCCACCCAAAGAGAGTCTCTCACCGTGACAACAATAGTTTTGTCTTCATTGTACAAAGGTTGATCTCCAGATGTAGGATCAACAATAGCCAATCTTTGATGGGCAAGATAACAGTCCCCATGACAATGCAAGCCACTCCAATCAGGACCGCGGTGGCGCAACCTGCATTTTCAAAATCACTAATGACATGAATGAAGCATCCAGTCAAAAAGTACATTTCATATTTGATCCATAAACACTATGGGAAGTAATAAAAAAACCCACTATAACATGCAGCATATGGGACTGAAAAGATCTGTCATTTATCTCAAAGCAAATAAATTAATTTTTATACTAAATTCTCCACCAAGATCTTTTCATGGTATCCACGTCTGTCGATAGACAATGGTACAATTGTGCAAACTGAGTTCATGTAACATAGTGAATGACCCCACCGATTCTTTCACTAACTCCCATTTTAAAATCATTAGAAGGCCCTTGAGAATGAAAAATATACACTCTTCTAATCCATTAAACAATTTCAGAGCTTCAGAATGATTACAATATATCAGCAACATGCAAGATGCCTTACATGAATTGGGAGGCATTCTCAAACAACCTATATTAATTTTATACATAATATGTTCCCTAGTCACGGTAAAGGTAGCGAGGGCTATCATAAAGTATAAACAAGTGATGACCTTGTTCTTCACGTTATTCTGCATTCTTATTACTGAATCTGGATTTGGGACTGCACTGCCCCGCATAAACAAAAATTTAAGACTCCTGAGATTTGTAATTAAGGATGTCACAAAGTTGGGAGAAGATGAAATTCCATTTGGGCATCAGCCACTGTGGAAAGTAATCAATTTCCAGCTACCTACTAGTACACTCGTGCTTAACCAACTCGAGTAAAACCCAACCAAACTAAATCACCAATACATGTCATTAATTCTTCCTTCTCCATTCAGCTTCTATGAGAACGAATCTCGATAATTTCTCATATAATCATCACAATGAATCGATTTTTCTCATTAATGCATCACATTCTCACACTTTCGATGCCCAATTAAAACCAAAACCAATCTTTTCAAATCAAGGAAAGAAGGAAAAAGCAAACAATCTCGACTATTTGCAACAAAACCATCTAAATGAATGACGATTTTTTTTTAATGTAGGCCTAAGATTCTCCCATAATCACAATGAGAACACCAAAATCAAAAGCAAAAAGAAAGAGATTAAAACCTGCGAGAGAGTTCTATTATTCTCGCGCGCTTCGAAAGAGAGTTGTCAACGATACCGAAGACTGCGAGTATTCCACACATAGCTTCCTCTCTCTGTGTCTCTCTCAGCTGTTCTCGACAAATGAAGGAAGAAGAAGAGACGAGAGTTCAAGCGGGAATGAAGAGGATGCGGAAAAGCAGGGGATCTCTCTCTCTCTCTCTCTCTCTCTCTCTCTCTCTCTCTCTCTCTCTCTCTCTCTCTCCCTCTCTCCCTCTCCCTCTCTCTCTCTCTCTCAGCAGCCTATTGAGAAATCGAGGAAGAAGACGAGAAAGAGTCTCACGGCAGGAGGATGCAGCGGCTGCGGAAAAGAAGGGATTTGTATACGAATATAAAAGCGGGCACATAGATCATGAGCCGTTGGATTCTGACAACTTTTCAAAGATTCACTCTTTTTCCAATTTACCATTTTACTCTACTAGGTGGGCTTTATTAGGGTTTCAGGCCCCATTTACCTTAACACGATGGATTTGTTCCCCAATAGCTTGAAATACCCACTTGAGATGTGAAAAATAATGGACTCTTTTTTCCTATAAAGCAAAATTTGATCTTCTAACCCACCTGCAAAACATTTCATATCTTCAATTCCATATATACATTTGTTTTCCAACCAAAAAGATAATACCGCAATGTCTTTTTTAGAGAAAAAACACTCTACAATCTCCATTTAACGATCCACTTTGTATGGTTATTTCTCTTATTATTATAATTTTTAAATAAAATTATTTAAATATCATAAATTTTTTTTATTCATAAAATATTGATTTCATACTCTAAGAGTACGAAACTTACCTAAAACTATAAGCATTGCAGAGATAATCACTGGACCACAACATCTTATGTGTTGTTGTAGTTTTTTTCTTTTATTTTTTAATTTTTAAACAACTCAATATATTAAAATAATTAATATTTATATAAAAATTCTTTTATATTTTATATTATATATTTTCTCACATAAATTATTTTCTTATTTAATCATAATTTTATTTTTTATATTATTTGATTTATAATTAATAATTATATTTTTGATCATTTTACATTCTTATTCTAAAAATGGTTATTCAATTATTTTTATAAAATAATTAATATTTACATAAAAATATATAATTATTAATTATAAAACAAATAATATAAAAAATAAAATTATGATCAAATAAGAAAATATGTAATATAAAATATAAAAGAATTTTTATATAAATATTAATTATTTTAATATATTAAGTTGTCTAAAAATTAAAAAATAAAAGAAAAAAACAACAACAACCACATAAGATATTGTGGTCTAGTGGTTATCATTTCAATACCTCATATTCTCATGCTTGAGGGGTTAGAATTCACGTACTTGCACTTTTTGTAACAAAAAAAGAAAACATGAGTAGAAAAGTAGGAAACAGGTTTGGCACTCTATGAGTGCGAAACTTGTTTCCCATTCGATCCAATTTCACATTCTGAGAATATGAAATCAACATTTTAAAAATAAAAAAAAAATACGATATTTAAATAATTTTATTTAAAAAATACAATAATTAGGGAAATAGCCCCAGCTTTGTAACTATAACATTTTTTTTTTCAATCAACATCTAATGAAATTCTAGTATTTTTTGAAAAATATTTGACAAAAGAAATCTAAGTAAACAAAAGGATAACAAAATGAGTATTTTTTTTTTTTTATTTTCTGTAATGATATGTCAGTTCTCTTTAAAAAAAAAAAGAGAATAACTTTTAATATAAAAAATTAAAACATTACATAACAAGCAACACCGGTCATAACAGTTTAAGAATCATTATTCATGTAAAATTTAAAATTTTTACTAATTTTAAAATTTTATAGAAAATTGAGTAGAATTTTATTTGAAAAATAACTATATAATTCCTCAAGGTAAGGATAACCTAATAAACACTTTTATATCAACATATAAACCGACATAATATGGTTCTATCGACATGCCTAACAACAACAATTATAAAACAAATACCATATTTAAGACCATAACATATATCCTTAATTTAGGTAGCATTACCCTGTTCTAAAACATGATTCAAGGCATAGAAAATGAGAGAAACAAGGCAACATAATGATCACTCTAGGCCACAACGAATCATAGCTTAGATATCATAGCAACTTAAACATAATAATAAATTAATAGATATCTCAATAGAACATTCAACTTGTCTCAAAATAGTTGTCTAGTCAACTACACCTCTTGATGAATATATATATGTATAAATAGAATTTTGTGCTTTGCTACAATCCCATATATCTTTAAGAGTGGTCTTGCCTCTTCTACACCTAATTCTAACATCATCAGCTATAAAATATCACATAATAAATTCATAATAGATCTCACAAATTTTAAATAAAAATAACTAGTGTTGCTACATTACCAAAGGTGGCTTCAATCTACATTCAAACATTCATCAATAGTTACCTATGGTGCTTCTTCATATACTTCTATAATTTTTATACCTCTTATTTCTCTCTTCGTTGTGGCACAATTACGTCTGTTTGAAACACAATAAACCCAAATTTGAAACATGTTAATATGAAAAAAAATAAATAAGAAATGTAATAAACATGTGAACATAGTTAGAAGAAACAAATTAGAATTAAAAGTTTTAAATTTGTTAGTATAAAATAAGTAAATCAAAAGGAACATATCCGAAATAAGTAAATCAATAAATAATAAGTAAATCATAAATATGAATATCCAACATTAATGTGAGGCAATGACCTAAAATCTTCCATACTTTCTAAAAATTGATAAATATGCAATGCTCCCAAGTGTGTAAGGATGCTTTTATATGCTCTCGATCTTGACATCCTCTAGTGGTGTAGAGATACTATTAAAGCATGGAAGAGATGAAACCATGGCTTGGTTTTGCATATTATCTCTTGGGTATGGCATTTGACATGTTAAAGTGGAGGTTTGTCGCTCTAGGTTTGAGCACAAAGTTGGGGTTTTGTATAAGGAGAGCCACAAAAATCCGAAGGTCTCACCAAAATACTTGTTCATGCTCTAGAACATGCAAGTTAAGTGGTCATTATTGAATGTACATTTGTATATGTGCATGCGCGCATGTAAGTACAAGCGTGCAAGATAAGTGGCCATGATTCCCTTATAAACACCCTTCTTTTTATGAGAAGGTTTATGTAATTTAAGAAAACCATGCTACAACATGAAGTTGCTTACAAATGAACTCTCAAGTGTATGTGATAGTGTTGCCTTTACTCTTATTCTTGGCATACCATCTTAATTTTAGAAAGTATTGAAAATTTTAAATCATACATTACTTGTGCCCTAATTTGGCCCTAGTTTTACTGTAATATAATTTGATTGTACCCTAAGTATACCATAACTTTACTTAATATAAATTATTTTTTCATAATTGTGTCCTAATTTTATCTAATATAAATTAATTTTGCCTTTATATTGCCCTTATTTTACCTTAATTTTATCCTAATTTCACCCTAATTTTGTTTAAATTTGCCCTAATCATATCTTTGTATCAAAATTCATTTACTAATACACTAATAATATCATCAATGTATTCAGATTTGTACAAAAGGGAGCAACTCACTTGTGGAAGGGACAGAGGTGGTAGTGAGCAATGAGAACAAGGAAGCAAGCGTTGAGGAAAGAAAGCAATCTCTGTCAGAAGCAACCTTTGACAACTTTCTTCAATATTAGGACAACAATGGTGCAACTTTATTGGCGACAAACCTATAGTTGCGACGGTGGCAAATGGAGAAGAGGGAAGAGAGAAAAAAAAGAAAAAACATAGAGGAGAAGAGATCAGTTCATGTTTGGCCCCAAAAATATCAATAAAGAGTGAAGGATGCCGACATTTTTATAGAAAAATATTGGCAATCTTACAGCAAAAGGGCGATATTTTTAAGTAAAAATGTCGATATCTCCTCTCTTTCTAGTGTCTCTCTCTAGTCCCTCTCTCACTAAAAAAGAACACGTTTTTTACTACGAAATTTAGCGACAAATTATTTTCGTTGCTATTTTGCGACGAATCTAGCGATGAAAAATTTTTTTCATCGCTATTTCCAACAAAATTTCCAACGAAAAAATAATCGTAGCTAATTTAGCGACGACCGGAAATTCGTCGCTAATTTTGCGACGAATTCCAGAATTCGTCGCTAATTTTGCGACAAATTTCGGAATTCGTCGCTAAATTTGAAAAATAATTAAATAAAATAAAATATTAATATATATTTATTAAATAATTAATTAATTTTGCGATAAATTTCGAAATTTGTCATTAATTTTGCGAAGAATTTAGGAATTCGTCGCTAATTTTGCGACGAATTTTTTGAAAAATAATTAAATAAAATAAAATATTAATATATATTTATTAAATAAAAAATTAATTTTGCGACGAATTTCAGAATTCGTCGCTAAATTTAAAAAATAATTAAATAAAATAAAATACTAATATATATTTATTAAATAATTAATTAATTTTGCGATAAATTTCGAAATTCATCTCTAATTTTGCGACGAATTTAGGAATTCGTCGCTAATTTTGCGACGAATTTAGGAATTCGTCGCTAAATTTGAAAAATAATAAAATAAAATAAAATATTAATATATATTTATTAAATAATTAATTAATTTTGCAATGAATTTCGAAATTCGTCGTTAATTTTGTGACGAATTTAGGAATTCGTCGCTAAATTTGTAAAATAATTAAATAAAATAAAATATTAATATATATATATTAAATAAAAAATTAATTTTGCGACGAATTCTGAATTCGTCACTAATTTTGTGACGAATTCTGAATTCGTCACTAATTTTGAAATATAATAAAATAAAATAAAATATTAATATATTTTTTTTATTTTTTATTTTTTATTTTTTATTTAGCGGCGAATTTCTAATTTGTTGTCGCTAAATTTTTACGACGCGTTATTAGCGACGAAAAATTTTTCGTCGCTAATTTCGTCACTAACGTTTTTAGCGATGAATTTTTATTAAATTTTCGTCGCTAAATGTGTGACTAAAAGCTGATTTTTTTGTAGTGTCTCTAGTCCCTCTCTCTACCCTTTCCTAACATTTAAGGAAATGTCAACATATAGTGAAGATGTTGACATTTTCACACAAAAAAAGTTGGTGTCCTTATAGTGAAAGGGCAATGTTTTTAGGTAAAAACATTGCCCCTTCACTCAACTAAGGGAATATGCGACATTTTTTAGAAAAAAAAACAATGCGTTTTCCCCTCTCTCTAGTCCTTCTCTCTCTATACCTTTCCTTACATTTAAAGAAAATATAAAGGATCCCTTTTTTGACAATTCAGCACTAAATGTCGACAAAGCAACATATTTTGTTGATGTTTATGGAAAAACATTGGAAAAGCTCAAAGTTTTTGTTAATGTTTGGTTTTGAAACATTAGCAAAATAGCAAAACTTCTTGCCACCAATTATTTTTGCATGCTAACAATTTTTTTCGATGTTTGTCAATCTAAACATTGCCAAAAGTCTTCTTGTTAACATTTCTTTATGAAAACATAGCAAAAAGAAATATATTGATGACGCATTGCTTAAATGTCGAGAAAGGTTATTTTTTGTAGTATTTTGTTAAACATTAATAGACTATAAACATATAGAAACCAAAGCATAAAACATTTCTTGAATAACAAATAAAAGATGATGTGAGAGATCATATTAAGGGCTTTGAAGCAATTGATGAGGGGGTCAAGGAGGTCATATTGAGGGTATCTGGTTTTGACCAGGTCATCTCCTAGTCAGATACTTAAAGGTTTCATTTTTGTCGACTAAACTTTCGGCTATGAAATGTGCTCAGCTTGTGCAGAGGGTGACAGCTCGGATTTAGCATTGGACGAATAGACACTTATCCTATTTTGGTTGACTGAATTCAAACGTATTGATCTTCTATGTTCTTCTAAAGGTGGTTTGCAAAGAAATCGAGCAGACTATGTTAGATTCTTATAGTTTGGTCCATCTCTTGACTGCCATAAGGCTAAGGTAGCTTGGTCCCTTGTTTGTCGGATGAGGAAAGAGGGGTTGGGGCTAAAGAGAGTAATTGATTATAATGGAGTAGCACAAATTAAGCATATCTAGTATCTACGTTCAAACCCTGAGGATAATATCTGGTCACGATGGGTGATAACATATATGCTTTGAGGACGTACCTTCTGGTATATTTGAGTTCTAGATAGATGTTCGTGGATATGGAGGAAACTTTTATCTCTTCAGCATTTGGTTCGGAATCTGGTGGTTTGGAGGATGGGTAATGGTAGTCGCATCTCATTCTTGTATGATAGTTAGTTGTCTATAGGCCCTTTGATAAAGGTCTTCGAGAGGACTGTCCCAGGGAGATCATGTTTTCCGAGTAAGTGTTCTATACGAGATGTTTTCGTCGGTACTCATTGGTAAAAGAGTATATTCAGGGCTATAAGCGATCGATTTCGAGATTGATGAGAGTTTTTTTAGACCATATTCAATAGACTATCTCGGAATCTGATTTTTCATTTATTGTTGAATGTAACAAAATTGTATAGACTCTCAATTCTAGTAGGGAGTTCTCTATTGCTTCAGCTTGGAGTCACCTCAAAGGTTCCTATTCCAATTTTTTGTGGACAGATCTAGTTTGGTTCCTGGGTGTGATTTCTCAATTTGCTTTTATCTTGTAACTTGTGCTCATGGAGTGGCTACAGACGAGTTACTACCTATTCAGACTTGGACTATTGAGTTCTTCAACTTGTTATCTTTTCTCTTGTTAGAGAGAGACCATCGACCATTTATTCTTTAGATGCCCTTTCTTAAGGGAGGTTTGGAGATTGACCATGGTAAACCATGTTCCATTGACCTTTCCCATCTCTTGGTTTGACATTCAGCGACCCTTCTTTTTGTCGCTAGACATCTTCTTTGGCAGAATAGGATCTTCAAATGCCTTCTTTATGCTTGAATTTACTATATATGGATGGAGAGAAACAAGAGAATGATAGGTAAATGACAACTACCATCACGAGTCATTACAGCATTTGTTAGTATAGTCTTACCATTAGTTGAAACTAAGAATTAGGAGGTGTTTGGTTTAGTTTTTTGAATCGGAATCGAAATCGAAATCATATTCTCTGGATTTGAAATGGACAGAATCAATCCAATTTATCTATTTGGTTAGTATACTGGAATGGGTTATCATTACCATAACTGATATTTGGTTGGTTTTTTTTTTTTAAATAATAGGAATTAACAATTTTTTAATTTTACTCTTATTTCAATATACAATAAAAACTGTGAATAATTTAAAATAAATTGTTTTAAAATATTATATGAAATTAAGTATGGTCCAATCAAGGATTCAGATTTTGGATATTCTTTTCAGAATATGAAAAGACAGGGAAGTGTAAGAGTGGAGAGTAATGGGTAATTTTGAGTAAGTGTGAAAATAAATAATTATTTGAAAATGAGACGTGAGTTTCTAACAAAATCCACCAATTTATTTGGGATTTGTGGATTCCTAGATTTTTATGTATGAATCCAAAATATTCATTCCCATAATATTAACCTAAATATTATCTTTCGATTTCATTCCCATTCTTTATTCCTATACTGTCTTACCAAACACCCTCTAGATCTTTTTGTTTGGGTCATTCATAGTGGCCTGTTGATGTCTCAGGTATCTTAGGGTATATTCTGTTGCCTGTGTTTTTTTTTATTATTATTTCTTTTAATATAAAGTTTCTTTTATATAAAAGAAAATAATAATAAAAGATGATGTCTCGCAAACATAAACACATCTGATGGTACAAGGCCTAAGGCCCAAGACCCATTACCAAAGAGATCAAAACCTTACTCTGGGCCTATTAAACTAGGCTCATCAAACCAAATACACCCATAGCTCCTGGGTCATCCAAGTCCTTGGTACCCAAACTCCTCGGTCACTTTACCTTTTGGTGAATGCGTCCTGCAATTATAATTCATTCGATTAACGTGATAAGTATAACTTGAGATAATTCATGAAAAAAATAAATCTTTAAATAAATTCAAATTTTTCTTATGCGAATGAGAATTCTTCCCATTCTCGGAACAAGAAAACATGTCTCGATAGGCACTCTTGATAAGGCATGAAGCTCCTACAACTGTTGAGATATTCCTAATCAAGGAAATAGTGCATATCTAAGGGACCTTTGCTATAGTTCTTGTAATTTCGAAGATTCTCAACAATCTCTTTATAAATAAACTAGGGTTTCAACACCCACAACGCTTTACGACATTTTCAGAGGACCAAGGATATATAAGTACAACATCAGCAACCACACAGGTAAGTTCTTGGAAAACCCTACACATCAAACACACCGACAACACAGAGCCGAGACACCATTTTTCTTAATCTATTTTCCATATTCAAAAACCACTGTTTCTGACTTGAGTATCGAAGTCTTCCCCACCAGAACACCCTCCAACGGTATTTGCAGGTTTCAAAACTTCAAACCACCTCTCAATCTAGGACTCATACTCAAACAGGCAGAGTATGTATTTTTGGAGAAAACCTACCTCCATCATATTAGCGCTGCTTGTGGGAATAGGCTAAGAAGAAACTTGCTTTCAACCTGAATCTCCATTGCCATTGCAACCATGTTGCAAAATAGGAAAGGGCTACTTATCGGTTTTGATGACGATGACTTAATCGGAGTTCCACTAGATCACCATGATCCTTTTGTTATTACAGTAGAGATAGGTTTGTACATGGTTAGGAGAATTCTCATCAACCAAGGTACATGCGTGACCTCCTTTATCGGGATACTTTTCAACATATGGATTTCATCCCTACAAACTTATAACCCTAGATGGTTCCCATAAGAGGACTTTCCGATGAATCATCATATCCGAAAAACACCATAACACCCCCCGTTACCTTAAGGACTCCTCCAAATCATGCAACCACTATAGTTACTTTTAGTGTCATCAAATCCCCTTCCCCTTATAATGTCATCCTCACTTGTCCCAGTTTAAACAACCTGGAGGTCTTGCCAAGCAGTAAGCACATAAAAGTCAAATTCAAAACAGTACAGGGTATTGTAACCCTCAACTGTGATCTCACATCTCAACTACCTCCATCTGGGGAAAGCAAAAAAGAAAACCTCTCAATAGAAACGGCTGAGTTCAAGAATGATCCTGCATCAACGAACAAACCCCAACCTGTCGAAAAGGTGGAAGAGATCCCAATTACTAAGAATCTTGCACAAACTGTTCAGATTGGAGCCCCACTGCTAGCATCTTTGTGCGGGGCCATTATTGGATGCCTTATTTGCCATTCTAAGGTCTTTGCATGGTCATCCGAAGAAATGCCAGGGATGCACCCCTCGATGATTGTTCATAGGTTGACCGTTGACCTAAGCCGTAAGCCTGTGAAGAAGAAGCAGAAAAGGATATTCGCATTGAAACACAAACAAGCAATTCAAGAGGAAGTACAGAAACTTCTAATGACAGGCTTCATTAAAGAGGTGAAATATCTGGAATGGTAGCCAATGCAGTCATGATAAAGAAGGCGAACAACAAGTGGAGAATGCACGTCAACTTCACAAATCTCAACAAAATGTGCCTAAAGGATAGTTATACACTCCCAAACATCAAAAAAGTCATGGACAACTCCTCAGACCATCAACTTTTAAGTTTCATGGATGTCTACTCTGATTATAACCAAATCCGGATGGACCCTGAAGACGAGGAGAAGATGAGTTTTATTATAAAATTCGACACTTATTGTTACAGAGTCATGCCCTTCGGCTTAAAGAATGCAAGAGCCACCTTTCAAAGATTAGTCAACAAAATCTTCGATGAGTAGATTAGTAGGAATGTAGAAGTTTATGTAGACAACATGTTCGTTAAAAGCACCAGCCCAGAGGTCATGTGTCAGATCTAAAGGAAACCTTCAGAATACTGGAGTGTTACAACATGAGGTTTAATCTAGCAAAGTATACTTTTGGGATTACATTAGGAAAGTTCCTCAACTTTCTAATCATGAACTGGGAAATCGAAGCAAATCCAGAAAATATTTGAGCCATCATGGACATGACACTGCCTAAAACATTAAAAGAAATGCAATGCCTTACAGGGCAGATTGCTGTCTTAAGCTGATTCATGTCTAAAGTCAAGGAAAAATACAAGTTATCTAAAGTTGGGGAAAAGTACAACCTCTTCTTCGATGCCCTAAAAAGATTTCAAAAATTTACATGAACCGCCGAATGTTAAGCTGCCTTTGATAAGTTTAAAGAATATCTTTCATCACCGCAATTGTTCTCTCAACCTACCCTCAATAAGAAACTTTATCTTCATCTCTCTATCTCTAACCATGCCCTTTATTCTGTGCTAGTAAGGTAAGATGCTGACATACAAAGGTCAGTATATTATGTCAACCATGTCCTCTAGAAGACAGAAGTAAACTACAAGACCATTGAAAAGGTAGCTTTTGCTCTCGTCATAGCAACTCATCACATTTGCCTATAGTTCTTAGCACACACAATTGTGGTATTGACTGACCAACAGTTAAAGCAAATCCTACAAAAAATTGATACCTCAAGTCAACTTATCAAATGGAGTATCGAATCAGTGAATTTGACATTAACTATCAACCCAGACCTGTTATCAAGGGCCAAGCCCTTGCGGATTTCATCCTCGAGTGCACGCTCCCAAACCGAAATGAGCAAATACCTACCAGTCCTCGAGAAGATTGTATGCTACCGCTCTGAACACTTCATGTAGATGGGTCCTCCAACTTGTCAGGGAGTGGAGCAGGAGTCTTCCTCATGGGTCCTGATGACTTTAAAGCCGAATACGCTCTCTGCTTTAACTTCAAGGCCATTAACAACTAGGCAGAGTATGAGACAATCTTAAAAGGGCTATGAATTGCGGCATCATTGGGAGCTCGAGAAATAAAGGTATTTACAGATAGCCAACTTGTGGTTAAACAAATTGAAGGCGCCTACAAAATAAGGGAATCAATAATGGCAAAGTATCTGACGAAGATACAAGAAGTGACACGGGGATTCCATAGAGTCAACATTCAACAAATCCCCTAATCAAAGAATACAAGAGCTGATAAGCTCTCTAAGCTAGCCATCTCAAACTCAGTAGCTACGAGCCGAACGGTTTACATAGAGAGCCTCCTTTACCCGAGAATTAACGAACTAAAACAGATTCTGTCAACAAATGAATCACCTAGTTAAAAGGATCCCATACACGCGAACTTGAGCAATGGCCAACTACCAGAGCCAGCTGTAGAAACAGCTAAGATCAAACGAAGAGCCACCCAATACACCATCATTAATGGGGCTCTCTATAGGAAATCCTTCACTCATCCATACCTTAAGTGTTTGGCTCCCAAAAAATGAGATCACATCCTCCGAGAGATATACGAGGAGATATGTAGCAATCATCTAGGAGCACGGAACCTGACAAACAAGGCTTTAAGATAGGGATACTTTACCATGAAGACCGATGCAAACGCATTTGTCAAGAAATACGATAAATTTCAACACTTCTCCTTAGTCTCCCATTAACTTTCTACCGAGTTTTGCATGATTACCAATCCCTAGCCATTTGCGCAATGGGGGATCGACATACTAGGTTTATTCCCCCATGCCACGGGACAGTGAAAATTCCTCATTGTCACCATTGACTATTTCACCAAGTGGGTAGAAGTAGAGTCGTTGGCCCAGATCACAACCAAAAAGATATAGAAGTTCATTTAGTTATCGATAATCACGAGGTTCGAGTTACCTCCCTCTTTGATCACTGACAATGTAAAACAATTCAATAAGGAATTCTACGATAAGCTAGAGATCTAACATCGGTTGACATTAGTCGCCTATCCCCAATCCAATGGCCTCGTCGAGGTAACAAACCTAACGATTCTACAATGGCTCAAGACTACATTGGACAAAGCGAAAGGTCATTGGGCAGACTTACTTTATGGAATTCTCTAGGCATATCATACAACACCGAGAAGGGCTGGTGGGGAAATGCCATTTAGCTTGACATATGGGTTAGAAGCAATACCACCAGTCGAAATTGGAATTCACTCCCTATGAGTAGAATAGTACCAAACGGAGCCAAATAGGTCTGCCTTACGAGAACAACTAGACTTCCTATTAAAACAAGGGATACTGCTTCTACTCGAATGGCAACCTACCAATAACAAATGGCTCGGTACTACAACAAGAGGGTCAAGGCCAAAACATTCAGACAGAGATCTGGTACTCCGAAGAGTAAAAGCAATGGGACAACCATAGCCGGGGGGTAAACTAACGCCCAACTGAGAAGACCCATACTACGTATGCTCAGTACTTTGACCTGAAACTTACCGACTCGATCACTTGTATGGTTCAGCCATACCACGCACATGGAACTCTGGAAATTTGCATATTTATCATCAATAAGTTTTACAACCATTTTATCATGACATCTATTACTTTATAATTCATCAGTGTTAATAAAATGTTTTCAGTAAAACAAGCATGCACTTTTCAGTCAGACACCTCGTTGACCTCCCACCACGGAGCTAGTGAGACCTAACATAAACACTCGCCTGTCGGCACCTTACGTGGTACACTATAAATTTTAAAGACGCAATGCTTCTGAATACTCTCAATGCAATGCTTGATATGGTATGCATTTTCAAGGCACCACATCTCCGAGTACTCTCGGCTTAACACCCGGTACATTATAAATTTTCAATACGCAATGCCTCTAAGTACTCTTAGTGCAATGCCTGGTACACTATACATTTTTAAGGTACAACGCCTCCAAATACCCTTGACACAATGCTTGGTGTGCTATACATTTTCAAGACACAAAGCCACCGAGTACTCTCGGTGCAATGTCTGATATGCTATAAATTTTCAAGGCACAACTCCTCTAACTACTCTTGGTGCAATGCCTTGCCTAGTATGATATACATTTTCAAGGCGTAACGCCTCTGAGTACTTTCGGCGTTATTGAGATAAATGAGTTTTGATGATGATAAATTAAAGAAAAATAAGTTTAAGTGAATCAGAAAATCATTAGAAAATAAAACTATGTAGATCTTATCGACCTACTCTTTCCACACATCAACCCATTCCCTTAGATCCACTAATCTTTAGATCCATGTTGATGAATTTTACCCATACCTTAAACACGTCGAGATAATAGTAACCCTTATCAACCTGAATAAGACAAGCATAGCATAATACTTAAGCAAAATTATGTCGACAACCTTAAGAACTTGTCAACATGTCTTACACATCAATCCGTTTTAGATTACACATCGACTTGTTAACCTTAGGTAGACAAATTTATTGTGATATGTCGACTAATTTCTGAAGTATAACGACCCATCATTTTGCACACATTGACAAGCACAAGGCATAAGTCTAAAGAGGTCGACATGCCTAATAACTTGTCGATCTGATTCCTTTGTTCCTTAAGAGACACACAACGACCTACGTGTTGACTGTGTCAACACGATAGATATATCGACCAATTTTAAAAGGCCGGTCCACAAATTTTATGAAAGCATAGAAAAATATCGACGTGTACTAAAACATGTCGACCTAATGTAAGTTGTCTCTTAGAAATCACATATCGGCCTACACTTTAATTTTGTCAACACACTTAACATATCGACCAATTTCAGAGGATAACTCTACAAATTTTATGTACACACAGGATTGTGTCGACGTAGACTTAGAATGTGTCGACGTAGACTTAGAATATGTCGACCTAATGTAAGCTATCTATTGGAAATCACACATCGACTTGAATTTTAACTCTGTCGACATACATAACACATCGATCAATTTCAGAGAACAGTTCCACAAGATGTGGACTTAGAACATCTTAACCTAGACTGTTGATTTTAAAGTAAGACATGTCGATATTCTATTAGAATCATGTCGACACATCAGAACACGTTGACCAATTTAAGCTTACGTGAACACCTATTTAATTTGATACATGACCATATTGACCTAGATAACTCTCATATCGACCTAATCAATCAATAATTCAATACAAATTTTTCGAATTCAGGTTGATATACTTATTGACCCAAAATTATCAGAAAACAAATTTTCGAAACAAATTTAAACTCAACGGTTATCTCCCTTTTCTGCGTATCTGAATATTTCTATTTCAATCAAAACTAATGTTCAAATGCAACAAAAACAACTTTCGATTGGTTAACAAGAAAGTGGCACCAATGAAATAATAGAGTTTCAATGTGAAAAATGGGACTATTGTAGAATAATTAATTGACAAACATTAAATGAGCAACGTTCGACTTCAACAACCTAGTAACAAATCTTTTCAAAGTAACAATAAATACCAAAGATGAGATGTGAAGAGAAGAATGAATGAATTGAATTTCTCTGAACAACCACGTCTCATAGCAATCACTATTATCTGCTATTACAAGTTAAACACTCTGTTTTGTCATTTAATATTCATTTAACATTCTTTTCGAGTGTAATTAATTCTGAAATCAGTCTGTCAAATTTGAGAATCAGAGCCTTTCATCCTTAACAATTTCTTTCTCACCTGTACTGAAATTTGAAAAGACCAAAGAGTGAATCACTTCTTTGGGTCACTACAAAAAAACACGTTTTTTGCGACGAACTTTAGCGACAAATTTTTTTCGTTTCAATTTTGCGACGAATTTTACGACGAAAACTTTTTTTGTCGCTATTTGCAACGAAATTTCCAACGAAAAAAAAGTTGTAGCTAATTTAGCGACGACCGGAAATTCGTCGCCAAATTCGTCGCAAAATTTGAAAAAAAAAATTATATATATATATTTATTAAATAATTAATTAATTTTGCGACGAATTTAGAAATTCGTCGCTAATTTTGCGACAAATTTCGGAATTCGTCACAAAATTTGAAAAAAAAATAAAAAAAAATAAAATATTAATATATATTTATTAAATAATTAATTAATTTTGCGACGAATTCTAAATTCGTCGCTAATTTTGTAACGAATTTTCGAATTCGTCGCAAAATTTGAAAAAAAAAATAAAATATTAATATATATTAATTAAATAATTAATTAATTTTGCGACGAATTTTAAATTCGTCGCTAATTTTGCAACGAATTTTCTAATTCGTCGCAAAATTTGAAAAAAAAAAAATATTTATATATATTTATTAAATAATTAATTAATTTTGCGACGAATTTCGGAATTCGTCGCTAATTTTGCGACAAATTTCGGAATTCGTCGCAAATTTTGAAAAAAAAATAAAAAAAAATAAAAAATTAATATATATTTATTAAATAATTAATTAATTTTGCGACGAATTCTAAATTCGTCGCTAATTTTGCAACGAATTTTCGAATTCGTCGCAAAATTTGAAAAAAAAAATAAAATATTAATATATATTAATTAAATAATTAATTAATTTTGCGACGAATTTTAAATTCGTCGCTAATTTTGCAACGAATTTTCTAATTCGTCGCAAAATTTGAAAAAAAAAAATTATTTATATATATTTATTAAATAAATAATTAATTTTGCGACGAATTTATAAATTCGTCGCTAATTTTGCGACAAATTTCGGAATTCGTCACAAATTTTGAAAAAAAAATAAAAAAAAATAAAAAATTAATATATATTTATTAAATAATTAATTAATTTTGCGACGAATTCTAAATTCGTCGCTAATTTTGCAACGAATTTTCGAATTCGTCGCAAAATTTGAAAAAAAAAATAAAAATAAAATAAAATATTAATATATATTAATTAAATTATTAATTAATTTTGCGACGAATTTTAAATTCGTCGCTAATTTTGCAACGAATTTTCTAATTCGTCGCAAAATTTGAAAAAAAAAATTATTTATATATATTTATTAAATAATTAATTAATTTTGCGACGAATTTATAAATTCGTCGCTAATTTTGCGACAAATTTCGGAATTCGTCGCAAATTTTGAAAAAAAAATAAAAAAAAATAAAAAATTAATATATATTTATTAAATAATTAATTAATTTTGCGACGAATTCTAAATTCGTCGCTAATTTTGCAACGAATTTTCGAATTCGTCGCAAAATTTGAAAAAAAATAAATTTATTTATATATATTTATTAAATAATTAATTAATTTTGCGACGAATTCTAAATTCGTCGCTAATTTTGCAACGAATTCTAAATTCGTCGCAAATTTTGCAACGAATTTTCAAATTCGTCGCAAAATTTGAAAAAAAATAAAAAAAAAATAAAATATTAATATATATTTTTTATTTTTTATTTTAATATAATTATCACATTTATTATTTTTAATTAATATCTTATATTTTATTTTTATTTTATCTTTTTTAAAAATAGTATTATTATTTTTTTTATCTTTTATTATTTTATTTTAAACTAATATTTTATTATTTTATAATAAATTGTTATTTTATATTGTTTTATTATTATTAGAAATTTGTGAAGAAAGATAATAAGTAAAAAAAAAAAAAACTTATAACAAATACTAACATTTAGCTTGATGGTTACAGGGTCTTAAACGTTTACAGAAGTGCAAGGGTTCGAACCATGGTGGGAGCAAAATGTAGACATTTTCAAGAATTAAGTGAGGGAGGGCTTGTGGGCGCCGGCTCGGGCGAACATGCGGGCGGATACTGGCTCGGGTGGGCGGGCGGGTGGGGTTCAGGCGGGAGCGCATTTTTTTTTTCATTGCTAATTTAGCGACGGATTTAGCGACGAATTTATATCCGTCGCTAAATTTGAAAAATAATTAAATAAAATAAAATATTAATATATATTTATTAAATAATTAATTAATTTTGCGACGAATTCTGGAATTCGTCGCTAATTTTGCGACGAATTCCGGAATTCGTCGCAAAATTTGAAAAATAATAAAATAAAATATTAATATATATTTATTAAAAAATTAATTAATTTTGCGACGAATTCCGAAAGTCGTCGCAAAATTAGCGACGAATTCCGGAATTCGTTGCTAAATTTGAAAAATAATTAAATAAAATAAAATATTAATATATATTAATTAATTAATTAATTAATTTTGTGACGAATTTTGGAATTCGTCGCTAATTTTGCGACGAATTTAGCGACAAAAAATTATTCGTCGCTAAATTTAGCGACGAATTTCTAATTTTTCGTCGCTAAATTTTTGCGACGCGTTATTAGCGACGAAAAATTTTTCGTCGCTAATTTCGTCTCTAACGTTTTAGCAACGAATTTTTATTAAATTTTTGTCGCTAAATTTGTGGCTAAAAGCTGGTTTTTTTGTAGTGGGTCTAGAGAGAGTGAGTCAATCTGTATAGGATTGGAAAAATAATATTATGAAGAAAATACTGTAAAGATTTAATTTGAGTTTGTAATCAAATTTGTATCATTAAGTTGATAGTAAAAAATCCAGAAGGAGTTTAGGAGTGGACGTACACCTGGTTCGGTGAAACCACTATAAAAGTTTTGTGTATTCTTTATTTTTCTATTAAAACTGCTTAAACACATCTGTTATAAATTTTTTTATTATAGTCAATTCTTAAAAATATCTCCAATTAACTATTCAACCCACTTTTAGTTGAATATCAAACGTAACGCCCAATATGTTTAACACTTTCAAGGCACAACGCCCAATACCATGTACATTAAAGTGCTATCAACTCTCTTGATGCCATGCTAACCAGCCCCTGGCACAATCTCTACCTACGAATGACATAAAAAGATATCTCTACTCACTCATCATTGGACCACCAATGACATAAAAGTGAAGCAATCCAGGAAGAAGAAAAAGAAATAGGTACCAAGCACATCAACAAGAGCTAACAAGAGAATCATTAGGTATACGAAAAAAACTTTTCTCATTCATTTTTCAATAACATCTATATCAATTACACTAACATCCAGAAACCTAAGTTCATATTTGTACAACAATTAAAGAGAAAAAAGGTAGAGGAAGAGGAGACACCGAAACTCTTTTCTCAACATCAATTTCTCCCATCCTTTTTATGCCTACTAGGAGACGCTGGTTTTGAATTTAGCTCCCCATTCTCTTCACCCTTAGATCCAGAGGTAGTAACAGTTGACAATTGCCCACTGTGTACTGGGCCTGGCCGTCTCCATCAAACCTCACAAGAGAGGATTTTGCAATCCTTTAATTTGAAATACAAAAAAGGAGATAAGAATCCCACAAGATGCAAGGCATCTTCAGGAACTCCTAGAACTAACCATCACGGACTTGGGTCACCAAGTGCTCTAATGGGATTTCGTATCGACAGTCCCCATCATTGATGGAATCTCGTATTGACAACATCTAAAAAGCACAAAAGAACCACCATACAAAATCTATTGTCTTTAGTTTGCACACTTGCTAAAAACCTAACGGGATTGGGTCACCAAGTTCCATGTTGTTTTGTTTGAAATACTTATAAGCTTCACCTTTTTCACTCACTTACTCATAAAATGGATCCCAAACTACAGATTCTCTTCACAAGCCCCCGTCATTTATAGTCGATGCCTTAATAACAGACCCAACAAACAAAGCAACACGTTATGAAAACGGAATAGCCACGTTCCCATTAAATCAAAGACGGACCGTTCAACTCTTGTAGTAATGGCAAACTTACTTCCCGTCCCACCTCGTGATAGCACCTACATTTAATGTATCACAACTTAACTCTTATAACCATTCCACTCCTCCTCTAAACTTGACGTACCTTCTTAAGTAAAAGTTTGGAAAGTATTATCTTCACTCCTAACGCTATCCCTTCGACCTCACTTTAGGAGTACGGGACAAATGATAGTACAAGATCCAATGCCCATTACCAAAGAGACCAGAACCTTACCCTGGGCCCATTAAACCAGGCTCATCAAACTAAATGCACACATAGCTCCTCGGTAGTCCAAGTCCTCGGTGCTCAAACTTCTCGGTCATTTCACCCCTTGGTAACTTTCACCCCTTGGTAACTACATCCCGTAATTATAATTCATTCGATCAATGTAATAAGCACCACTTCAGATAATCTATGAAGAAAATAAATCTTTAAGTAAATTTAAACTTTCTTTATACGGATGAAAATCTTCCCCATTCTCAGAACAATCCCATGAAACAAGGAAACATGCCTCGGTAGGCACTCTTGATAAAGTATGAAGCTTCCACAACTATTGGGACTTTCCTAATCAACAAGATAGCGCATCTCTAAAGGATCTTTGACTGTAGTTCCTACAATTTCAGAGATTCTTAACAATCTCTTCACAAGAAAATTGGGGTTTCAACACCCCCAAACGTTTTACAAAAATTTCCAAAGACTAGGGATATATAATTGCAACATCAGTAGCCACGCAAGTAAGTTCTCGAAAAAAACCTACAAATCAAGCACTCCGACAACATAGAGTTGAGATACCATTCTTCTGACTCTGTTTTTCATATTTTAAAACCGTTTTTTCTAACTTGAACATTGGAGTTTCACCCGCTAAAACACTCTCTAGCGATATTTGTAGGTTTCAAAGCTTCAAACCACCTCTCAGTCCAGGACTCATACTCAGATAGACATAGCAAATATCTATATAAAAAACCCACCTCCGTCAACATCATTTCTTTATCATTATGTTAACAGTTTTCAAAATAATTCTTTCATTCTCTATCATTTAATTTTATCCACGGATCGAATGGGAAACATCAGCAAATGAAAGCTCAATAAATCATGTAGGAATAAAGAACAAAACATTGATAATATACATAGTGATTTATTTGCAATATAAAATATAAAAAAGAAATAACACATAATAAGAAGAGTGGATATAACTGCTAAATGAAAAAAGAAAAGGGAGGGGAAATCAACATGTAAGAAGATTTTATTCATTTAAGCATCTAGTACAATGAACATTCCTGTCAACTCAACAACTTTACCACGTTCACTCCAAGAAAAAGTATAAACATAAATTTTCTTTATTGTTTTCTTTATTTTCATTGTCTTTTCCTTTCTTTTATTATTTTTGTGTTAGAACATAAAACACTAACACAAGACAACACAACTCATCTCCATTTATGAGGACCCAAAATCCAAGATAAAAGACAACCCTTGCATTAGTATATACACTTCCATAAACATTATTACATAACTTATTTAATGTTTAATAACATGTTAGTATATATGCATGATTAAAATGTGTTTGTGTGAGGAACTGTTATTTCAATATTGTTTTGGGCATAATAGATATAATTGGAATTTTTAAGTTTGGGCTCCTAGCATAGATAAATATTAGAAAGACCACCAAAAATAGTAGTGTTAGTCAGAATTTTGATGAATTAAAAAATTAGTTTGAAGTGTTGTGGTTGATTTACATCTATGGGTCTGATACTTTGGATTCATTTCTTTGTGTCCATGACTTTTGATTTTAAAAACAGCTAAAAATATTGTTTCTGGTAGTGTCCATATTTTTTAAGTAACCGTGAATAATCTAAGAGAGAGGAGTGGCGCCTCCTTTTTCAGTAGTAGGGAATTGTTGGTCTTCTTGATGGTGGGTTGAATTTCATAACAAGATGAAGAAACATGCCCAAAAGACAGGGCAAAGAATGATTGGCAAAAAAAATACATATAGAGGAGAGAAACTTAATTGGGTCGGACTTGTATTCATTGGAGAAGCAAGAATGTCGCTAATGGATAACCAAAAAGATTGTTTGAAACGGCATCATCATCGTCATGCAGTGGAGTGTAAGGTCTCATTCTTAGAAAACACTAAGACATTCATTTTCGTTTGCATTCTTACTTGTCATGCTTAAATTCGTTGTTTTGTATTGTGGTAAATTGATGCGCTATGATTTTAAATGCATTTGCGGTACATGTTTTGTTTTTATATTTATGATTTTAAATAGAGATCAGACATATTGAACTTAGCATAAACTGTGAAATATAGTGGTAAATGAAAATGATCAAAATAATACCGCAAGAGAACCAAATTAGGATTTGATGTAAGACCTACAAAAGGAAAAGAAAAAGAAAAAGAAAAATAAAATAAAATAAAATAAAATAAAATAAAATAAAACAAAAATAATTTGAGGATACTATGGCACTTCATTACTTAACACATGACAAGCTTACCTTTGACACCTCACCATACTTGGGCCCCACATTCCACTTTGGTAGAGAGATAGGTATAGAAAAAGAGATTTAAATATAACAAGTTTCCACTTCAAGATTCATTTTCAGTCTCCATCTTCTTGCTCCAAAAATATACGCTAACCACCATTAAAACAACCCTTTAAGTTTGAAATAGCATACCTCCATGCATGTATATGGTAATCCTAGCCTTTGGGAAGTACAAGGAAGTGTAAAATACCTAGAAAACAACCTAGAAATCCAAAAGAAGTTTGGAAATGAAAGAAAGGAAAACTCAAGGGAAGAATTGCAAGTTTGATGCAAGTACATTGTATATTTTTGTTAAATTGATGTCTAATAATCCTATAGAATATATTTTGATATAATTGTGTTGTTGGAATTTGGAGGAAATGAATTAGAGAAAAGAGAATTCCGTCCTTGAATAAAATCCTAAAAATTTGATATGCTGGATAGGCTGATTATGTCATATTATTTATTTAATATTTTTTTCTGTACAACTCCAAATTGAGTACAGTTTTCTTTTGATAACACTAGACTCTCATACCTTTAAAATGACATAGGATTCAAAGAGATTTGTGGAGAAATGGATTTTTGGTAAATTTTTTAAGTAGCATGATCTTTATAAAAAAATTATTCTATTCATAGCATGACCATACACTGTTATTTATTCAATAACTTTTTCTCTACAACTGCAAATGGAATAGAGTTTCTTCTAAAAAAATAGACTTCCATAACTTTAAAATGACATAAAATTCGAAAAGTTTTATTGAGGAATGAAGTTTTGGTAAATTTTTAAAGTACCACATTTTCTGTAGAAAACCATGTTTTTGTGTTAAATTTTGTTTCCATTTTGAGTTACCTTTTAGGCTGAATTAGACTAAACTCTGAACATAGAAATTGTAGTCTTATACCTTATCTTTAAATGGCCACTGAAATCATCTCAATCCAATTTGTGCAGAAGAACTTATGTTATTTTTTGTATAACTACATAATTGATATTGTAAATTTTGGGTTTAATATTGTTTGATGTGGATTTCTTTGTCAATTGGTATTGAATCCTACTATGAATCCTATATGATTCTTGTGATGAATTGGGCTCTTTATGGTCATTAGTCATATCAAAATGAAGTAATATGAAGAGAAAGTAATAATACGGTAGTTACTCTAAAAGCTTTCCGAAGCCTGCGGGCGAAACTTATCGAGTACAGTTGGTATATGGAGTTTCGAAAGCTTTGTGAAACCTTCGGGCAAAACTTGAGAAACTATGGATATATCTCTTCTCCTTACAAGGATAGAATTAGAAACAAGTGAAGTGTTTGAGGTGTTTAACCTAAAAAGACCTAAATTTCATTTAGGAATATCAAATTTTTGCCTTGCTCTTCAGACTCTCTTATACTAGCTTAGTTCGACACATTTCTTTAAATGTCAAATTAAATAGAAATAATGAAGATGAAAAAAGTATAATGGTTTTAAATGTGGCAATTGAGATTGTTCTTTTGAATTAATGTACATCCTTAGTATATTTTGCTATAATTCGATTCTTACATAGTGATGTTAATATCTTTGTGCTTGATTGTTTGCGTTGCTTGCTATTAATTCCCCGTATACTTGCTCAACTTATACTAACCTCGATATCCTTGTTTTTAGGTAATCAGAGAAATGAGAAAAAACCGCAAGGTAGAGACCTTTGAGCCAAGAAATTTCATTCCCTACTCTTTGCCAACCTATTTGTAATACTAAAGTATGTTGCTTTTGTATTTCCTTTGACTTTGTATGAATACTTGTTATATGTAAATGAATAGTTAGAGATCAATGAGAGCCTTATATGTATAATTTTAGTCTATGTTGAGACTATATTTTGTAGTGTGTTATTAGATAGTCGGGAGAGCCATTAATGCCATTCATTTGATATTTCAAGTGAATTGAATGTATTATCAGGTTTTATGTTAACCGCATATGGCTAAATAGTCACTAAATATGGGAGATTTTGTCGTTATTTTATTAGGAAAGAACAAGCAATTTATTTTTTTTAATATAAATCTCCTTCTGTGTTATCCAACACGGGGAGTACGACTGTTGCGAGTACAGACATTACATTTTAATTGGGTTTATTATTTTCGTATTTGCATATTTATCTCATTTTGCTAGGGGGTGCGACGCCTGATAACGGGTCATCACAGTTGGTATCAGAGTCCAAGGTTTTGGGTAATCTACATCTAGAATTTGTGACTATAGATATAAGTTATTAGGTTAAGGGTGGTTTATATCATGAATAACGTTTTTTGTCATTTGTATGCATCAGGTCACTAGAATACGAAATGATTAAGACAAGGAGACAGAATGAAATATCTCCTAAGGGAGAGTATAGGGATGAGGAGCAGAGGCAGAAGCCTCAATCTTAGGTACCAGGCAACCAAAGGCCAGAAGAAGCAGGTTTGCAGTAGGCTTTAGCCGCCCTGATGGCAATGGTAGGCACTATGTCTGGAGACATTCGTAGATTGACGAATAGTCTGTCTCAATCAGTAATAGGGAGTGAGACTGCAGATATCTCTCCAGCAACTCATTCCACGCCTACCTCTTCAGCTATGTCAATTTCAGCAACACCGGTAGTATCTGTTGGTTCTGAATCAAATCGGGTTAAATCATGTAGAGAGCAGAGAGCCACTGAGTATGGAGAGAGACGTGAAGACAGGGGGAATGCATATATGCCACGAGAGAGTCATCGATTCCAAAAGCTAATGACTAAGTTCAGAAAGATGGAGCTGATGATATTTTTGGAGTAATGATTCTCAGGTTGCAGAGACTTGGGTTGTAGAGATGCAGAGACTCTTTTCCGAATTTATGGTGGCAGAAAAATATAAGGTCAGATTGGCCACCCATTATTTGAAAGAAGCTGCATATGACTGATGGAGTTCGGAGTTGAGATTCCAATATGGTAGTAGTATGTCACTTTGGATAATTTCACTCAAATCTTCCATGAGAGATATGTACCTGTATTTATTAGATATCAGAAGATGTCTGAATTTATGAATTTAAGGTAGGGCAGTCAGACTATTGGTCAATATGAAGATTGCTTCGCTAAATTGTCAATATATGCTCCGAAATTAGTTGATATGGATGAAAAGAGAGCCAAGAGATTCAAAAAATGATTGAGATTCTTTTTCCAAAGGTATCTAGTAGCTCAGGCTTTTACAAATTACCGGGATTTAGTGAACAATGCTAAGATTTTGGAGTTGGTCACTGAGGATAGACAGGAAAAGTTATGGGAGAAAAGGCCAGCGGAAGTCCAAGCTTCAAGTCTGAAAAAGAAAAAGGAGAAGAAAGGCAGTTTGAGTAGGGCGAAAGCTCCCGCAAGAGGCCATCGTGTCCACTTTGTGGAAATCTTCATGCGAGGCCATGTGAGGGAGGAACGAGACTTTGCTTTACATGTTTTCAATTGGGTCATTATATTTCTCGTTGTCTTCTTAGGCTTGGGCAGTCACAGCCTACTCATTTACAGCATGTTCCACCACCCAAGACCTTTATCGGCTCAGCGTGTAGTAGCCCTCAAGTTCCATTGAGGCCAAGACCACCTAGACCAGCTTTACCATCACAACCACAGCAAAGATGATCTCAGCGTATGCCACCAGGCCCAGGAGGTTTGGCTAGAGTTCATGCAGTCACTACACAAGAGGCTCGTGCTTCACCCAATGTGATTACAGGTAGAATAAAATTATTTTCATGTGATATTCGTGTTTTGATTGATCCGGGTGCTACGTATTCATTGATTTCATTTGCATTTATTATGCACTTATCTCATGAGTCTGAACCTCTACAGTAATGGTTGTGGGTTGAGCTTGAGCGGTTATCCGGAGGACCGGATCTTTTAAGGGGGGAAAGATGTAAGATCACATTTTTATCTCCTTTTGTTAGGGGATGCGACACCTAGATAGCGGGTCATCACGTGAAGGATCTCACGGAGAGCACTAGATAAAGGTTTTAAAAGATTGGAAATTACATATTGATACCACCAGGGTTTTTACGGGCTAAAATAGTTGATAGCACTGTACTTAATTTGAACTACATGTCCAGTTTCTGATAGTAGATTGGTTTCCATAGTGGTTTGAGGCAAGCCAAGGCAACCTATAGTCCTCAATTTTAACAATTCTTTTCATCAATGTTATTGTAGTTATCCATGGCAGCTCACTGCAAGAATGTGAGTTCCTGATCTTATTCTTTTAACAACTGAATGCTACACTCACTGTCTGTGTGCAAGCATCTTTCCTGGAGGAGTAGGATCGTGTCCTGATTAGTTCAAGTTTGGTCATTGTTGAGAAACTAGTGCAGGTGCTTGTATGCAAGGAATACACATATACACAATGGTTTGTGCTGACTGCTTAACATCGTCTGCATAAATCAAATTGGAGGAAATCTGAAGCTCATTTCATGAAATCGAAGCAGTCTGCATAATGATAGTTGATCAGTGACAATGTCTTTCCTTTCGAGACAGATCCGACCCAGAGAAAGTATGTTTGATGTTGCAATGCTTGACGTTTTCAATGAATCATTTTACTCTTATGAATCTTCCTCCATTGCCTTTTTTTTTTTGGTTGGCATGTCTCTATTGACCCAACAGTATCCTTTTCAATAACATTTTCTTAATTGCAGGATTATATTAGTACCGTGAAAAGCTAACAACTGTTTGTCATTCTTGCATCACCGAACATATCCCTCTCAAACAAATGGATGGGGAACTGTCTCCTCGAAATTTTTAAGCAAAAAAAAAATTCATATTTATACTTTTAAATATATATATAATCCTAAATGCTGTTTACGCCTAAAAGCTATAATCCTATCTTCTTGTCCGGAATTAAATTACGATAAAAAAAAAAAAAAAGTCCTCCTGGGCTAAATATTCTTACACTCCTTTTGCCACACTTAGTGCTAACGATGCAGCATTATGAAGTGGAAGGCCGGAGGCCTTGACAATAACCCCTTAGCATTTGTGTGTTGTTGAAGGATTGATTCAAATGGTTAGCACTCAGCTCAAATTATTCATCAAGTAAAAGGAGGTTTGAAATCAAGAAGTCAAAACACCACCATCAATGCACTCGTTTAATATTGCACATGTTATGTGCTTTAGAATTTTCAGAAATCTGGCATAGCTTTTCTGCTCCTATGTAATACATCTTCATCAACCTATGCGGTTCTCTCGTGAAATTCAAAATCACATGAGCAAAATACACCAACCAGAGAAGCCATTACCTGATGATAAAAAATTGCAAGAAAGAGTATATTCTCAAGAGTCAATGGACTTTACCCGCAATACCATTTTAAATATCTGGTGTTGCCAAAAAGAAATTCACAAGTACCATTTAGTGTATGCAATGGGTACATTTTCCCTAAAAAATGTAAGAACATAAGCTCCGGACAACATACATCCAGAATACCATAAAACTTGGAGAATGTTATTGGGTGACCACCGTTGGGGCATCCTATGGAATCTCTGCCCTCATGAAATACACCAACCCTAGCAAAGCTCCTCAGCATTCCCAACTCCAAGCAGGGCTAGAAGTATCTCTCGATGAGACCCAGATGTGTGTTCAGCTATGTCGCGGTCAAGATGGGCACCATATTTGCGATGGTATTCCTTTTTAATTAGCTGCAAGTCAATTTCAGCACGGCTGGCGATAATAATGGTGAGTCTCTCCTCATCAATTTCGGGTTTGTTGATGGCCTGCCGAAGTGCTTTTGCAAAATGCCTCTCAGGGTACATTTGGCACTTTATGCAAACCCTCAGCATTTTTAGGTCTATATCATTGGAGTCGGCTTTCAAATCCTGCAAGAAAGGTCAATTATAAGTTTAGGGAAGGTTGGACAATACAAAGAGAAACTAGTGCAACATGCTAGGTCTATTGTCTTCTTGTGTAAGATTGTACAGGAATTTCAGGAAGGAGAGAAATCAAATCAAATAATTGCATCAAATAACAGCAAAGCTAGTCGCTGACAACCCATTTAAGAATTCTTGGTTAAGCCCCAACAGGGTTCAAATGAAAAACATCCATCAGTGTGCTTAACATATAAAATTTGGGGTATTCGAGAAAATAATCTTAAACCTTCGTTCATTTTTGCAATCCAATCCTAAGCCTTATAGGGATGCTGCAATCTCAGTATATTAAGTACAACACTAATTGTGAAAAGGGGAATGATCCATTCGCACCTGGTGTCAAAATTTACTTTGTCACCATTTTATATCTGTAAATCTTAACTCCATCGAACAACTGAGTTTAGATGCAACCTTTTTGACATTTAATGTCATTTATTCTTTTTCCTCTTTCTTTTCATGTACTCTCCATTGTTTTTCATATAGTCTCCCTTCCTTTTTTATTTTCCTGCCCACTCTCTCCTCCCAATTTTTTCTTCCCTCAAGCCTCTTTAGTATCCATGGCTCCTCACATGTTCACCATTCAAATTAACAAAAATGAAAACAATACTCTCAAAATAAAAATATAGAGAAATGAGAAACCAACGACATCATCATTAGATATCCAGAAAATTCTAGAAGCCCACAAATATAGGGTTTATAGAAACACTTGAAGCACAAATAATGGAACTGACATCAACCTTAGACCCACCAAAAGGTCAAAACCCTCAACCAAACACAGCCAAACAAACAAAAACCTAAAACAAGCCCCACAAAATCAGCAGAACATTTCTGGCAGAAAAAGGGAAAATTGCCTTTCAGAAAAGTGGGTTTAAGCCCCTTGAAACCAAAATGCAAGAGTTTCAAAACCGAGAGAGAGAGAGAGAGGGACAGAGTTCAG
Source organism: Dillenia suffruticosa (assembly GCA_033439265.1). NCBI lineage: Eukaryota > Viridiplantae > Streptophyta > Magnoliopsida > Dilleniales > Dilleniaceae > Dillenia > Dillenia suffruticosa. The sequence continues at coordinate 13,105,549 of JAVTVX010000027.1, read as the reverse complement.
AGTCATACAGTCAAACCCCTTAAATTTCTCTGATGAAAAAGAAAATCCCAAAACAATCAGAAGACCATTGAAATTGAAGCTGAAATTTGCACTTGCAGACGACCCAAGATGCAAATCAATTCCCAGATTAAATTCAATCCCCAAGTTGCAAGCAGCTCTAAACAATGGAATGACGTGTAGAGAGAAATCGACGGAGCTTGAAATTGGAGAGAGAGAGAGGAAGCTAGAGTTTTGATTCTGAGAGCGAGACATGGGTTCGCAACCAGGGAGAGAGGGAGGATAGTACGTGAGGAGTAACAGAGAGAGAGAGAGAGAGAGAGAGAGAGAGAATACTCATTGGAGAGGCGTGAGGGAGGGGGGTAAAAAGGAAGCCAACATATACTAGAAGTGAGGAAGTGAGGGAGTGAGGAGTGACTAGAGAGGCCCGAGGGAAAGGAAAAATAAATAAATAAACAAAAGTTAACCATTGAGAGGAGGGACAACAAGTGGGGAAAGGGGAAAAAAGAAGAAAAAAAAAAAGAAAAAAGAAAAGGAAGAGAGGGTATATGAAAAATAATAAATAATAAGAGTACACGAAAGAAAGAGGAGAGAAAAAAAGATATTAAGGTGGTGTTTGGTTAAAATGTGCGAGAATCGGGAATGGGATTGAAACACATATAACTTGTTTGGGTTGAGGAAATAGGAATAAAGGAACGGGAATGAAACCCTTACATTGTGGGTTTTGTGAAACCCAAGTAGAACGGTGGGTTTCAGTCAAAACCCATCTCTCAAATCCAAAGTCTCTTGTCTCTTTCTCTCGGTCGAAACTCATTTCTCACTTTCACACTTTCACACTTTCTTCTCTCCCTTGGTTGCTTAGATTCCATCTTCATTGGTTGCTTCACCTTCGCCGTTTGCCGTTTGCCGTTTGCCGTTTGCCGTTTGCCGTATGCCGTCAACTGTATCGCCTTCAGCCGCCATCAATTCCATCGACTTCTCTGTGTTCGACATCGCCTTCTCTACCGTCGACATCTCCACCTTCCCTCGATTCGACTTTGCCGTCTATTGCTGCCATCAGGTGCAGTCATCCAAATTCACCACCGCCATTGCTTGTTCCCATCAACCACGCCATCAGTCGTCGTCTCAGGCGAGTCACCACGTCCTACCATCGACTGAAATTGGAAGCCATCTGCCCTCAATTCAACTTCCCAATTTTCTAATTTCCCAATCCCATTCCTGAATTTCATTCATGAAATTGGAAGCCTCGGTCACCATCGACTGTTTCAAATTCTGAATTTGGCAATCAACTTCACCATATATTGTAACAATTTCCCAAACTCACCATTTATTATATTAATATATAAAACTAATTTAGCCCTCATTAGCATTTTAGAATTATTTTATATATTCTTGTTTGGTTTAAAAATTGGCAATTTTTAATTTTTAATCTTTTTTATTTTATAATTTAGGTTATAAATTATTTTTAAAATTTATTATTTGGTTAGATTTAATTTATTTATTATTTAATTTGTTTATTTAATTATTAATAGACTTAAGATTAAGATTCACTAAAATATTTTTTATTAAGATGAAAATTGACAATTACATTATTCTCATTCTAGAAGATATATAAATCAAATAACAGCAATAATAATCATATCCTTTTCATAATTTAAACCAAACAAAGAATACTAAATTTTGATTCCAATTCAAATTCCTAAGATTTTTTATTCCGATTTTAATTCTAATTCCCGAGTGTGAACCAAACCCCCCCCCCAAATGATAAAAATGCTGCATCTAATGTCAGCCGTTAGATGGTGTTTAGAAGTACAATTAGAAAAAGGTATCAAAACAGATTTTGATATCGGTTGTAAATGGATCTTGTCCCTGGTAAAAATGCTAAAAGGTTTAGGACTTCATCGTGAAAAATAAAGGTTTATGCAGAAAACTCTTCACAAGGGATTTAACTATAAGCGATGCCTAAAGATTTATGGCTTGTAATATTATTATGCAGTAAGATACATGAGAACTCAAGACTCATTGCTAACCAGTTTTTAATTATAACTTTTTCCTACAATTAGTTATGAAATCATGGACACTGGTGGGAGTTGGGGGGAATGGTCCTTTGCTAGTGTCAAAAGCATAGGTAATAAGTTACTTTACTAATATTGGAATTTAAACCGATTGCCTGAATCCCTCAAATTTATCCAATTAATACCAGCATCAAAAACTATGTTTCGACGCTACTCAAAAGTTGCAAAGTAATTATGCATTCAAAGAATAAAAGCCATGTCGCACCAAAGTGTAATCGTCAAACATATTCCCTAGACAAGACCCTCTATCATAGTTTGTAATCTACATTATCACAATGTTTGTAACTTTTCTTCAACATTGTGTTTGTGTCTTCTAATGTCTGATGTAAATAAATTTTTTTGTGTCTATGCTTATTAAGGAAGAAAAAGGGGGAAACCAAAGAAAACAAAGTTTCATCCAGATGAAGCAATGGTGCGTGAGATATGCAATGTCAACTTTGTCCTTGGCTATAACTTTGGTGGTCTTCTTGCAAGATTTTGTTATTTAATAATGAATTCTACAAAAGTCATTTCATAGCTTATAAAAGCAATAAAATTAAGACTTCACTTTGCTTCATTATGAATGCTAACCATACATGAAAAATACAAAACTATAATCAAGTGTTATCATTTCTATGTAAAACAAACATGTGATAAGTTCATAACGTATAAAAAGAGCTCAATAAGTGTGTAACAACTGAAGAATAAAACGAAAGGTAAAAGCCACCACATTGAAAAAGATAAAAAAGAGGAAAAATTAAAATGTTAGTAGGAACTCAGAAAGATACTCATCACAACTTCTATTATTACAAAGCAATAGCTCCTACATATAAAAATTATGGTTTGAACTTAAAAGTTATGACCAGCTAGCCCAAAAGCCAAAAGGATAATGAACCAAACTTCTCTATGATGGCAAAGGTATCTCTTATACCAGAATAAAACGGACAATTGGCAGAATGTAATTACCTTGTTGATTGAATTTCCAAATTTGTTTTCATAGCAGTTGAGTGTTGCACGTAGCTGCGCCCTACTACCAGTTGCTAGGATCTCAATGACTTTTTCATGAGTATAATCCTTCTCTAAAATTTTTTCACGAAGTAAGTTTGCCTGTGATTCAGCCAGCATTACATCCACCTCAGGACCCTCGTAGCGATATAAGGTCATGAGAGGATGTAAGAGCTTCCTTTTGAACTCATCATCTAATATATTAAATGGGGAGAATTCATCAATTCCAACAAACAAAAATTTAAAATTTAAAAAGGATAATGTTTATGAAGGAAAATGAATTCCAACAAATATTTGGTTAAAAAAGTTTATTCTACTAAACAACAATTCAAAAAATAGAAAGCAATACCTGTCCACACCCCAGATGTAATTAGAGCTTCACGAGGACAATATTTAAAATGAGATTTATGGAGATGCTTATGAAAGTGTGTCAATAAATATAGTTCCTTGGAAGATCTCGTACAGTATATTTCTGTCAAAAGCAAAAGTTCTGAATCTGTAATAGGCGGAACTTCTTGAATATCAGGTGACATAACATCGTAATCTCTCACACTAGCTTTTCTGAAAAGGAATACATCCCTCTCAGCACGATCAAATGCGCACAACAGTACTGCCAACTGTTCCATAAAAATCATTTCTAGAAGTAAGTACTACCCTATGTATTAAGCGAGACTACCTTCACTCCTAATAGACAAACATGAAGCCAATCAGGGGAAATAAATTTAACTACACATCAATCCTTCATTAAATAAATACATAGGAGACAAAGGAGGATGGAGGTCCAGAAGTCACCTCAAAACTGCTCAAATCTGAAGGAACCCCATAAAAGCCCTGTGGAAGCGAGTAGAATTATAGATCAAAAAGCAAAGGAATTAATAAATGAAAGTAAAGGGTCAATCAGCATAAAAATTACCCAACAACATGAAATTTAAAATCATTTTGAAACTAACGTTAGTTTGTATAATTAGAAGCTTTCTCTCTCCTGTTTTGAGGAGATCCACACCATATTTTTCATTATATGCTTGTTGAATCAACTTGCGCTGCTTCTCATTCCTATGAGCCAATATAGATATTACCAAAGCATCATTTGATCCCCAATCTGCGAATAACAAACAAAGATAAATAAAGACCCTCGAAAGATCTGCAGAAATGGATGTTGACAATATAGAATCAGATCTGGAGTATATTAAAGATTATTAGAACCAAATTAAAGAATCGGGGTTTCTAGAGTTTTTCACAGGAGAGGCCCCTTTCACGTTTCCACAAAAGGGAGCAGATTAATAATTCTACTAGATTGGTGAGAATGAGAAATGGCGGTGCTCCTTTGACGACAGCCTATGAGGATTCAATGATCACAAGGGAAAGATATATTTAACAAAGGAGAAGCAGGGAAGCCAACCCTGTCACAGGATTAATACAACAAAGAACAAAAGCCTAAATCAATTAGGCTCCTTGCCTTACCCAACTACATAAAATTATAAAATGAGAGAAAGAGAATGTATCTTCTTCTATCGATTTGAATTAGGGTTCGATGACTTACTCAGGAAGGCTTCTCTTAGCTTCTCACAATCCTCCTCAGGGGATGGAACGATTTTAGGAACTCTAATTGTCGACATATTCTTCTCCCTCTCTCTCTCCAAAGTGAAAATTTTGGGTATTCAAATCTTGTACTTATACTTGCCGTTGACAAACCCTCCTCCGTGCCCTAATTCTTCAATGGCAATCCCCACCCGTTTTGTTCAAGCCCAAACGTAACCCCATTCTCGCCCCGGTTCAATTAACCTCGCTTATTTATTCTTACTTTCTGTGCCATAATTTTTTATATTTATTTTATTTCGCCATTTTATTATTTTTATAAATAAAATAAAATAAAATAAAATAAAATTTTAACATATTTGTGCAAAAAAAAGGAGAGAAAAAAAAAATTATAGAAATTATATTTAAAAAAAAAAAAGGCACACACTCGATTTGTAAGCCCATGCATACAAGAAAATTTATGAGTAATAGATAATAGCCCACAATTGTTGTTCTTGTCACAAATATAAAAATTGAAGACCATGTGATCCAATGGCTGAACTCTATAGATTCGCTTTTCCGATCTTCTTCGTCGAAGTCTTATGATTATAAATTTCCCAGTTTATCATTTATAAATTTATCTTTGAAAAAGTCAGCATTATTTAATCCGATCTCCATATTTTTTTTATTAAAATATATTATATATTAAAATCAGATAATGATTAATTTAATTATAAAAATATTTGATTTCATTTATTTTAATATTTTTGTATTTGTAATATTATGTTTTTATATTTATGATAATGATTTTTGTTTTATAAATCCAACTTATTATAATAAATTATTAAAATAACAAAATATTATGATTATATTTTATATTATTTTTTAAGTTTATCATGAGTCAGATTTATGTTTATATTCTTAATTTGATATCAAAACCATATTTAAATATCTTTTAATATAATATTAAAATCATATTTATTTATTTTTTATATTTAAAATTTTATTTTCACTTGTTATCAGAACTCACTTCGTAGAGAAAAAAAAAACAAAACAAAAGAAGCTCTGTCCACGTACCTTCAAAGCAGTCAAAGCTAGTGCTGAGCCAGACCAGAGTTAGAGCTAGTCCAGGGTATTAAAAAATATTATGTATTAAAATGAAATTAATAATTAATTTGATTTAGAAAATATTCTGATATTATATTTTTATATAGGTGATTATAGATTTTTATATAAATTTAACTTATTTTAATAATTAATAATAAAGTATTAGGTTTACATTTTATATTATTTTCTATTTTTGAAATGGCATTAGACCTATATTCATATTCTTAACATGATATAAAACACATGTTCAAATATATTTTCTTTTAATATAATATTAGAATATATTTATCTATTTTTTATATTCAAAATTTTATTTTAATCATATTTGTCACAAATTAAATATGATATAATAAAGTCTACTCACTATTATTTTCAAATTTTTTATTATTTGCATAAGCTGTTAATGCTTTGGCATTTACCACATTATAGTCACGTAAGTATATCCGATCTCAACTTATATATATATATATATATATATTGGGAAAGCTTTATTTTTAAAATATTTAATTTGATTCAAATTAAATTTAATTAATACAAAAAACAAAAAGGGGGAGCGTTTCATGTTTGTAAAGTCATAAGTTTCAACTTGGGCCTTCGTAGTCATTCCCACCGGTGCCAATGCTTTCGATTGATTTCCTACTCAATGGATATGATTATTGCTTCAATAACTGTCCCTAATTAAACATTATATAGAATGCGAAAACCTTGCTAGTGAAGCTAGACACCTGTGACAAAGGTTAACTCTCTCCCCTACATTTCTGGACATATGCCTCGAAAGGAATTGGTGTGTCACAGTTGATATCGGGTCCAAATATGAACAAAGAAGGGTGAATATTGTGTATTCAATGTTACAATTTGGAAAAATGGAGAGGAAATGTCGAGAAATGACCAAATTATATGTTTATGAACTTTTTAAAGAATATTGATATTAGGGTGAATAAAGAATCAAAATTAAGTTAGGCTATTTTTAAGATAAAAGTAAGATAATATTTTACATTATGTAGGGACATTTGATTTTTTATTAAATTCTATACAAAAAAAGTTTGTTAATTTTGTGCTCTTGAACCATATAAAATATTGTTCATGTAATTACCGATGGTAAACCGGTTTGATTAAAATGATTTTATTTCGATTAGTAATCATTAAATATCACAAAAAATGATTCATTCTCGTATAGTTGAAAATATGAGTAGTGAATCATTTTTGTATGGATACAAAAATTTGTTCGTAATTATAGAATTTATAACCGAATATGTCAGGAGATTGCAACCTATTCTCACCAGCCCTAGTAAAGAGTTATTAATGCTAATGAAGTAATGAGTTTCACACTAGGTGAAACTTAATCACTTATAGTATAAGTAGGCTGAACGCGGCATAAACATAACATAGTATGTGTGAGCAAACATGTGATCCTAAATTAGTTGCCTATAAGAGATTTGAGTAGTAAAGAAGAGAGTTGTTTGTCCAGAGAAATGGGGATACGATCTTATAACCCTCTAAATGGTTCTTGATAAATTAAGTTCTTGGCTGAAAATGCGAGATAGGATTAGAAAAAAGTCTCTAAGTAAATATTTACCAATGGATAATGGTTGTTAGAGGAACGCATATAATTTGTCGATTAAAGTTTGAAAGCTCTCATGACTCTTCGGATTCTTGAAACATAGGGATGCTAGCGCATTTTATATATGATCACCGTTTACTTTTGAAACGCGGATGACTTATGAAATTTAGTGATATTTTCATAATTATACCTCAAATGTTACGATATCATCAAAGTTTTTATGATAGTCTCATTGCTATCTAATGATTAACATAAAAAGTCACAAAGTATCGTCTTCAAAAGACAGCTTAATGGTACAAATTCCTCTCTCTCAACCTGATGATCGTGATTCTAGATTCAAATATTTGTATAACAAAAAAAAAGGTCACAAAGTATCATCCAACAAAAAATAAAATTCAATTATCAAATGAATTTTATGAATATCCAAATTTTATGAATATTCAATTATCAAGAGACAGCTTAATGATACAAATCCATCTCTCTCAACCTGATGATCGTGATTCTAGATTCAAATATTTGTATAACAAAAAAAAGGTCACAAAGTATCATCCAACAAAAAATAAAATTCAATTATCAAATGAATTTTATGAATATCCGAATTTAATTTTGCAAATGCTGACTTGTTATGATATTTATAGAAGTCCAGAAGAAATAAAAGGAAATGAGTTTCCTATATTCCTAAAGACTTAAAAAAAAATATTAATTTAATAAAATTTTCTATTTTGAAATTTACTTTCAAGAGAGGATAATCTTCCTAGAGTAGAAATGCAAGAGCTGCAATGCGACCAACTCTAATTGGGTCGACTCGGTTCGAGTCCGGTCTAGCAAATTATTGATTTAATATTATAAAAATCTCGATGATCCATTAGAAAATGAAAAAAATAAATAAATAAATAAACCACCAATAAGCCATATTGATTAAATAACAAAATATTGATATAAAAAGTTCTGAATTCTTTTTTTTTTTTTTGGCCATAAATTTTTTTTCCGAAATCAATTATTATCAAATAGTGCTGTTATATGACACGAAGCCGGGCGATGAATACAAAGCAAACTATTTTTTCACCTTTTTAACTAAAGTGTCACTAAATGGTCGTATTGATTTCAAGCTCCACTTGGTTTTGCTTCATTGAATTTACGTTTATAATTAAAATTTATCAATACAATAATCATTTTTCGCTCATTTATAGTAAAATTTTGTAATTTTTCCTGAAAATTGACATTTTAATGAAATTTTTTTCTGATTAAAAAATAATTGAAATAAAATAAAATAAGTTTTCCATATATATATATATATAGATAATAAATAGTAGAGGAGAACAAGAGAAGCTCAAACGTGGTGTTTATCGTTTCATATTCCCTTAAAGACAAAATTTTATTCAATTTCTTTTTCATAAAAATAAATAAATTGACCATTAAATTAATAAGCTTTTATGTTAAAAATCTCATCTATTCTCAATTAAAGTCTAAATTTCACTTCCACAATGCAGTATTTCTCAACTCAAAAAAAGAAATCTATCTTTAGAACAGCAAGAAATAAAAATGAAAAAAAATAAATATCATATTTAAAAAAAAAAACATTCTCAAAAACTAATTGGCCTGTAAAAAGAAAAATGACCCACAAAATTCTCCTCACATTGAAATATTTTTTATTTATATAGAAATAAATAAAAATATTGCATTTGCAAAATTGATGAAGAATACAACAGCACGCAGAGGAAGAATTGCACAAAATTGTTGTTTTGCATCTCACTGTATTTTTAAGAGGTTTTTCAGTTTGACAACCAACCTCCACTCTTCCATTGAGAGCTCGTCCTGCATGCAATTTTGAGTCCTGTGAGCTATACTGGCATGGATCACTACCCTTATGAAAGAGACATTACAAAGTTGAGACATAAAATTACCCGATAATTGGCTTTTAATATGTCGATTGACCTCCTTGAAATTTGGCTTACTAGCTCATCATCGATATCAAAATGACGCCCGAAACTCCTTTGCTGTTCTTCTGAACTGGAGCCAATTATCTGCAGTGATAAAGAAACTAACGGTCAGGAAAGACTTCAACATATAATCCATGAGATGAGCAATTACACAATAAGGTGTGAGAAGATATAGCGCACCAAGAACAGTGGAAGGAAAAAAAATGCAAAAATTCACATCATGAAGAAGAAAATTCTAAGAATTAGAAACAAGCTGACAAACCATTTCAGTAGCCAAATAATAAGTGAATTAGAAAACCTAATCCATGCATAAACTTTGAAAGAGACAAACCAAAGTCATTAAGACTTTTTCCATAGCATCAACTTTTATGACATTATGCATCCACAAGCTTGATTTAAGATATGTTTCAAGCGACAACCAGGCTCAGATCTAACTCCAAGAATGCTCAAAGCTCTCCAACAATGACTTCCCCCCCCCCCCCCCCCCACCACAAGGAGGGAAAAGTGAGGCAAACCAACAAACAGTAAGTAGAACAATGGAAAACTTCAATACTCTCTCATACCTTAATAGCAACCTTATCGCCTTTCTTAGCGCGATCAACTGGTTTGTGATTGTTTTCGATTGATGCAATTTTTCCAATACAAATAAAGTCATTTGATGGAACACAAATCGGAGTCCCTACCTGCATAAAATCAATATGAGAAATTGACTTAGTCATATATCATGCAAGAGCAGAAGCTACGCTGAACACTAGAAATCATCACCATTATTGATTCTGTGGACATGCAAAAGACAAGTGGAACTCCAAAAGGGGAAAAAAATAAAAATAGAGTAAACAGAAACAGACAGGGAGGAACAGCACAATCTTATCGTAGAAGCCTTTGATACATGTTCATCACTGGATTTTGGAAATGCAAGATAAATAAATAAATAAAAGCATTAAAGAAAATACTTACCTTAACAATGCCTTCAAGGACGTCTACTCCAAGCACAATTGGATCTTTCTTGTTGAAGACACAATTTGGAATTATCTTAAGAACACATGGGAATACTGCTTCCTCAGCAGCTTCCTTCTTCTTCTCCTCCTTCAGAGTGTCAATATAAGCCTTGAATTGATCAAACAAGTGATAAATAATATCAGCAATGAAAATTTTCACGCCATATTCTTCTGCAAGCTCTCTTGCTTCAGGAGTAACTTTAACATCAAATGCCAAAATAGTGGCAAATTCCTTCTTCTTCTCAAGCATGACGCTGGCCTTCATGACATCTTTTTTATGCACAGGGCCTATGCCGATACCACTAACAGGTATGTTCACCGTATCTTCCTTCAGGAATGCCAGCAAAGCCTCCAAGGATCCAAGGGTGGATGCTTGCACATAAACACCCTCACCGCTCTTTTCTATCTTGCTCATGATTGACTTCATATCCTGCATTGCCAGTTCCTTGATGTCCTCCAAATCATCGCCAGGTCTTACCACGTAAAGACTGGTGCCAGCAATGGCATGCTCAAGGCCCTGCATGCAAAATTATGCAACCCTATGAAACAAAGAGAAGAATAACCAAACCCATGTTTGCATACATGTTCAATATCTACGTAAGAATAACTAGGACATTTTCCAAGGAGAAAATCTCCCAATGTTTCAAAGTAATATTACCTGAGCACTGATCTTGATACCCTGAGCAGCCCTGATTTCTTTATGGTGTAGATAATCACCCTGAGACAAAAATTAGTAGATTAGCCATCAACATTTTCAACTAATGGCAGAATGAGGGTACACATCAACATGCATGTATATCAGAGGGAACAAAAGGGATGATAAGAAAGGACAAGCTAAATTTCACGAAACAAGTTTTCAAAAATCTACTAATGTCCTTCCCCCACACAATCTCTGCACTATAATAAGATGAATAATCAGGATACAGAGCACCTAACTAACACTCCCTGCTTTCTATCCAGGGCCAGGATTCTTCACCCAAATCACCAATCAAAACAAAAGAGACGATGGTAGAAACGCTATTTCAGCTTTCACTGGAAAACTGTCTATTGACCCAAAATCCCCATCATCATCACCTGGCAAGCACTAGCTCCTAATCGTAAATATTCACAGAAGATTTCTATTTCATCATGGAAAAGAATCCAATGAAACCAACAAGACACTCTAATGTTTCTTGCAAACATTGACCTAGAATTTAGTACCCAAATCACTTCTTAAAGAGCAACTTTAGTATTTAAACTACAACTTACGTGTGCCCCAGGTCCCCATCACCCCAAACGGATATCACGTGAATAGTTGGCAAGAATCACAGCAGTTGGATGATAAATGAAGTCATGACATAGACTACCAATGAGAGTATAATTTCATAACAATCCACCCACTTTCTAGAAGTAGCTATTCCACCTAGCAATTTCTTCTCAAATCTCCACACTACAGGTTTCTACATCCACTGGTTGAAAGCAAAGTGGAAGAAAGTGAGGGCAAGGAAAAGATATGTTCTTGCAGTGAATGCAATACAAGGAAAAGATATGTTCTTGCAGTGAATGCAATACAAGGAAAAGGACAAACTGGGGGGTGTGAGGCCCCACTTCCTATCCATTTTGAAGAGAATGATTGAGAATTATTCTAGATATCACCATAACAATCTGTTCTCTTTCCAGACCAACATCTTATTCAGTACTTCCACTACCAGAATGAATAGTGGAATAAATAAGATATTAGCCTTCCTATAACCTCAAAATCACCAAAAGAAAATATATGAGCTCCGACCAGATAAGCTTTGGTACATCTGGCCCAAGAAGTGAGCTGGCTTCAACACCATTTTTACCAAAGCATGCAAAGAGGCTCTAACTAGCTTTTTTCACACTGTTTTTGAGCTCAGTTGACACATGAGGCCTCATTAGCAACTAAGGTAGTATCAAGAATTTGCATCCTTTCGACAGTGATGTCTGAAACTGGCCTATCACACTACCAACAAGTCTCCTTTGCCTCAATAGGGCACCTAGAAGTTCAGTTTATAATTGTCAAGTACAACTTTCATATGTTCACAAGTATCAGTGTCAGTAGCATACTCACAACAAAAGAAATAGTCCAACTATGTTCAAATTTTCATCTTACACCTCCCAAAACTTGCAAAAAACCACTCCAGCTTCTTTTGGGTTAGTAACAGCTACTTCCTTTGAGTTATGATTTTGCACAATCAGGCATAGCCTAGGCAGTCGGTGCACCCAATACCTTTTTCCAGGCAAGGAAGTTCACGTCTTAAGGTGATTCTGATTTATTTAGTGATTTTATGCGGAAGAATTAGCCCCCTTTTGTAGCCCTAACCCAAGGATTTTGTTCAAAAATATTAAGGAGAGTGTGTGCTTAAAACGCTCACTGTCATCTTTTGGAGTATAGTATCATCAGCAAACTGAAAATAGGAAATATACACCTCATAACTTCCTATGAAGACCTGAAAGACATTGGCATGAACCCCTCTCTCAATTACAGGTTACTCAAGATCCACCCGGGAGTGAAGAGAGAAGGAAGAAAGAGAGTTGTGCTGTCTAAACCCATGGGAAGCCAAGAACCAAGATTTAGACACCACATTAATAATGACGAAGAAGCAAACTGAACTCAAATATTCTCGAATCCAACTTGTCCAACGCATAATCCAAGAAATGCTTATTGTCTCTATCATAATTCTCAAAATCTAGCTTCAAGATTACATCATCATGATTATTAACATAAAACAACCCCATCACCAATAAAGGCTGCTTCAAGAATCTACCTACCTCCAACAAAAGCACTCTGATTACAAATAGATAGTATCATCTAACACCACACACAACTTATTAGCTAAGACTACCACAATCCGATAGAGAGAGGTGGTCAAACTGATAGGCCTAAAGTTATTTGCTTCAAGGAATGGGATCTCTCAGGGATAAGTATGGTTTTGCTAATAGTCGCAAAAATAAGGGGGGAAAACTCTACAAGAGTTTCTGATCCCATATTGTTATATTGGAAATAAAGGATTCAGAATTTATTTTGCATGGAGGAATGCCCAATCAAAAGAGCTTATTCAGAAATAAACTCAATCATTTTTTTTAATATATGTATATATTGTTTGGCTTTCATCATTAAAACTTCCAACCCGCAATGGATTTTTCAATAAGAGGGAGTATTACTAGAGATTGGAAAATATTACAACAATGAGAATGAAGCATCCTCAAAAAGAACAGAAAGGAAGACCCAAGAAAAGAAGACAAAGGAGAGGCATAAGTTAAAATCTGATCCATATTAGTTTGTTCCAAATGCATCGTCAGCATTTGGAGGAGAGGAAAAGGAAAGGAGATCCTTGCCTCAGAATTTCACTTTTTACTAATTTCTTCAATAACTTGAGCAATAATAGCCTTGATGTTACAACCAAAAAAGCTCGTAATTTCTCTCATGATTGGAGAACAATACTCTGTTCACAAAACTGACCAAAACTTTGGGTCAATAATATATTGGACAAATAAGAGGTAGCTCCAAGCATATTTTTGCTCGTAGTTAATTTGGCATTTTTCCACAACAAAAATGAAATACCAATTGAAAAAACTTAAAAAAAAAAATAAAAGGAAGAAGCAGCAGCAGTAACAAGAGCAGAGGATTTCAAGTCGAGAGCAGAGAAAAAGCCTAGAAATTAACAAGAAATATAACAATTTAAGGCGTGCAATGTTTTGCATACTGATGCTGCTGAAACGGGTCTGGTTTGTAAAGGCATGGAAGGAACTGTCTCCAAGAGTATTGCAAGATGACGCTTTTTGCATCTTATATGATAGTTTTGAAGGAACTCTGATCATCAGAAAGAAAAAGCCAAAAACCCCACCAATGGATTATCCTATGGGCACCAAGCAACGCTCTGTTGCTAATAACAGAAGTTACTCTGTGCACCTCTGCAAGTGTGTCTGTGCATGTGCATATGGATATATATAATTACCCTTCCTCATGTCTGCGCACCAAAGAGTATATTTAGGGCAAACCCAGAAGACAACAGCAAAAGAAAGCTTACCTTTACTCTGATTTCCTTCATTGGATGTGGAGTCAACAAAGCTCTTATTGTGGTAACAATGGGCCCCTGAAATGAAAAATTCACTTCTCTAAGAATCTAGGAACTAATTAGTGGGAATCTATCACAAGGAGGTTCTAGAAGCCTGCCTGCAATCCACAAACAACTATTTCTTCTCCCTCATGAAGCACACCATTGACTAACACCACGTCTATCGTTGTCCCATGGCCTTCAATAACTTTAACTTCCAGCACCGTACACTGTTCAAAAGAACAACTTACAACTTACACTTAGAAATCACAAACATGCGATGATAAATTAAACCAGCCATATGAAAAGAAACTGCACCTGCACTTCGTCACTGAATGTAAGTTTCTCAAGCATTGTCTTCTGAGCCCGTTGCACCAATAATAACAACAAATCTGGAATGCCCTCCCCACTACATGAACCATTGAAAAAATTTTAACCAAATGGCATGAAACAAGCTAACAGGCCAAGCACCTATGAAGCACACACAGTCAGACAGTTTAAAATGAAAATTGCCTTAATATTCACCACTGTCTTGGAAACCACAAACATCAGATGCTTATGGGATATGTCATGTTCATTGTCCAACCTCTTTCTATTCTTTTAATCACCAGAGACTCCTTGTACACTGGTTGACACATCTAGGACACTAACTGAACACCCTAGAGATACACTGCATAACTATTGCCAATATAACTATGTGTCCTTGGTTCAAGAGTAAAAACTAGTAATAGTGACATTTTAACCACATCAAATATTTATTTGCTATTTTGCGATACATATGTTATTAATTTTATAGAATCTCCCATAACATTACATTGTTATTTTGTGTGGTATCCTAGCCATATCCTAACTTATTCTTTTAGGAGTTTGTTGTATCGTCATATAGATACCTCATAGGGAAGAACCAAAATTTGGACATTACCTTATTGCACTTGTGGGAACAATATTGAACGTCTCCCCCATATCACTGTTTTTGTAGTACAACTCGGTATTCAGTCCTTGCTCTTTGAACCTGAAGATTACCTGAAATAATTTAAAAAGAAGAATGAAAATTCCTTTAGTAACAAGATTAAGATGCCCAAAATACCATATATTAAAAAACCACCGGAAATATATACACCTCTTCGAGCCTCTGGTTAAACTCCTTTTGCACATCTCTTGTCTGTTGTTTCAGTGCTCTTTGAATTGGACCATTAGGACAAGTCTTCCACCCATATAGTCTGTCCACCTTCACAATTGAGAAATAAAATATTTGGTAAAATGGCATAAATAAAGACTTGAGCAACAGTCCAGCAAATGGTCTGACACTATATGGAAGCACAACAGAACGCACCTTATTTAAAGCAACGATGAATTCTGTCTTCCTCATTTTCAAAAGATTGATTGATTCTATTGTCTGTTCCTCCAAGCTGTGCATAATATCAACAACCAAAATGGCAAGATCACATAAACCTGAACCCCGCGATCGTAGGTTAGTAAATGATGCGTGACCAGGGGTATCAATCACCAGAAGACCCGGGACCTTGAATTTTGACTCATCCTTCAACAATGCACTAGTTCTCTCAAGAATATTTTTTGCAGGAAAATAGGTGGCACCAATCTGCTGCGTAATGCCACCGGCCTCACCCTCTTGAACATTAGTACCTCGAATACAATCAAGTAGCTTTGTTTTCCCAGTGTCAACATGACCCATTATGCAGCAGATTGGTGATCTCAGGGTATCTGCATTTTCTTTTGAGGAAGGATCAGAATGCTGTGTCACACCTTTTTCTGTATCACCTTTAGCCTCCAGTTGCTCCTTTTTATTATTCATGTCCCAAGATCCAGAAGAAATCTGTCTTTTGACTGCAGCTACTGGCTTTGCAGCAGCAACAGGGACCCCCGCATTGCGATTACCTGGAAGCACAAGTTTTGTCTCCTTTGTTACCACAGTTTCAGGCTCAGAGTCAACCTCTTCATCAGCAAAAGCACTTTTAACTGCCAAAGCAACATCAGCATCATCCCAGCTCTTTGCATCCCATTCATCTTCATCTTCTTCTTCTTCTTCAACTCCGTTCTCTTGGACTTCAGTAGCAACTTCATCTTTCTCCTCCACAGTCACTGATTTTTCCTCTTCTACCTTGTCCGCCTCAGTGGAATCAATATCAGCCAAAGATTCAGATTGTGTTTCCTTTTCTAAGATGTTTTCCACAGACTTAATGGGATCTGCACCATTTGCCTGAGAAGTGGATGGCTTTGATTTCTTTGTTTGATACTTGGGCCGTTTTGTTGTAGCTTTACTAGTGTCGGAAGGGAGAGGCAAACCACCAGCATTAGCAAGTATTTGGTTCCTCATTGCCTCCAATCGACGAGCTTCTTCTTTTTGCTTTCCTGTTAAAAGTCTTCCTTCCTGTTTTTTCTTTAAAAGTTTTTCCTTTTCTCTTTCCTTCTTCCGTCGCCTGGCTTCCTCTGCTTGCCTCTCTAGTTCTTCCTGACGCCGCCTCTCTTCTTCCTCCTTCCGGATCCTCTCCTCTTCTTCTCTTTTCTTCCTTTCTTCAGCTTCTTTACGCCTAGCAAGTGCCTCTTGCATCTCTCTCACATGTTTAGGAACTTTCTTATCGGATACTTTGCTCTTTGCTTCCTGCTGCTCTTGCTTCACTTCAGCAGCAGTTGCCGCCGCCGCCGCCGCTGCCGCCTTCTTCTCTTTCTCTTTCTCCTTCTTCTTTTTCTTCTTCTTTGCCGCTGCAGACTCCATGCCTTCTTCACCTTCCTTTTCGCCCTCCACATCAACCTGTCCAACAGCTTCAGGTTGAACCTCAACTTTCTCCCCTGGAGGAGGCAGAGCAGATTGTGAAACAGGTGGCGCTTCACCAAGCTCTGCAAGAAGCTTATCAAGGTCCTCCTCTTCTTGAACAGTTCTACTACCCTTCTTCTTTTTCTTTTTATTCTTTGAAGTTTCTGCCATTTCATTTGGCTGCTTATACTGCTCATCTACTTCAGTCTTGCTATTTGTTTCAGGTTCAACTGCATCGAGGACTTCCTCTCCAAGCCCAACTTCAAAACCTGATGGAGGAGGTACACTATTGTTTTTCTTCTTGGAAGACTTCTTTTTACCAGAAAAGGCAATTGCCGGAACATCATCATCAACATCATCTTCACCATTCTCTTCATCAACAAATGCAGCACTCAATGAATTACTTTTCTTTGAAGACTTAGAGGACTTCTTCTTACCTGTAAAAGTAATAGGAACTGCATCCTCATCATCATCTTTCATTTCATCCCTGGTCTCATCCTCATCATCTAGACCAGCAAAACTAGAACCACCAAATGAAACGTTGCTCTTCTTCTTAGATTTTGAAGACTTCTTCTTCCCCAAAAATGCTATAACTGGTGTATCCCCGTTATCAGACTTACCGTCATCCACCTCTTCCTGTTCAACTTCCCCTTCCTCATCATCAATGGCATCAAAAGCAGAAGCACTAAACAAACTACTACCACCCTTCTTACCGGATTTCGATGACTTCTTCTTCCCTGTAAATGACACAACAGGAACATCCTCATCCTCGTTTTCCATACCATCCTCATCATCAACTGAGTGTGTTGAGGGTTCATCATCCTTTTCACCCTCGTTAAGTAAATCGAATGCATTGAATGAATTATTGCCACCCCTTTTACCCTTAGGCTTCTTCTTTCCCGCGATGGCAATCGCTGGGGCATCAGCTCCATTCTCATCCATATTCTTCTCTCCATCATCGACATCTTTTGACTGTGAAGCCTTTGAGTTTCCCTTGTTACCCTTCTTCGTAACTTTCTCTTCCGTTTTCTCAGTCACACTTTCCTGCTCTGTAGATAACTCAGTCCCGATTGAATACTCATCGTCATCAATCACATGAGCCTTTTTCTTTGATTTAGACTTGCCCCCACCTTGTGACACCACGTTATCGTCTTCACGAGACGTAGGCTTATTCCGACCCATTCCAGTTGTTAGATATTAAACCAAACTTAATTCAAACCAATCAAATAACCCGGCTTCCAAACCCTAATCTCTGCATAATAATCATCATACAAAAAAAATAAGCATTAAAATCTAAATTTCCGACACTAATTCGCATAGAACCGATATAAACTGATCATAATAATAAACAAAGAATCAAATATCTAGAAGTCGGTCAAAAATCTAGAGTGAGTGAGAGAGAACCTGATGAAGCCAATTTCAAAAAGATCTCAATTGAGAAGGCCCGTCCGAGTTGGGAAGACGAATCAGGCGGTGCAATCGGAGATAAGATTTGAAGCGTAGGATTGAAAGATGGTATAGCGAAACTGTAGAGAGAGAGAGAGTGGGAGAACAAAAGAGAGAATGCAGTGAGGAGGAATAAGGCAGGAGATGTAAAGAAATTTTATATCTTTATTTTTAGAGAGAGGAAAGCAGATGTAAAGGGAGTTTAGGGTTCTGTGTTGCGTGTGGGCGGGTCAGGAATAAGGCAGAGAATGACCCGGCGCAATGAACCCGGTCCTTTATATATCAGAGAACTAACCTCCGACCTGATATGAGTTACCCAACTAGGTCGGTTTTGAAGGTAAATTTTATATCATTATTTTTAGAATTAAATAATATTTTATATATTTAGTAGGTCAAGTCAAATACAAAAGATGTTCTTCTACTTCAAAGAAATTAATAAGATTATTTTTTTTTCTGTCTCTTTTATAGTAATTTTGGCCATCCCAAAATTATTTTTATTTATAATATATAAGGTTATTAATTAAAATTTATAAAATTGAAAAAAAACAAATAAAACTAATTGAGTCCTGAAAAATGTAAATGAAATAAAATACAGAACATTTTGGTGCAAATTCCGGGTTATTTCGTGTCATCCTTGCCCCTGCTACCAACATCAACGTGGTAAAAATAAAATTAAAAGGCCTTTGTGTTTGTTTTAGGATTTTGACAATAATATTTTATTTAGGATTAAAAAAAACTTTATTTTAGGATTTAAAACATTATTTTGGATTAAAATTGTTATTTTATTCTTTTTTGGGGTTTCAGTATTATTTTTGAATAAAAATTAAATATTTTTAGAAAATTTAGATTTAGAAATATTAGAAAGACTGATTTTGGGCCATTAGATCTATTTTGATTAATAGATTTTCAATTTAATATTATAATCTAAAAGTTCCTGTATTAATTTTGAGAATTTTTTTGACATCATGCTATCTCCACCGTCTATTTTTTGAAAAAAAAAATAAAAATCTTAATTGTTAAGAATTTGAAATTAATCATAGCCATTCATCTTCTACATTGGAATCAATCTCAACCACTCTATTCAAATCATTCATTTTATTGGATCTTGATTATCAATTCTGTCTATTTCATTCAATTAATCATAAATAACAATAAAATAATTCAAATCTGAATGAAAAATAATATATTAAAACATTATATTAAATAATGATCTCATAAAATTAAAAGTGATCGAATTATCAAATAATCATCAAGGACTAAAAATAATAATTAAACAATTTAACATGTGGTTTAGACAAAAATATCAAACACATTATTCTGATACCTACAACAACATCTATTAAAGAGATGTTTGGAAAATCATACCTTTGAAATATTTGCCCATCCCTTTATTAGAATCGAACCCCTCAAGCGTAATGCTTTTAGATTGTCCACATGAACACCCAATGAAAGGCTATAATTAAGACTCTCCTGATTAGAACATCCAAAAACTTAGAGAAAATCAATATCAAATAATTTTTACTCACCAATCAATATTTGATTTACACACTTTGATTTTTAAAGTCGTCTTAAAATGAAACTTTTCATTATATAGATCATACAACTTATTCTTATCTCTTTATTATTTTTAAAGACTAGTTATTAATTTATTTAATAAATCTTATAATTAGAATTTGATTGAAAATAAATCATTTAATTTTATCTTATAAACTCGATATAAAATGTCACATCTAATTTGATTTTATCTATTATCCAAATTCTATAATTCTAATCAATTTTAGAAATGGAATTCAACATGTCCTAAGGTGTTTTTTTAATAACCGACCGTTATTCAGAATCATATTCCGACTAATTCAATTTGAGTGTTATCGAGCTCAATTTAGTAGAAACTCTCCAAATATAGTTTTTTCTTTTTTTAAGTTTCAAATGAAATTTGATTAAAATTTTTACACATTAAATCGATTGTTTGTTGATAACACGTCTTAAATATGTGTGACATGAATATACATATGCACATTGATAAGTATTATATATATAATTTAAAGTTTTCAATAGGATAATACAGTGATCACGACTCTCTCTCCAATCCCGTGATTTGGGATTCAAATCTTATGTAACCAAAAGAATATATATATATATATATAATTTAGACCTAAATATTAGGACTTTTTATATATTTTGTGTTAAAATTAGTAAATTTTTTTATTCAAATTAGGTTAATTATATTCACAAGTTTAAAATGGAGAGAAAATAAAAAATTAAGGTCAAAATTCAGCCGACCACTAAGGCCAAAGTCAAGGTTCAAGCATTGAAGCGATTCTCAAGCTCAAATGAGTCCAAATTCTAGACCATGGCCGCCCATTCAGAGTTTGGAACCTATTACAAATTTTATATCAGATTTCTAAGAAATCATAAAATAGTATTTAAATCTGATAAACTCTTTCACTCAACAGATTGATCTTTTAGATTGAGTTCTCCTATTATGATTGAGTCTATCACTTGAATCCGTGATAAATTGGTATCAAAATTTCTGATCTAAAATGAAAAATAACTACCTGGAAAAGAGTTATATGGAAAAGAGCTACTTGAAAAATGACTACCTAATACCAAAGTGAGAGCTGTCTAAAATAGAAATGGGATACCTAGTATCGGAGTTAAGAGTCGTCCAAAGAGAAAAATGGTTACCCGTCGGAATGAAAGCCGTTCAAAATAAGAGCTGTTGTGAATGTTCGGCTTCATAAGGGGTAGGTAATGTTACGAATCTCATATCGAATTCTCAAAAAATTATAAAATAATACTTAAATTTAATAAATTCTCAATCGATTTTTTAAGCTAAATTCTCATATCGGACTTAAATCCATCACTTTGGTCCGTGACAGAACCGAAGGACCTTTGCCTGGACTTGTTCAAACTCGGGAGAAGCCCAAATTGGAATTGGTAGAACAGGAATCATCTTCGCACAGAGAAGAACCGATTTCATGAAGTTGGTGCAATCATGCTGGAAATTGAGAATATACAACAATTGGGACGAAAATCTAAGAAGAATCGAAGAGAATTGGAAAGAGAAACAAAACCTAGGGTTTAAAGAAGGAGACATCTGCATAGAGAAAGAGAGAGAGAGAGAGAGCAGCTTGAATTTTAATTTTTCTTACTTTCTTTTCTTTTTCGGTCTACAACTTTTGATTTCTCTACAAGTTCAGCCGTCTTTAATTTCATCCATCACTGAATCTTTTCGTCGCTTTGATTGTAGTTCATCGCCATTAGCCTCTGTCAATCGCTTTCGTTCGATCTTCACTGAATTCGCCAGCCGCTTTGATTCTCCTTCGATCAGCTTCTTTTCCAGTCACTTCCTCCGTCAATTTCATCGGAGTTCATTTTCAATCTCCTTTAATAGTCGTTAGATTGCATTCCAGTCTTCAGAAATTACCTCGCCCCCTTCGGTTTCATCGAATCGCCACCGTTAATTTCATCTCCGTCCTTTGTTTCGACTGTCTTGCATCCATTGGTTTGTCTTCACTATCGATTGCTCTGCCATTCGCCGTCTGTCATACTTCAGTCTTTGTCAATTCCATCGCCGTTCGCCATCATCTGCAAAGGCGCCTGTGTTCGTTCAACTTCTCCGTCCGGCAAACCAGATTTCGCCGCTATTGCTTGCTTCCATCCCAGCGTCTTTGTTCAATTTGGGTTGCTGAGTTCTCGCGAGCTTTATACGGAAATGACTCTAATAATATAAAAAATTTTTAAAATAATACCGTTTAAAAAATATTTACAAAACTAATCCACATGTGTCATGACTTGAAGTCACGATATATACTGTTCATGCATGTCGTGACTTCAAGTCACGACATACCCATGTCGTGACTTCAACTCACGACATGTTTCTAGTTACTGGCCGCATCCAATTTTCATATTATATACTGTCTAAATTTACAACACAACTAAAAATATCACAAACTCTGATAGTGATCAAATCAACCATTCTGCTATCCAAATTTACAACGCAACAGAAACACCACAAACTCCGATAGTGACCAAATCAATCATTCTGTTATCTAAATTTACATCATAACACAAATACTAAAATACAACACAAACACCACAAACTCCAATAGTGGCCAAATCAACCAATTTTGGACCTCATAACCAGATTTCATATGCAATACTGTCCAAATAGCATAACTGATCAGCAACAAATCCCAAAAACCAAAAAGTACAAAAAAATACAATAAACAAAATAAAGAAATAAATTTAATTTTATTAATTTTAATAGAAGTTACAATTTACAAAAATAAAAAATCAATGTCGTCGTCTTCTTCTAGTATACTATCTAAGACCTAAAGCTCCTGTACTGCCTATAGAGTCATCATGAGATACTAATCTCATATCATCTATCTGTGTGATCTGGGAGGGGCCTACATCCTGCTAGTGGGGATCAGAGAAAACAGGCGGGGACACATGATACACCAGTGGTGCATCATCTGTCACACCCTGTGTCAGTCCGTCATCCATAAAGCTATCGGGACGAACTCCCCTCTGAGAACCCCCGGAGTGAAAACCTGAGAGATGTCATCAAACACAGACGTGTAGAAATATGAAGACTCACCGAACGTAGTAGAAGGTCCTACAACATTCTCGGCCTGCTGTGACGGTGTCGGTGATGCATGTTCGGACGAGCGTCGAGGTCTCATACGCTGTCCTCTCCCTCGTCGTCGTCCACGTGCTCGGCCTGCATCACCACCGTTTGCGCCATCTGTCTCGGGGCAATCACTAAAAAGACGTGTCATATCATCTACCAGAACCGAGATGGTCGACTCAGCAAGGCCATGAACGTCGGCACCGAGATTGTCTCGTATCTCGTGCAAAGTGTCCCACTACAAACAATAATGTGAAAAATAATTAAAACAACAAATTAAATTCTTTGATTGAGAATGAAAAGAAAGTAGTAGAAGAAAACTTACCACGTAAGTCAAAGAAGCTCCCCGACAACCGACAAATCTGCGGGAGATGGAATAAAACCAGACCAAATAGTCAGGATCAAACGCAGGTCCAAAGGAGGTATCTAGCGGAACTACATGGTCGTGTCGGTGATTCCAAAGATCTATGTACACTGCATGCGCTGCCGACCAATCAACCTCTAGAGTACCTCGCGTGCTCGTATCGTGGAGTCTGTCCTCGGTGTCACAGTCACCCGGAACGTATTGCAAGCTTCCAAACTGTCTAACACTCTATCTGAAAAGTGTCACTCCACGAAACTAAAACAAATCAAAGAGACCCGTGCATGCCAAATATCCCTCCCTCTGTGACAGTAGGTGGGGAGAGATGACAATACATCATCCGAGTACGGGACCCAAATGACCTGATCGACCGTCTGCCTATCGAGTGCCTCCTTATAAACGGAAACTACGAGTGTAGGGAACATAGTGACATCAAACTGAGTGTGCCACCGCAAACCGAGTGGTCCATCCCCATCTACGTGTAAACCTCGTCGAATAGTGATACGTCCGGAATGATAGTTGGGTACGATCCAATTGGCCATCCAGATCTATCTTCTACCAGTGAAAAATATAACTCGTACACTTTAAGTTGATGTTGCCACGTATACCATTTTCCGACAATCATATGAACATCCATTATGGTCCGTGATAGTGCAGTGATTGCATGCGAGTAAGGTATTTTACACGTTTGTCATTTCCTACATGTGCAATGTTCATTATTGACGTCGACGATCTGTTTATTTCCTCCCTTGTGGCCATACCGTGTTTGTCTATGACTTGTTTCTATCTCAAAAATCTCATTCTCCCTACTAAAGGAGACAACCGTATGAAGGTTAGTGGTGTTCATCCACCTTCCTAACATGGCATTTGCATACTTCGTATACCGCTCTCCTCTTGCAATCCCCGCTTTCGCCTCAACGATTCTACTTTCAAAATAGTTAACTGTATTATAAAATGTATTCAGTACCAAAGCAGAAACAGGGAGATTCCTTGCACCTTTTAGCATGGCATTATAACTTTCACTGATATTGGTAGTCATATAATCATAACGAAAGCCACTATCGTGAGAAAAAGTCCACTGTTCAGGGCCAATGTTCGCGAAATAATCGGGGGCATCATTTTTTATCTCCTTCATTCTTGCCATATATAGATCAAATTTCTTGCGTTGTGGTTGTAATGCAACAATTACAGTGACTTTCTTACAAATTTGACTTTTATGATGCGTGTTAAAGTTACTAGCGACATGCCTCATGCAAAAACGCCAAACTGTATGCGGAGGCGACCATCCAAACTCTAGACGAGCAACAGTAGCTCTTATCCCTTCATGTTGATCTGAAATCAAGCATATTGGTCCCTCCTTATCTAACACAACATAGTCTCGCATGCACATTAAAAACCATGACCACGACGCTAGTGACTCTACATCCACCAATCCTAATGCCAACGGCACTATATGATTCCCACCGTCCATACTGCATGCAATCAACAACTTATGCTTGTATTTCCCATACAAGTGAGTCCTATCTATACTTATTAATGGCCGACAACTTCTAAATGCCATGATACCAGGACCAAAAGCCCAAAATACAGCTTCAAACACCATTTCACCATTCACTCGGGCCAGACCGAACTTCCATGACACTTGTGATCCTTAATTCTTTTGCATAATTGCATCCAAAACTCTAGGCAGCTCATTGTATGATTCATCCCAATTCCTGTATACCATTTCAATTGCCCTTCTTTTTGCGGCCCAAACTCGTTTTCGGGAAACTGCATACGTGGTTCTCTCCGTCATAACGGTTCGTATGAAAGAGATTTTGATACTTGGGTCTTCTCTTACATAGTTAACAAACTGTCGGGTCATCATATTTGAATCCAACTGCCTATGATCCTGCGTCAACCTAGCATTGACACATATATGCGGTCCCTCAACAATAGTTATCACAAAGGCATCAAGTAGTCATATTTTACGTGCATGCAACCTCTACCTACAACCTTCGTCCCTTTGAATACATACCACTGTCCAAAGTGTAGGGGTTGATTTCCTAACACGAAATTGATAGTGATTCTCCACATGATACATTTTTACAAAATGAATAAGTTCATCTTTCGACTCAAATCTCATACGTTTCTTCACTTCATTATTAAAACTCCCACTATCGATTGTCAATCGACAATCTTCCTCAAAAGTGACATAACCATCTCCTCTCAGTGCAGTTCGCATGAAAGGAATTGACTCATCAACTCCGTTATAGAGATATCTCCTACCACCATGAATGGGTAAAGGCTGTGAAGATGACCTAAACATCGTCTGGTTTCCACAACTATGACCACTAGTACGACCAGCTTCTCTACCATCTTCTTCTTTTTCATCTCCTCTTCTTCCACATCTTGTTCCGCCTCCTCTTCGGCCAATTCTTCTTCATCCACATCATTATCCATGTCTACTATTGCAACATCCACTCGAGATTCGATATGTGGATATTCTTCTTCATAATCGCAATCTTGTTGTACAGGGACAAACGTCCGACCATTGTATGCCTTTATATACAACTCATGACTTATACCCATTTCCATAGCCACCGCAAACTCCATCAAGTTCAGAATGTCATCATCATCATTGATCGGTACCAATATGTACCTTACATTCCCCCCTTGCATGTGTGACATAGGGCAACGATGAAATATCTCTACATATTGTCTTGTCAAATTGATTCTAAGTCCCTTACAGACTATGGTTACCAACTCATTAAAAGACACATCTTTTTTCACCTGAATCAACTTTGAAGGTTCACGATCATAGCCCATTCTATTTTCACCCTTCACAATTTCACCATTTGTATAACGTAATAATCTCACCATGTCCGCCATTTCTACTTAAAATCAAAAAACATTTTATTAATATACATTTCAAAAAAAACATTTTCAGAAAATATAAGTATCTTTCCTACAAACCGTACAATAAACAAAATTTAACTATAAATAATAAATTTAACTATAAGTAATAAATTTAATATAATTTTCATTTAAAATCCTATAATTAAATTTACAACAAAATAACAAACAATAAACAAAATTAATCACAAAACATTCTAATTTTATTTAACTACAATTAATAAATCTAACTAATTTTACTTTTAATACATTTATAAAAAAAAACCCTAAAATCTAATTTTATCCCAAATTAAAAAAACCCTAATCCCTAATTTGTCATTCATTTCCAACAAAAATCTAAACCCTAAAACATTAATATCTAATTACATCTTTCCAAAATATAGTTAAATCAACAAATAATATATCAATTGAATAATGTACAACAAAATTTAATCAATTTAAATATATAAAATTTCAAATTTCAAGAAATATAAACAACAATTTACCTTCGTCAAATTTCGCGTGTGGAACTTTTAAAAGCAGTGGATCGCGGTTCACTAATTTCCCCCAGGTTGCAGATGTCCTTGGTTGTTGCAGTTCGTGCGCACAGATGCGGAGAAGGGATTCGTCCATGGCGGAAGCAGGGAGAAGCAGAATGGGGAAGAAAAAAAGAAAAAAGAGAAGGGAGAAAAGAAGAAGGGATCGGGGGTCTTTAGTTCGAGTATGTCGTGACTTGAAATCACGACATGCCCTATGTCGTGACTTGAAATCACGACATGCCCTATGTCGTGACTTGAAGTCACGACATATCGCGTTTTAAACATATGTCGTGACTTAAAATCACGACATAGGTGGGTTAGTTTTGTAAATATTTTTTAAACGGTATTATTTTAAAATTTTTTTATATTATTAGGGTCATTTCCATACAAAGCTCGAGTTCTTGCCATCAGTCCCTGTTTCTCAAATCGCATCATTCACCGCCTTCAATTGATAATACACATTTAATGGTACATGGCCCAAGCCCATTACAAAAGGATCAGAATTTTATTGTGAGTGCATTGAAAAGGATTTGAATTTGATTGTGAGTGATTTGAGCCAAACTTAAACCAAACGCTCAACCAACTCCTCGGTCATCCTGATTCTCAATACTAAAGCTCCTTGGTCACTTACATTCTCGGCACATATATTTCACAATCATAGTACGCTTGACCATGGAATAAGTGCTACTTAAGATGATCCATAAAGAAAATAAATTTTTAAATAAATTCAAAACTTCTTTTTTGAGAATGAAAATCTTTCTCACTTTCGAAATAATCTCTTGGATTAAGAAAACTTACCTCAACAGACACTTCTAATAAGGCATAAAACTCCTACAATAGCGAAAACTTTTCCCTCTCAACAAGATAGTGTATCTCAAAGAGACTCATTAAGAAAACTTACCTCAACAGACACTTCTAATAAGGCATAAAACTCCTACAATAGCGAAAACTTTTCCCTCTCAACAAGATAGTATATCTCAAAGAGACTCTTGACTATAACTCCTATAATTTTGAAGATTCTTAACGATCTCTTCACATGGAAGCTACGGTTTCAGCACCTCTAATACCTTACGAAACCCTCCAAGCAGGGATCACGAATATATAACCATAACATCGGCCACCTCCAAGATAAGTTCTCTTGAGACCTCACACTCGACCACACCGACAATACAAAGTCAAGATAGACCCTAAACACCTCTCTTCTCAGTCTGTTTTTCATATTTTAAAACTAGTCTTACTCACTTGAGCATCGGAGTCTCTCCCGTCGGAATACCTTTCGATAGTATTAAAGCACTGGATCACTCCATGACTCAAAACTCCAACTCAGACAGGTAGAGCAGGTATCTGTGGAGAAAAACTCAGCTCCATTAGATTGACGCCGTCTGTGGGAAATCGACGACAAAAGAGACGAACTCACGCTCTATGCTGTGAAGGACTATGCCACCAAAGAAAAAGACCAGAACGACTTCTAGAACCACATACATGATTGAGGGATGCCCTGCCACTCCAACGAATTCTATCCAACCAACCGTCCCCGTTAGCCTTGCGGATTTATCTACTGCCCAAGCTTAGCCACAGGAAGCCCAGTATCAAAATCAACCGAATCAAATGCCAACTCTCACCTCTTCTGATAGGCCCCACTGCTCCAAAATAGAGAGGTTGGCATCAAAATTACAAGACATGAGTAAACAATTAGAGGATGTCAGCTACGCTTGCTAGCGAGAGGGCTTCTTCTCTCCTCAAAATTCAGGACACTTACACCCACGTAGGCTCCTCTCCCATGGAGATCGAGAATATTCAACAACATCCTAGCATGACCCTGATAACCTCAAAAGACGAGTGGAAGATCTCGTGGCCGCTGAACTTAAGCACGCCAACCTTAGACCTGATGGGATTACCCCATATACGACCAACACATCATACTTTGACTTGAAGATCTCTACTAAACCGATGCCGTGAAATGTGCTACTACCCCCATAGAGAAGTATGATGGAACAACTGATCCCTTGGATCGTACAGGACATTTCATGATGATAATGGTGTCAAGAGACATGCTCGATGCGGCCATGTGCAAACATTTTCCCATGATACTAAGGCCTTAAGGCATGAAAACCTTAATCACTAAGAACTCCCTGAACACCATACAAGAATTTTACTCACGCGTTGAGAAGTAACTCGCTGTCGAAGAAGCACAACCATTCAACAAACGCCGAACTAGACCCAACAAGAATGAACACAGTTACTCTTCTGGGCTATATTCTCCTTAGAGGAACCGACCAACACTCCTGCGTCATCACAAGTTCAACCATTACTCATCACTAAATGAAACTCCCAACCAAATCCTATTGCAAATAAGAGATAAGTTATACATACGGTAGCCAGGGCGCCTTCCAGGTGATGATGCTAACAAGGATCGAATGCGGTATTGTCATTTTTACCAAGACTACAGCCACATAATAAATGAGTGCCGCAAACTAAAGGATGGGCTTGAGATGTTAGTTCGAAAAGGAAAGCTCAGAAGTTCGGTTATGATGACCTTGATAATAACCATAGTCGAGAGCCACAAGGGGAGAAATGACGAGATGAGGAGAGACAATGAGCAATACAGTCCAAAAGCCCCGGGAGACTAGCCAAATCAGATAGTCCTATACATTCGAACCAATAATCCATCCTCGGAGGTTCCTTCGCCTTATAACCATCCAGCTACTTCTCTTTCTGACCACATGATTGTAGCCTTGATCTTTTATATGGCTAGCTCATCTGCTTTCCAAGAAGTACTCTCAACTCACGTTGGGAAAGGGAAGATGCCAAAAAGGGCAACGATAGGGTTCGAAGATAATGACCATGCAAGAGTTCAACCAGGCCATGATGATCCTTTGATTATCATAGCGATGGTTAGTCAGTTTACAGTTAAGAGAATCTTTGTCGACCAAAAAATGAGCTATAACCTTCTATACTGGAAAGCCTTCCAATGTATGGGGTTTGATTGCTCACATCTCAACCCCATGACGGACTTATAAAAGGACTCTTAGATGAATAGTTGCACATAGAAGGGGTCATATTACTCTTGGTTACATTAAAGACGCTTTCGAACCACTCCATTGCTACCGTCATTTTCAACATGGTGAAGTTCCCCTCCTCATACAATACGGTCATCCGAGCCTGAGTGCCTCGGAAGCTTTATCAAGTATAAGACATATGAAAATCAAGTTCAGAATGCTTATTGGCATCAAAACACTCAATATAACCAAGACCCCTTTGCTTTGCTTGCTTAGTAAACTTGATAATTTACATTGTTCTGCTAGCGGCACCACGCCGCCTACTAAGAGTTTTCATTCCCTTTTTCCTTGTTTCTAATTGACTGTCTCAATAACAATATTTTGATTTCCTATGTACTTTTACATAAACTAAATGCACTAACTTACATCATTTACGAATAGTTATCATAGAGCATAAACATCAAGTACCCTCGGCGTAACTCCCGGTATGCTTTGCATTTTCAAGGCAACACCTTCGAGTACCTTCGATGCAACACCTGGCATGCTTTGTATTTTCAAGATGCAATGCCTTCGAATACCCTCGGTGGAACGTCTGATATGCTTTGCATTTTTAAGACACAATGCCTCCGAAAACTTTTAGTGTAATGCTTGGTATGCTCTGCATTTTCAAGGAGCAATACCCCCGAGTGCCCTTGGTACAACGCTTGCTATGCTTTGCATTTTTAAGGTGCAACAGCTCTTAGTACTCTCGGCGCAACACCTAGTACACTCTACATTTTCAAGGCACAATGCCTTTGACAATGCAACATCTGGTACGCCCTGCATTTTCAAGGTGCAACTCGATGTAACGCCTAATACATTCTACATTTTTTAAGTACCATGCCTTTGAATGCGCTTGGTGTAATGGCTGCAGTATACCCACATTACACTTAGTGGATGACGTTGGCATTGTTCATGCAATAATAGAGATATTACTATTGCAACACTTCCATGCAGTTTGGCATAATGCCTAAATGTCATTCAACAAAAAGAATCTCAACAACAAGCACAACATTATTAAAAGTTCCTCATCCGAGAATTTCATGATGGAGAAAGAGTAACAGGTAAACTAACCAATAAGAAAATAGAAAGATTTTGTCATTATAGGATGCCAACAGCAAAAGCAAAATACAAAGCGAAAACGCAAAAATAGAGATAGATTAAGGGGAAGGAGGAGCACGGGGTTTCTATCAAAACCTATCAAAATTTAGCCCCAAGAGTGGGGAGAGGTAAGTCAGTAGCAGCTGCCCCTACAGAAGGGCCACCCCCAAGGTTCCTAGCCAAGCTTGGACCTAAGACACTAGAGCTTCAAACATCTGCTCCCTTTGTCGAACCTCTCCTTAAGTATTGAATAGTCTCCTCAGCCCAACACAACATTTCAAAAAGCTCCCAATGGTCCTACTCGTAAGTCTCCCTAAGCTTGGCAAGTGCTTCCCCCTGCTCTCGCGCCAACTCTTCGACAACCAAGCGATCTGCCTCATTACAAGCAAGCAGGGCCCTCAACCTCTCGACCTCCTTGAAGGTAGCATCAGTGACCTCATATAAGGACTCCAGATTAGTCTTCAACATCTTTATCATCTTCTCCTTTTTAAGAAGAGCAATAGACACTACTTGATTCTCTTTGACCTCCTTTTCGCTATTCGCACAATCAGTCCTTCTTTGTTCTCTGAAATTTGGCCATCGCTACAGCCTGCGAAAAGAAATGAATTGAAATCACTATCATAAAAGTGCCAAATCAGCTTCGCATTCACCAGAAAACTCATAATGAACCAAAAGAGCTACAATCGACTCCTCCCTTTACTCCACCGACAGCCGGTTTAACTCGAACTCCACTCAATGAAAGTCTTGCCTGTCTTGAGCCTCTTTCCCTCCACAATGTCCACATAATAGAAATAGTTGTCACCGTAACTTGTAGTAGTGGTACCCCTCTCCTTCAATTGTTTAGAATGGTCAAATGACCAAACCAGAATAAGAGGGAGTGGAGCCGTCTACTATGAGGCACTATAAGAGCCTGGCTCCATCGCTTCCAAAGGAGCAAGCAGCAAATTGACCTCTATTATAGCCAAAAAGGACCCCGAGGCAACTCCTCGGTGACCGTTACTTCCTCGGTACCTGCATCAACTTCTTCGGTATATATACCAAGACCCAACAACCTATTCCTTTTCTTTTGAGGAAGGAGTGCAGCAATAGGGTACTCGTCACTCGCCCTCTTATTCATGGGGTCCCTATTGAACTCCCCTCCCTCTCGACCTCAATGGCCAACGGGACCATTAACCTCTCATGGGAAGTTTCTCTCCCTAAATTTACTCCTTCCAAGATGACTACAAAGTCCTTGGGAACCGGTGTTACTGCGCCACCCGAACTTGAACCGCCGCCCTCACCTCCTTCACTGATCAGCATCCACACAAGTCTCTCCTCTTCTACGGAACGTACCTCAAAAACGAGTCCTCAGACTGGTTTTTCTCATCTTTTTCCTTTCACAGGCCGCCTTGAGATGGGTCCTTATAGCCTTCAAATTGGTGACACGGTCAAGGTCATTCACGACAATAAAATCAGTGACATCAACCAGATCTTTTGACCCCTTCTTCAGCCTAAATGGTCTCTGGATTTGAACCGTCTCACTCAGAAGAAGACTCGTTAACTTAAGCATTTCATTCTCAACAAGGGCATCCACCCACACTGCCCTACCAGACGCCATACAAAATTCAAATAGATCTAATAAAACTAGAATGTCGAGACAACGCAAGGGGTACTACTAGAAAATTTACTTTCAGCGCCAGAAATATCCGTCACTAAAAATAAGATTCCGTTGTTAAAGATTATCAATAACGAAAAATTTTTGTCATTGAAAACCACCTCGCTAATTTTTACCAACGGAATACATCCGTCACTAACTATCAACGATGGAAATTTTCTATTTCTAAAATATCCGTCGTTGATAGAAGACAATATGTAAAAGTATTAACGACGGATTAATGACCGAATTTTTCTATCGTTAAAAATTTCGTCACTAATCTGTCGCTAATTTTGGGAGCCCTCACGCGAGTGCACGCACCCACACGCATGCCCACCCTTGTCGTCACCTGCACCCGCTCCAATGAAACCCACCACGTGCGCCTGCCTTCTCCTGCGCACCTGCTCGCCGTACATTTTTTTTGCAAAAAATGTCTCCTCCTAGAATCAAATCTGCGCCTCCAAGATGAAATATGAGTTATCCAACCACTATACCACAATTTATTTTGTGATAGTTGTTTTATTTATTTTCTAACTCTCACTTTTTTTTAATATTAATCTCACTCTTAATTTTGTTTAAAAATGAAATTTATATTACTCTCACAATTTTTTTCTTACTCTCATCTCTTCTTTTTTTTCCTTTATCTTGGGGTAATTTTTTTCATTAAAATAAAATATGAAATTATTTTTTTGATTCACCCATTAAATTGAATAATAAAATAATGGAATAAAAGAAAAAATAAAATAAATAAAATAATAAAATAATAAAAGAGAAGAAAAAATTAAAATAATTAAAAATTAAAAATTAAAATAATATTAAAATAATTAAAAAAATAAATAAAGAAATTAAAAAAATTAAAAAAATTAAAATTTCAAATTTTTAAAAATTAAAAAAAAATTAAAAAATAGAAAAAAAATCCGTTACTAATCCAATCGCTAAAATTTTTATCGGTAATCCGGCACTGATAGCTGTACATACATACATACATATATATATATATATATATATATATATATATATATATTTTTTTTACCCTTCACCATTATACCAACGGGACGGATATTTTCCGTCACTAAAAATTTTTATCGGTAATTCATCATTTATAATTTTATGATTTTTTTTACTCTAAACCACTACACCGACGGATTAGTGATGGAAATATTTCTGTTACTAATTTCTATCACTAATCTCTTGGTATTCTATCTAACGTTAATCCGTCATAATTCCGTTGCTATTTACGATGAATTTTTTTCCGTCGATAATTTTCCATCGCTGAAAATCAATTTTCTTGTAGTGGGACCTCAACGCAGGGGGCCTCAATCTAGCAAGAGGCTCATCAGACAACGACAAAAATGGTAACAACTCCCTATCCACAAACTCTACAAAGAAAAACTTGCTCCTCCAAGACTTGTCAATAGTCTCTTTATAGAAAAATTTCCAATTCAAATGACGTCAATTCTAAACACAATATCAACCCTTGGTTGGACCCTCATTCCCACATTTCCTTAAGCAGAAAATAGAAGACAATATTTCAAAATCGAACCTTAACAGACAGAAACTCAGTAAACTAGCCTTAGCTACCACTTCCGCCAAGCCCTAAGGATAAGCAGAGTGGGAAAAATGCTCCAACCCCTCAAAATACTAGATAAAGGCCATAAGTAAGGAATCCATAACCCATATCTCATATACTCCCTATACATAAGGATGCAACCGACAGGTAACTAGTTAGCATTCTCTAAACCCTGGGACAACCTTAGACAAAAATTTCCTACTATGATCACTATTTAAAACATGAAAATTAAAAACTAATAGATCTTGCTATTTTTTTGTAGAATCTTTATCCTTAATTTATCTACCCATTTTTTAGTATCTTAGATAATAATAAACTCATAAGTCCTAACTACTCGAATTGGCACAAAAACCTTAAGATTGCTCTATTATGTGGTAACATAAAGTTTAATATATCATGGAGACTCATATACCCGATCCTTTACTTGAAAGTACCATGAAAGAACAAATAGTCATTTATGAGAACAGGGACAATGCTACATAATTCTCATTTATTTTAAAGAGTTGTATAGTGAATGGTGTAGGTTGGCTCGCTTTAAGCTAACCAAAGAGTTGTTCAATGCCAAAATGATATGAAAACCATATGCGGTGCTCGGTCCCACAAGATGATTGGACTTATTGAGCAACTCAAAGTCTATGATATGATCTTGGATTCTGAGGTGTAGGAGGATGTGATGTTACATTTCCTTCCTTTATGTTTTGGTTAATTCATTGTGATGAACAAGGCAAAGAGACAAGAAAAGTTCAGACCCAAAGTTCAAAGGAAAGATATCTAAGACAAGTTTAATAAAAAATAGTCCATGGGGACAAACTAGTTTGTTCCTGTTATGTGAAGGAAGGACATTATAAACAGAACTGTTCTAAGTACTATGAGCACGTAAAGGACAATGACAAGAAGCCTTCTCAAGCTAGTTCCTAATCTTGTAGTGTTTCTGATGTTGTGCATATACTACATGAGTCCTTGATACATGTGCAAGTCCACACTTGATGAGCAATAAAGACTTGAGAAGAGGTGAAGTCAAAATAAAAGTTTGGCAGCAAGGCAATTGTTGCAACAAAAACTATAAAATTTATTTCATATATCTTAGGAAACCACATTTTATTATTGAATAATGTAGTTTATGTTTCTGATACCTACAAAATCTTTTTTCCATTTTTGTTTTTACAAAAATTAGTTATAGTTTTTTATTTTTACATAGAGTTTGTAAAATTTATTATTAGAATAAATTGATTGGTATGAAATATGGGCATAGTTATCAAAACTGGCTAAATCGTAGTTCAACCATGGTCACACCAATATTGAAAGAAAAAAATGGTTTGTTTAAATTAAATACTGTTTAAGTAATTAAACAGCAAATCAATACGGTTTAATCATAATTTTTTATTAAACCACCCCTCGCAATCCAACCCGACTTTTTTATCATAAAACTTTATTGGAAAAGTATGCTACTTATTTCTCTTTTCTCTTTATTTATATACATCTCTCTCTTTGTTCTCTTTATATCTATCCAATATGAGATAAAAATGATATATCCTTTTTGTTGTTCTCTTTATAATTTATATCCATCCAATGTAAGATGAAAATGTGTTGACATTTCATTCAATTAGGTCAGACAACATTAGGATTTAAAAATCTTTCAAAAATTATATTATTCAACTTACATTACACCAAAAATGTAATACATGTGCTTATTTCATGAAAGATTTTTTATTTGTTTATGCAAACCATAATTTTGAAATTTTGAAAATTTTTGATTTTTCAATTTATCACTTGTTAAATAAATTAATATAAGTGCACCTAGTTTGTATACAATGTCTCTATATTTCAAAAATGTTATACTTTTTTAATTGTGGATATGATTTGGTTATTTTATTTTTATTTTTAATATGAATGTTACAAGTGATTGTTAATTTTATATTTATTAAAATTTTATTTTTTATTTGATAGGAAAAAAATTTTAATTTATATTTATTTTGAAAATTAATTTTATATATTTTTAATTATTATTAAATAATGACTGGTTCAACCACATTGACCACGATTGAAACGATTGAATAAAAATTTTAAAATTTATGAGTCAATATATAGTACGATTTTGATAATATTAGATATCAATACAAAAATTTATATTACCTAAAACATCATAACAAAAAAATCTCACAGAACACCGAGATACATTTTAAAAAAGATTTTTGAAATACAATTTAGAGGGGCGAATATGTTGTATGGTAATTTTTCAAGAATTTGAAAATTTTACAAGTTATGGAAAATATAAATGAGATATAAAAGCTGAAAAAAGGTCAAAAAAAAAGAGCACATGAGATTTTTATAGTGGTTCCACTAAATCAGTGTACATTCACCCTTAATACTTCATGGATTTCTATTATTTATTTCGAAATGGTATAAAAACTTGCTTCCAATTGCAAGTCAAATCTTTACAGTATTTTCTCTAAAAATACTATCCAACCTCTTACAAGTTATTTATTTCTCCAAATTTATGATTGAAAAAACTCTCTCTGATTTTTGAACTTTAAGTACAAGAGAAGTTGATATGTTGAGGAGTGAAGTTTAATATTTCAGATGTTATAGAAAATTAAGCTCATAGAAGGAATTTAGTGTATATCGTTAAGATTTAGAGAGTTCAGGATATTCAATTCCTTCTTTCTTATATTCTATATGAAGTATTTATTGAGGGTTGTTGGAAGCCTTGATGTGGATTCAAATTTGCATATTCTTCATTAACACTCCATCCACCGGATTGAATACTTTCAACTTTTTCATTAAATTCTTCCAACCGTTGTTTTGTATAGCCAATAAAAAAGTTTTCTTTTACTTTGCTACATAAGTAAGCATTAGACCTCAAACATATCAAAATAATTTTTCACTAATGACTTGATTCTCGATAAACAAACTTAAATTAAGTAGATTTTGGGTTAAGTTTGTTTTGCCAAATGTGTATCAAGTTCTTGTGTCGACTGATTTAAAATGTAAGTCAATCGGGTTTAGACAGTTTAGAACAAGTGTTGACTGAAACTATGATCAAGTCAACTTATACTCAAGTTTGTATAAATTCTGTTGATTGCTTAAAAACTGATTCGATTGATGATATGCATTAATTGAGTTCAGTCAACTGAATTATACTTGAGTTAGCTGATGCATATTCAATGAGTCAACTGATTAGTCAACTATATAAATGCAATAGTCGACTGATGTGTACAAATTCATATATATCAGTTAACCAAAATTTACATGAGTCGATTGATTTGTATATATAGAGGCCATGGTCGAATGAAACATTTAGGAATATGAAGTGTACTTCTTTAGTGATCGGTAGACTAGGATTTTCAATGTGTCAACTACGATGTAAGTGTATATAAGGTTTAATCGACTACTGTACATGGTGAGTTGACTGTTTCTTAAGCTAAGCTTAGGACAGTTGGCTAATTATATGTCTTGGCTGACTCATAGCTTAGCAGTCGACTTGATTTATGTAGATCATCCGTGTATCTGCAAGTGGTTAGACTTGGTCCAATGATTTCACATGACTTTCGACTTCTAGTCTATTTTATCAGCCTATTCAAAAACTTGTCGACTAACAATGGATTCAGTTGATTGTTCATTCAATATATTGACTAAGTTAAAATGGAAGTCGACTCACACTTGCAGTTCATTAAGATTTTGCCTAAGTGTGTGATTGAGATTTTGTTAAGTGTGTGATAGGGGACCGTTGGGTTTGACTTATGCTTTTAGGCAAGTCGAATTGTATATTAGTTTTCAATTCAATCTGCCTATTGCATGGTGAGTCGATTGATTTTCCTTCACGAGTTGACTATCATTATTTATGTTTAACTTCTACATTTGTAAACTAATTTCTTTGAATTGTTTTGTTTATAATCAAAACCTAAATATGTCAACGATTTTTATTTAGAAAACCTATATATATGAGGTTTAGGTCACATTCCCTACAATAGGATAATCAAGTTAGAGAAGATGAGAGTTTTACTTCCATTGGATGCTAAATCAAATCCAACTTGTGAATGCAAGCCACTTAAGACTCAATGTGGTTATATCTATTTTATAACCTCATTATTTGTCAGGGTATAGGTAATTGTTCTTAATGAAGTACAAACATGAATATTTTTAAATGGTCAAAGAATTCAAGTCCAAAGTAGAGAATCAAATTGGAAAGGGGATCAAAAATTTTCATCTAATCAAGGAGGTGATGCTTGAATATGGAATTCGATGAATTCCTAACGGAACACTAGATTGTATCTTAGTTAACTTTCCCAAAACACCCTAATTAAATGGAGTATCCAAATGGAGTAGTTGCAACCTACTAGATATGATATCATCGATAATAAACTATACTAATTTGTTGATCTTATTTTGGGGAATGCAAAACAAATTGTCTTCTATCTCTTGGGTCAACTGTCTTCTAAATCGTTGTTCTCTACTCTTTACAAGTTGTGAAATAAAGGGATCAAAATTTTAAATGTGTTAATATCTAGAGATGTCGTGCCTCTAGAAGGCAAAAAATCAATAAATGGGATGCAAAATCTCAAAAAGATAAATTTATAAGATATTATTTTTTTTATTAATTTTGGTTGTTTATTTTATTCTATGAGTGACAAGTCTCTTTCTTATTGAGACTCCGTTATAAAACTATAATGATTTGAATATTTAATGCAATAGTTGCTAATATTTTTTTCAAGAGTTGTTTGATTATTATTATTTTTAATACTTCTAATTGATTAGTAATCATTTATATTATCTTGACATTCATAATATGACTGAAATATGTTATTTATAATCGATATATGTTTCAATGGAAAAAGAGATTTGGTATTTGATATATACAATCATTTGGAAATTTGTACTTAATGCATTATTTTATAATTAAAGTTACACTAGATATAAATGAATTATTATTGAACGATGAGTTTAGTTTGACTTGAGAAAATTCAACGGTTAATTTTTGAAAAACAAATCACCGAGTGAATACAATTAGAAACTTTCATGATATTTAATTATATTGAATTTGCCTTTATCAATTTATACATTATATTTAAATTTATTAGATTTTAGTTAAATATATTTTTTATTAATTTCATTTTTAATCTTAGAGATAATTAGATAAGTTAGTAATTACGCAATAATACTCATGGAAACAATATCTTTTTTAGTACTTTAATACTTAAACAATTCTTATATTTGTGAATTTTCACATATATACACACTCTTATTAACTTGTTATCATCTTGAATCATGTATTATTGATTTATCTTATATATAGTATTGCTCAATCTTTTTATATTCAAAACACTATATAACAAATGTACTTCTATATTACGAGAGTTGGCTGATAGTTTTACATTGTTGTGTCTAATTGTATGTTGCAAGTGTCTAAGTAGTGGGGGCAAAATTACTAGTCCACGATACTTGTAGTCTATCTTAAACTATCATCTTGTACTTAGTTCATTTGCTTTTCATTAATAAAATTCAATATTTATGCTATTAATCACTTATATTGTTCAAATCCTTAATAAATATGTTGGCATTAATTTTTTTGATAATGAATTAATTAGTATATTTAATGTTAATTACAATTAGAAAGAATTTGAAAATTTCTAAAATAGAAAAAGTTAATTCCAAAACCCTTATGAGGTAAGTGTAGAAACATGTCGATACCACCTTTTAGACATGTAGACTGAACAGCAATGTCAAATAGAATTCTTAGCCTAATCGACACATTTAACACTTAGAAAATTTTCAAAAGATGTAAAACATATAAAGAGACATGTTGATACTATCTTATAGATATGTCGACATATAACTTAAAACACTAAACATGCTACTAGATATCAATACAAAATATTAGGATGTCGACATGTTCTTTAGAACTCAAGAAGACCATTAAATATCGACACGAGATATTATAATATCGACATAAAATTTAGGATAGACACAAAACATATAGAGAATTATGTTGATACAAACAAATTAAGATGTCAACACATGTTCTAGAATTTAGAAATAAATATGTACAACACTTGACCTAAAATACTCAACACGTTTTGTGATGTCGACTTAAAGACATTAAAATATCAATATGAACAATAAAAATTCTTTTAGATTTAGCGTGTCAAATAACAAATTGAATTTATTGAACATGTAAGTGTTTATTTTTGCTAACCATGTTGACATAAGGAAGTAGCAATATTAACGCGAGAACTTCAATGGTTATTTTTGAATAAAGACTGTGTGTATTAATTCAAAAGCTGATTCTATTGGTAAAGACATTTAATACGAATTAACGTTCAAAATTCAAGTCACTATCTACCTCAATGGCTGGTTTTTATTTGCTTATAGATACAAGCATTGAAGAAGAGGACAAGAGAAATACATTAGAAAGCATCCGAGTCTCACAAACACATTCAATTATATACTATGTTTTTGAAATGTAATACTCTGTTTTGTTGTCCAATTATAATTTCCTCTATTGTACTTTGGTTTTGTTACATCCGAGGTTAAAAGTCATTATTGTAGCATTCTCTTCACATAGTATTAATTGTACAAAAATCCAAGTGTGATAGTTGGATCTGGGGTGAGAGAAAAGTGCACAACTTGGAGTTGTGTGAAGTATTTGAGAAAAACATTTATATAGGTCTAACTTGCATCCAGTAAACAAGTTGATTATAAACTATTTTGATAATAATGAAAATTTGATGTGGAGATTGGGAGTGGATGTATACCGGAATTAGTAGAACCATTATAAAATCTTTTGTGTCCTCTGTTTTAATTTCCTTTACCTTTACCTTATTTACTTATATTTAAAACCATAAAAAATTATTTTTAAATCCAAAATTAGTATCAAAATTATTTTTAAAGAAACCTATTCACCCCTCTAGATTTTTTTCAAAACCAATATATAAAACAAGTTTTCTTTAATTAGGTTAAAAATTTACTCGTTAATAGACAAAATCTTTCTATCACTTAATAACATAAAGATAGTATATTAAGAAAGCAATTAAACCAATTCCTTAACTAGCTAGATTAGCTATCAAGCTCAACTTTGATTTCTTCAATATTCACGTGAGATGGCCTCCACCCGTTCTCAACAAAGTAATTGAAGCAGCCTTTGAACTATCTAAGCGTGAATATTTTTTACTCATTTGGGTTAGAGAACCCCCTGTCTCTTTAGGGATAGCAATATCCTATCCGACCAAATAAATAATTGAAAAGTTTGATCTATCATATAATATTTTTCTTTCAAAAATTGGGTTAGGGTTTGTTTAGATGTCGGGTTTTAATATTAAAGTATTCGAGTCGATTCAGATATGGATTTAAGTTATAAATAATCCAATCCAAACCAACTTGATAATAATTTATAAATCATAAAATTTTATTTTAATATTATATTATTAAATAAAAAAATGTTTTTAGGGTTTGTAATAACTTGTAAGTTTTATTTTCATTCTCAAACAAATATTGCTCTTCGTCACCTTAGCCACTCTGCCTACCACCACCTCTCTTTGGTCTCTGCAGCCTTCCAAATTCGAGCCTCGAGCTTTACCTCTCCTTCATTGATGCCTTTATTTGTCGCAACTAAGCTAGTTTCACTTCCCCCTTCTCCCCTTTATCACTGTCTCTCTCTGTTGCATCCTTTTATTTGAATCTCGCCACCTCTCTCTACTACCGCCAAAGCTAATCTTCACTTTCTCCTTTGTTGTTGATGCAACACCTTCATAGCTTCCCTTCCTTATCTCTCTCTCTTGCCGATCTCGTCGACTTTCATGGCTGATGCTAGAAGACTGTGCATTCCCAACTGTCACTACAAACCCATCTATATAACTATGAATATAGCCTCTGCAACCCTTTTCTATTTTTTTTTTGAAAAATAAACTACCCTTTTCTCCTTTTAAAGCAAGATGTAGGATTCTATTGCACGAGTCTACCTTGTTAATTTTTGAAATGCAATCAGTCACCCTCTTGAGAATAAGTGCCATAGTACCATTCTTCATGTTAATTTGTTCACCTAATTTTGTACTGCCTTTTGATCTTCATTGGCCGTTGAAACCTCTTTTCTAAGGTCAACATGTCCCGAATATTAACTTTAACAAGTTTTGAGAAATTTAAACCATCGCATTTGAGAAAAATTGTATTACTTGCTTGAAAAAACTATTAGGTCATTCGTTAATTGTTTCATAAAATTTCATTTCTTTGTTTCTACAAGATGTGTTTTTGCTATCAAATTTCATATTATAAGCAATGTATAAACTTTGATTTTTCTTTAATGATAAACAATTTATAAATTATGTCTTTTTACTATAAATATTTATTTACATTTAAACTTTATAGCTTGTGTCTTCAATTCTTCAATTATATGAATTCAATCCCTTCATCCCCTCATGATTTAATTGTTTCAACTCCTAACTAGATCTTGTGAAATCATATGAAATATCTGATGATACATTCCGTACCTTGCTAAAAAACCGATTCTTGTTTATATCGTCTAACCAAATCCAATTCTCTCTCGCCTTAAAAAATCCCAATCAATCATGTCCTAAGCTTTTAAACATTCCATTTTGGAGGGATTGTGACCAAGCCCATTTCAACAAGTCAAGGGGATAACTCTCTTCAATTATTCCTGGCAAGGTACTCTAATTACAATCCCAATAGCCACTTATGGTACAGGGAATGCCAACTTCAATTGAAATTTCAGTCTCTAATTATAAGGATAAATGTAAAATTTTGATTGTTTGTAATCATTTTTTTAAATAGCAGATTAATGGAGGAATGGAAGGCAACATGTAATTATTGTAAAAGAAAAATGGGAGCAAACTCAAAAAAAGAAACAAGTCATTTAAAGACACATTTAAAAACATGTAACTTATTTTCGGTTTTATTTTGTGAATTGTTTCTCATTTATCAAAATATAAAACTTGTATGTTTTGACTAATGTTTGAATGATTTATATATTTCTTTGTGGTTATGGTAAATGTATACTTTTCTTATGCATGTTTTTATGAGTTGTGTACGGAGAATTGCATTTAGATGCAAAGACGGGCAGACCATTAGGGGTTAATAATTCTAAATTATTGAGTAGGTTAAAAATTATTGAATGTCACATTTGTTTCTTTAATTTTAGATTCTTTATATTGAACAAATCAATTTATTTGTTACTTTTTTCTTTATATTATCTAGATTTTAAAACAATTTCAAATATATTTGATTTCTTATTTTTCTTTTTTCATATAGGTTTTTTTGTTGTTATGGTTTTTTTTTTCTCGGGTTGGGTATTTGTTAGGTAGGGTCAATTTAAGATTGGATTGGATGACATGTAATATATCAGATCAGATCGAATTTAAAAAAAAATAAGGGATTATTTGGTTAAAGGGTATAAGTTTAAGAAATGAAAATAAAACTCATATTATTTATTTATGTAGATTAATAAAAGGGGGATGAATGATTGAAAATCAAACCTTTTCAATCCCAGTTTATGTGAAATCCAACTAAGTGCCTGTTTGGCAGAACTTTTTTTTTTATTTA
This sequence comes from Dillenia suffruticosa, assembly GCA_033439265.1. Classification (NCBI taxonomy): domain Eukaryota; kingdom Viridiplantae; phylum Streptophyta; class Magnoliopsida; order Dilleniales; family Dilleniaceae; genus Dillenia; species Dillenia suffruticosa. The sequence continues at coordinate 13,061,794 of JAVTVX010000027.1, read as the reverse complement.
TCTTCTCCTTTTAAGGAGAAGTAAAAATTAATTACTTATTAAAAAAAGTTAAAAGTTGTTTGGTTGTTTTACTTTTGAAATAAAGTAGTTAATTTCTTTTTTACCTTTTTACTTTTTTACTCTTTAAATAAAGTTAAAAGTTAAAAATTAATGGGTATATTTAAAATTTTATATCACTTAAATGAAAATATAAATGGAATAAAAACAATTATGTCAGGATATAAATGGAAAAAAAATATAAATTTCTAGAAAATGTGGAGCATTAAAAAAAAGGAGAAGTAAAAGCTCATCCCAGAAGGTTTTACTTAAAAGCTACTTTTCAAATTTTTCTTTATAAAAAAAACAATTTTTTTAAAGAGTTTTTAAAAAATGTTGTTTGACAGGTTTTCTCCTTATAAGGATTAGAGAAACTGAAAAAAATCTCTGCCAAACGGGCACTAAATTGATGGCTTTCGACTTAAACCTATCTCTGAAACTCTTATATTCATCAATCTGCTCTCTCTGTTTCTCTGTCTCTCTCTCTCTCACAAACCCATGCCTTTAATCTCTCAAACCCACCTCGCCCTTCCATCTCTGAATTCCATTTCGACTTAATACTCTCTACATCCCTCCTCTTTGCAACCATAGAGTGCTTCCTCACTCTCCTCTCTCTCTCCTTCATCACTCTTACTCTTACTCACTCTCTCTCTCTTTCAGATTCTCGTCTCCAATTGGCCCCCTCTCAGCAGCGTTTCCATGCCTTTGTTAACCCTAACTAAAATTAGTTTGTCTCTACACGAATTGATTGCCGCTGTCTGCGTCCTTCCTCTTTGCCAGCAACTATAATGGTAAATCAAGCAGCACACAATGCCTCCTCACTCTCCTTCCTCTCTCTATCTCTCTGTGAGATTCTCGTCTCCGATTTGCTCCCTCTCTCTCCTACAATTTTTTAGTAAATCCGCATCCACTGTTGATTTAGGAAATCAATCTACAATTCTTAGGTTGATTTAGGCTAATACTTGAATTAACATGATTTCATTTTTCTTGTTCTTCCCATCAAGTCTTGAATTTCTTCATCTACTACCTATGTTGGAATTACTTCAACTGCAATTTTTGTCTCTACATTGGTTCAATTGATGACTCTGGTGGCCAGAATCTTAAACAAGAGTGGAAAATTTACCTGACAATGGGTTCAAAGTCTTCAGTTTGTTAATATAACAATTTTTGAAATAAAATTTTTCAATGCCAATTGTTAATATAACAATTGTGGAGACATGCACGGATCTAACCCTAAAAAAAAAAATTAAAAACAGTATTCAATGGTAACTAATTCCGTTTGTAACCTTTTTATGTCGTGAGTTGAATTTGCAACAGGTTATATCTCGAGTTGAATTCGCAACATGAGATTATGTCGTGTCTTGAAGATACGACATAGCCCCGTGGCACCGCGGGAGGGAGGGAGAGGACTCTCGCGACAGTGGGCGGCAGTGGAGGGAGGGAAAGGGAGACTCTCACGGCTATGGGGGAGGGAGGGAGAGGGCTTCCGCGGTAGTGGGGGAGGGAGGGAGAAGGAGGGAGTGCCACGGGGGGATGGAGGGAGAAAGAGAGAGGAGTGCCACGGCGGGGGAGAAAAAGAGAGCTGCGAGGGGAGAGAGGGAGGAAGGGGCCGCGGATGGTGGGGGGAGAGAGAGAGAGAGAACTACAGGGGGAGGGAGAGAGAGACAGTCATAGGCGGGGGAGGGAGAGAGAGAGCCGTGGGGGGGAGGAAGGGAGAGAGAGAGCTACAGGTGGCAGAGGGAGGGGTCGTGGGTGGCGAAGGGGAGAGAGAGAAAGCTGCGGGGCGAGGAAGGGAGAGAGAGCCACAGGCAGGGAGGAGGGAGAGAGGAGTGCTGCGAGCGGCGGAGGGAGGGCCGCGAAGTACCACAAGCAGTGGGGGTAGTCAGACTATCGTGTCTTGAAAAGGCAACACATGGCCTTCGCCCAATCGGGTGCTGCCATGTGGTGTCGCGAATCCAACTAGCGATAAAGTATGGTTATTTTCTGAATTTTTTTGATTCTGAAGTTATTTATAATTTTTTTTAAGTTTAATTTCGTACATGACTTACAATTGTGACTGCAAGCCAATTTAGGATTAACTTTTTGAGACTTGTACCGAATTAATCCAAAAAAAATTTAAAAAAACCCAAGGGAAAAAAAATTCTCCAAATAACCTATATTTGTCGCAGGTTAGATCCGCGACCATATTTGTCGCGGGTTAAACCCGCGACACCGTTTGTGTGGCTCTGAGAGTCACAGGCCTGCCGCGACTACAAGACGTGACAGAACTTGTTGCGTCTTGTAAACGCAGCAAGTATTGCCATGTCTTGAAGATGCGGAAAGCCTGGCCGCGTCTTCAATATGCGACACCTGGCTTTCCACGTCTTGAAGACGCGAAAAAGATTGCTGCATCTTCAAGACGTGGAAAGCCTACCCACGCGACATGTGGCTTTCCGTGTTTCGTTTGAAGACGCGGCCCCCTCCCCTCTACCCTCCCTCTCCTCTTTTGTATTCTGCCTTTCCCCTCCCCTCTTCCTCTCCTCTCCTCTCCCGTAGCAGCCGAACGAAGAACCACCCTTCTCTCAAACTTGCTCTAGATCTGGCCATTTGGAAGGAAGACGAAAACTACAATAGCTGTTGGAACTTTCAACATTATATGGTGTTTATTCCAAAAAATTCGAAAATATAAAATTTTTTCTATCTCAATTTAAATTATTTGAGTTGCATAATTTTATAAACATATGTATTTGTGAATGAAATTTATGTTTTATGTTCAATAAATTTATATGAATTTTGTTATTAATTTTAATTAATGGTGTTATTAATTATGATGTAGTGTAATTAATTAATTTAATAAATATTAAATATTTAGTTAATTTATATTAATATTAAATTAGTTGATTAAATATAGATTCAATTTAAATTTTATTGTATATAGATTAAATTTAATTTAATAAATAATTTTATTGTAAAGATAAAATTTGATATAGATTAAATTTAAATTTAATGTAGATTAAAATTTAGTTAGGAGTAAGTTAATACAATAATTTAGTACTAATTAAATTTTTATTGGGATTTTTGAATAAAAAATAGTAATAGTTATATTAAACTATTAATTATTATAAATTTTATAGTTAAATATATTTGAAATGACTATATTTATATTAAAATATTTTAAATCAACTGACTATATTTAAATATTTTAAAGGGACCATTTTTTAATTACTTAAATAAATTTAAAACTTAGATTAAATATTAATGTTGATATTTAAATATATTTACATTAAAATATTTTAAATTAAACGATTTTATTTAAATTTAGAATGTATTAATATGTAAATATATTTATTGTTATAATAAATATAGTTATAAAATATAATATATTAATACTTTTAGTTTAATATAAAAGTATTAGTAAATATTAAAAACATGTAACATTTTTTTGTATTATTTAAAAATTTTATTGTAAAATTATTTAATAAATTATTTTAGTTAATATTTGGTAATTTAATTCTAAATATTAAAATTATTAAAATTAGTATTTTTATCAAATTGTTAATTTATTTTTATCATTCTATTATTAAAATTAGTATTATAAATATAAAGTAAGTTTAGGGTTTATAATTTAGTTTAAAAGTTTATTATAATATAAAATAATATTGTAATAAATTTTTTTAGTAATATAAATTTTTAATTAATATAATATTTATTATTTTATTAATTGATTTAATTTTTAATTGTTAAATTATTTTGTATGTTTGTTGAATATTTATAAAATGTTTAAAATTGTTTTTTTATATATAGAATAATGACGGATATGATAACTCTGTTATGTTATAGCAATGGGGAAATTGTAACGGGAGATGATGGAGTCCGTTATAACCGTGGTCCGACAAAGTTGATTAGGGTACGGAAAAATTGTAATTTTAATAAGTTACTGAAAATAGTATGCAAGGGTGTTCGAATAAATTTGTTGAGACAATATGTAGAGATTTTTTATCGGTTTCCATGTCTTATATGGGAGATGGTAATATACGGTTTGAATTGGTTCTGATAAGTGATAATAATGATATTTTTAATTTGATGGAATTTGCGATGAGTCAGGGAGTGAGTGAGACGATTGAGTTGTACATAATATCATATGATGATGGAATGTCTATGGTACAAAATTGTGATTCATGGAAGATTATCCACATATCGAATTTCAAGTGGATGTTGCCTTTGCAGACGAAGATAATGATGTTGACGATGAGGAAATGACAGAAGAAAAGGCAGAAGAATATAATGATGATGAAGTGGAAGATGATGAAATTGGTGGTAAGAGTGGTGGCGGTGGTGCGAACCAGTTAATGATCAGCCCTTCGTCAGTGTCTGTAAATATTGGTGGTGGTCGGAGATATGAGAGCGGTGGAGTAGACGAATCCATTCCATTCATGACGATTGTACCGGGTGGTGATGGTTATGTGACATTTGAGGAAAAATACATATTGACATCTAATAGTTGGAGTTTCAGCAACGAATTGAAAAAGGGTATAAGATTTGAGTCGAAAGAGCAGCTTATTCATACTGTTAAAATGTATCATGTTGAACACCACTATCAATTTCGAGTTGGTAAATCAACCCATGAACTTTGGACAGTAATTTGCACGCAAAGGGAAGAAGGCTGTAGATGGAGGTTGCATGCTTGTAGAACGCGGCTAGTTCGTGCATTTGTGATTACAAAGGTCGAGAAACCCCACACATATGTAAACGTTGGGTTGACGCAGGATTATAGACAACTAGATTCAAATTTGATGGCTCGACATTTGCTTAATTATATGAGGGAAGATTCAAATGTAAAAGTTTATTTTTTTCGAATTGTTATAACCGAGAAAACCACATATACAGTTTCTCGTAGAAGGGTTTGGACAGCAAAAAGAAGAGCTATAGAAATGGTTTACGAGAATTTGGATGACTTTTACAAACAACTACCTCAGTTATTTGATACAATAGTGCAAAAAAATCCGGGGATATAAGTAAATTGGAAGTTGGATCCACTTAACGCAAGAGGAGAATAGGTATTTGAGACTTTATTTTGGACATTTGGTCCGAGTATTTTACCCTTTAAGAGTTGTAGGCCATTGATAAATATAGATAGAACTTATATTTATAGGAAATATAATCACAAATTGTTAATTACATGAGTAGGGATGGAGTGAATCATATTGTTCCGTTGGTATTCGGATTGGTAGATAGAGAGTCACTTGCTTCTTAGTCATGGTTTTTTAGGTGTGTGCGAGAGTCTGTTGTTCAAGATAGAAAATGTCCCATTTGTTTAATTTCAGATCGACATAAAGGGATAAGGGCAACAATTGTTCGTCCAAAGTTCAGGTGGTTACCTCTCAATACTGTGTGGTGATTTTGCATGCGCCATGTCGCTAGTCAATACGACCACAAAAGTCAAGCTTGTAAATGAGTTGCTACGATTGCAACGTTACAACCACAGTGGAGAAAATTTGACTTATATATGACGAAGATGAAGGAGATCAAAAAATACGCTCCTAATTATTTTGCAACTATTCCTCATGAACAATGGACTCTTTCTCGTGATGGTGGGGTTCCTTTTGGATATATGACCACAACTATCAGTGAAAGTTTTAATGCCGTGTTAAAGGGGGCAAGAAATCTACCGGTTTCTTCTTTGGTACTTAAAACTTTTTATAATTCCGTTAACTATTTTCAGACTTATTTGGGTAAGGTGAATGCGGGAATTGGAAGAAGAGAACGGTACACTAAATATGTGTTTGCCATGTTAGGGAGATGGATAAATAGGGCTAACCTTCATACCATCGTTTCTTTCAGTAGGGAGCATGGGATCTTCAAAGTTGAAACGGGAAAAGACAGAAACATTTTAGGTACAAGGGAGGCAATAAACAGATTGTCAATGTATGGGAAAATCATTGCACATGCGGGAAATGACAAACCTATAGAATTCCTTGCTCCCATGCAATTGTTGTATTAACATGGACGATGATTGATGTGCATATGATCGTCAAAAAATAGTATACATGGGAATATCAACTTAAGGTATACGAGCAAAATTTTTTTCCCGTTGGAGACCATTCGGCAAGGCCCATTGATTCGTACCCTACAATCATTCCCGATGTATCCCTAAGATGTCAAAAAGGAAGAGCTCAATCATCTCGATATCACAACGAGATGGATCTTCGAGAATCGTCACATGGACATCGATTGCACGAGACTGATGATTTCAGTTCATTCCGGATCACTGTGATACTGAGGATCGATTGCACGAGACTAGCACGCGTGGTTCATAGGAGTCAGATTGGTCAGTTGAGCATACCGATTACATCGAGATTTGGACTCACCGACGCGATCATCTAGTCCATATTGACACGTCAGTTGGACCTACTGTCCATCTTTCTTATGCCGCATGGTACCGCTCCATCTTTCGTATATTTATTAGTCGGCATGGAGCTTATTTGGGATATGTGGTACGCGTATAATTTAATTTTTCTATTTATATCAATTATTTTATATCAATTTATTTTTTTCTTTAATTAATGTGTATCGAGATATTTGTAGTGGAATTCATTGCATCAAATTCGAGAAAACTCTGAGGATGTTCATATCCATGAAGTGGTGGATACAACCATGTCAGCTTTGAGTGATGACGTGGCATATCTCCTGAGACCTGACACCCTAGAGGTCGTGCTGAGGGAGGTGACGAGGAGCATCGATCTCGACGGAGTCGAGCGAGACCACGTCCGAGGCCATTGTCTCATGATGTATCACCATTTCCATCTCAGCATCCAGAGGACGTCGCAGAACCTTCTAATACGTTTGAGGACTCATCTTCTTTCTATACACCAGTGTTTGAGTTCTCTCATTTCTCTACTCCTGACGCCCCACAGAGAGGCAATCGTATAGTTGAGGGACAGACACAATTTCAGAGAGATGATACACACACGATATAACATATTTCCCCTTCACGTTTTAGTGATGTAGAACCCTCTCAGATCATACAATTACATGATATGAGTTTTCTATCTCAAGACAACATTACAGATATTATGAGAGATTTAAATATTAGACGTTATGATAGAAAAAGGCGACGACGACATTAATTACATATTATGTATTTTGTATCCTATATTATATTAATAATAATTCGATTCACTTATATATATTTATTTTTTCGATCTTATTTGTTTCGTTTCTCATTTCTGTTCTATTTATAAAAAATTAGTTTTTTTTTTCAAATTGTTATTTTCATTAACTGTTCAGAAAATACATTTATTTGTTTTGGTCGGCAAATTCGATATGCTGGAATAGCCGAACACATATATGGATGATACAGACGGGTCCACTAAGTCACGAGTTGGATCCATTGGGCCAGAGGTCTTTTGAACACCAATTTTTGTTTTACCTAACACATATATCGATAATATAGTGGGATCGTCCGAGTCATGTGTTTTGGCCCATTGGTCTGCGGATCAGCCAGTTGGCCCGCGGGTCTATTGGGCCTAGCTTGGGTTTGCCGGGTCTGGAAGACGCGGCCAGCTTGGCCACATTTCCAAGACGCGGCCAGGCTTGCCGTGTTTTGAAGACAACGACAATCTGGTTGCGTCTCCAACACCCGATAAATTCGGGTTATTTTGGGAATTTTTTTTCTGCCACGGGTTATTTTATTTTATTTTTTATTTTAGATTAATTCTGTACATGTCTCTAACTTTTTATTTGTATAATTAATTTTCTTTAATATTTATTTGTATTTTTTGTTTGGATAATTAGTATTTAATTTAATTAGATTTTTATTTTCATATTTTCATGTATAATCAATTATTTTAGTATTTATTTTATTTGTATAAAAAAAATAAAAAATCAATAATAATTATGTTCGTTTAATCAAATAATTAATGTTAAAATTGATTTCGATTTTGATTTTTCAATATTTTTTACAATCAAATGTCATCCAAATATGATATGATTTTTTATTTTTGACATGAGCATAGATTCTAACTCTAATATCCATTTGCATCCCAACCATGTTCAGGTCAAAAATATGCTTAGAGTCTCTAGTCTAACATGAAAAAGTGTTACTTGGAAGAGAACTACCTAGAAAAAGGTTATTTGGTATCAGAATAAGAGCCGTCCAAAATGAAAAAAAGGTTACATGGTGTCTCAAACCGTTCAAAGTGCGAACCGTCCAGAGTTAAAATCGTCCGTGTATGTCCTATTTATCAAGAAGAGGGTAATATTACAAATCTCATATCGACTCCCCAAGAAATTATAAAATAGTATTTAAATTTAATAGAGTCTCTCATCCAATAGGTCGATCTTTTAGACTAACTTATGATGTTGGACTTGAGTTCAATAATGGGCTCCGTGACAAACCATGACTCAACCGTTGCCATCCCTGGTCTCTTTCGTGTTTCAGTTTGATATCTCTTCCCTTTGTTTATCAATGGTGGGGATGAGGAGCTACATACATACCCACACAAACACATAGAAGATCTTCTTTTGCGAATCCATGTCGAGATTGGGGGTTAATCGATTGTCTTCATATTTAGCTACTCGGATTCGTGAGAACCAGCAGAGACGTCGAATTCTCAGCTCCTCTGCTCTTCATCACGCGTCTTCATCTTCTTCTCATGATAATGATGATGATGATGCTGTACACATGACTCACAGTTGCATACGAGTACTCTCTCTCTCTCTCTCTCTCTCAGACTCCTTTACTTTATGTTAAAATTATTGAACACAACATGTATCTGTGTTGAATTTCTTTCGAATTTGGAATTTTCTGAGAAAAATGATGTTATTTCTGTTCATTTTTATCATTCAATTCAATGATAGAAGGGGAAGCAAACAAAAAATGATGATTTTTGACAATAGGAGTAATAATTTGTAATGGCTTAATTTTATTGTTTCTTTTTCAATGTCAATTTCAATTATAAGAATAAGAGAAGGGTTTTTTTTTTTTTTTTTTAAAATTAACCCTATAATGCTTTTCATGAATTATGCCCTGCTAATGTAATCTGAAGCCCTAAAATGCTTTTGCTGGTGCTTCCTATACTTTACATCCCAAATAGTGTGAAGATCATGATCATTGCATTTAATATTCTGGAATTTGTTATTAGGGGTTTAAATTTTATAGTTCAGGTTTTAGAATACCATTTTTGGGTGTTTTGGATGTGGGTCTGACATGGTTTTCACTTTATTGTCATTGATGCTACCTGCTGGGGCTTTTTGATTGGAGGCTATGGTATGCTGAACTGGATTGTGATGCTAATAATGATTTCGTGACAGTTTTTCAAGCAATCCAATGGTTTTGAGTCATAGACGTTGCGTTGATTTATAGGATACCCTTGCAGAGATTGAAAGAGCTGCATGCTAGTGAAGCTTTGATGGGAGAAAAGATGCTTAGGCTGAGTGTTGAAGCAGGTGGATGTTCCGGGTTTCAATATGCCTTTTCACTGGATGATGAGATCAACTCAGATGACTGGTCTTGCTCTTCTTCTAATTGTTGCTCTAGTTTACTTAAGGGATGAAGAAGTTACATATTTACTATTGAGTAACCCATTCTCCACTGCTAACTTCTGGGGTTTTGAGAATGAAGGAGTTAAATTGGATGTTGATAAAATTTCACTTGACTTTGTCAAAGGTGCCACAGTTGATTATGTTGAGGAGCTGATATGATCTGCATTTGTGGTAGGAGACTTTGTTTTCCAGCTCTATGTTTTATTGGATTAAATAAGAATCATGTTAATGAATTTTTTCATTGTTTAGTTACTGTTTTCTTCATAAATCCTCATATTTGGATGGAGTGACTAAAACTTTTCCACTGCATGTATACTTCTATTTTATTGGATAATATAGTGACTATACTCGCTATCTTCATCAGACTTGAACTGTAGAAATTTGATCCATCCTTCTGTATTTCAAACCATTTCTCATAAGGATCCCTCTCCTCCTGGGAAGTCCACCTACTATAATATGCTCCAAATTCACAGTGACAGTGTTAATTCGCAAGCCTTCCATGTCAATCTTGAATTGCCGAAGCATCTTGTCAAAATGCACCGAGTTGAACAAAGCCAAAAGCCTGTTGTACAGTCCCCATAGGATATAAACAATTTGCCAGCTTCCTTAAGATGAATCTTTTTTTTTTCCTATTTTTTCCTAGAATTTAGCCATCAATTCTGAATGGAAGCAACAGTGTCATTTGGCTTAGTAATTCATCCTCCCACAAAGATGTTTCCTCGTCCACTCTACAGGCTTCTCAGAAGCACATAACTTGGACAATTCAAATGGCAATGTATGGTAGGAATCTCCTTTGTTAAGAATCCCATAGTCCAGCCAACTTTGGAGCTGACCAATTAAGGAATTGTCTGTGGTGAAGGCTTGTCATTGAATTCTTCTATGATGGGATCCAACTAGGTCAGATTCTTATTTCTAGCTCCCAGATGGAGAACTTGAGTAGAGATAGGTAATTCATTCTTGGTAGACTTCATCTGAGCAGCTTACACCCACCCAAAGAGGAAACACAAAGTTTTCTAAAAATGATTCAGGCCTTGACCACATCCCAAAGCTAAAATAGTATCTCCTTTATCCACCTGTTTTCCATCTGCACCACTGTAAGATGGTATCATTAGCAAAAAGTACATGGTAGATCACACTCTTCTCACCTTTATAACATCTCAGGTTGATCCATGACTTATATTCAGCACTCTTCCAGGGGGTTGATTTTGATTCTGTGGTGGTTAGTATGTTTGGGCTTGTTAAAATAGTTAGAAATAACTTTAGAGTATGCCATCATTTTACCGATCCTCTTCACTCAACTCTAAATTATATTTAGGCACTAGCCATCAAGTAGTTACAAAATATACATTAAATATGGAAAACACAGCAAATGCCCATATCAACAGCTAAAATGCCCATACAAGTTTTTGTTGGCCGACTCCCTTAGGCCCACCAAAAGGCCAAAAATACAAAATTGCAAATAATGACTTAAAAACAAAGCAACAAATGCAAAACCAGCTTGACTAGATTGTAAGCTTCTAAGAAAGTTTAATTTTATTTGATACTTCCGTTAGAATTGCCTCTTTCATCTAATACTTTATAAGCTTTCTTGCCGCATATTTTGTATCATCTTTCCCTCTGGCTTGAATGCTGAATTTAGTGGTAGGTCCTGTACAAATCAGTATCCAATCATTGGATTCATAATATAAACTCCACATGCAGTCTGGCCATAGTTTAATATTCCTTATAGCTAGTTTCCCCTCCTCTCCCCTCCCCTGCCTCCAAAAAAAAAAAAAGGAAAGAAAAAGAAAAGATACAAACACGGATAGAGACCATGAGTACGAAATAATGTTGTTGTCCACAATATCTTTCAATCACATCTTGAGAGTTGGAGGGGGATGAATAGCTACAATACTTCTAATGAAACTTCATAGTATACTTGGTAAAGATTAAGATTTCAAATATTGAAGATTTTCTCATGCCCATGCTGTTTAAAAAATTAATGCATAGGCATTGGGGATATGCCTAATCTCGCTTAAAATCTTCTGTGGAGCAATGCTTCATTACTGGAGCTTCTCATATTTGCTAACTGAAAGTCTTTCATGTTTTTATTGCTCTAACTTGAATTTGATCCCCGACTTCAAATTCAGCATGGCAGCAACTTAATTCAGCCTAACTCTTATTCCCATATTTATTAGAGGCAATCTTGGCACACATCAAACTCATTCACAGTTCGCTTCTGCAATAGGATTAGTTGAAAATCTGTAAAGGAATCAAATCAAAAGGCTTAAATGTTTTAAAAGTTCCCCAATTGGTGCTCACAGTATTTGAACTATTCTCTTCAAATTAGATGTAGGTGGAAGAAGATCCCATCAAATAATTGTGCCCTCCATTACCAAGTCTCCTGTTAATATCTATTGTTCGTCCATTGGGTTGAGGATGAAATGCTAATGAAAATTTCCTCTAGTGTTCATCAAATGTCACCACCTGAAATAAGAAGATATTCACGGGGTACTCCATGAACTGGTGCCACTTCTTTAGAGAACAAACTAGCTACATGTATTGCATCTGTGGGATTTTTCCCCTTTATATGTATGTCATAGGATCAAGCAAGGCATCATAGAAAATCTATCTGCTACGGTAATGACTGAATTATGGCTGCAATTAGTCATTTACTGGATCTCAAACCCTTAAAGGGCCACTATTAACTAGTGGAAGAGGGGGAGGTTTGAGCAAGGTGTGACTGGCAATCTCAAGACCAATCCATACTTGGTATGTGTTGCCGATGGTCAAGCTGGAATCAGAAGAGACATGTAAAATATCTGTTTTTCGTCTTCTCTTCAGCTGACTGATGTGTGGCGTCAGGCCACAAATATTCTAAGGTCATGCTGAAAGCTATGTCAACAGAATCTTGCATCCACCGTGACAACAATTTTGCATGTCCTATGTACTCCAAAATAATTTGGTCATGGACACATGTAAATCATGGTCAAAGATATGTATCTTAATTGAATAGTCATCTCATAGAGAGAATTTAGCATAATCTTGCTGCTTTCCAGCAAGTAGATTACTATCTGTCCCAAAAATCTCTTCGTTCTTTAAATGTTCAAAAACTTACACCTTGAGAGACATTTTGGTTGTACATACAACCCTCAGGTTAGAGTATCTTTAGCTTTGTTTCTGATATCTTCTTTATGTTTGACAACAAAGGTGTAAACTAGGGATGGTGCATCTACCTGGGGGTGAGGGGGCAAGGACCCCCCTCGGCCCTTGAAACTCTAGAAAAAAAATTATAGGGTTTTTTATGTAGATAGATATTTGTTAGCCCTCTATTGTCTAAATTGTCCCCAAATTCAAAAAAAGTCTGGTATTTATGTAAATTGATTTCATTTTATTTTATTACTTTAACTTTCTAAAAGTTTTACCATTAATTCTATCTTCCTTCTCTTTTTCCCCATTAAACATCATCCTCATTCTTTTATTTCCATTTTTATTTCTCTCTCTTTCTATAAAATAACAAACCCAAAAGGGGTTTACTCTTTAGATAGTATTTTTGTGTTATTACTTTTTTGAGAATTTATATGGTATTATGTTGACAAAATAATAATTTTATACAATTTAATTAGGATACTTAATTTTGATTGCAGTATAAAATTTTCAAACCAATATAATATTTGGGTGGATATGAGTTTTTTATAATTTTTATTACTTGTATGTTATTTTTATTGCTTTACATATTATCTTGAGATATTCTCTAGGTATATATTTAGCATGCATTCCCTCCTAAAAAAATTTCTGGATCTGCCTTTGGTGTAAACACGTTGGCATTTGATTACCTCTTATCTCTTGATTCCAACTTTTTTTGCTGTTTATTAGTATAAGTGCTTCATATTCAGGGCAAAGTACCAATTCTTTACAAAGAAAATGATGTCACCAATATCATAATGATTGCTACAAGTTTATAAAAATTCTTGTCATGTGAAATTCTTTACTTTCCTTTGCTAAGCTTCTCATAGAGGATTCAATTGGATGGCCTTTTTGGGTAAAAACTTCACCAATTTTAACATTTGAAGTATGACAAGCCTCTTTAAACACTTTAGAAAGCCTAGTAGATGAAGTACTGACTTCTAATTGTTTCTTAACTTACTCAAGGGTTTCAATACTGTTGTGCAGCAAACCAAGGATAGTTAAGATAATCTCCCTTGTTACTTTTTGGCTAGAAAGGATGGAGCTATAATAGGAAACTTTTGCAGGGTCGAAAAGCCCTTATCTTATTAATGGACATGTTCCTTAAAACTCGTCATGTTTGTTTCTTGGCCAAATTTTTTCCTTCAATGCAGTTGTGGACCTTTTGGTAGATATCTTGTCAGCAACCTAGGTTGTTCTGGTGCACCCCTTGGTGATAAATCTTAATATATTTTCTGTCCTATAAAAATATCATAGATTGCATAGTTTTCACAATATATTTTGCTTCTTCTCTGGTCATACTTTCCTAGTTTTCTTGGTTTATAATTTGCATCATGCTAAAGCTCCCTTTTACAAGCCACAACCCAAGGATTCCAAAGTTATGCAACTCGATAACTCTTTGGGGGGGGGGGCAAGGAGAGGACACAAAGAGATCTCTTGTTGTAGTCTATAAAAAACAAAAGAAGAAAAACCGAAGGACTCCATAGAGAAGAATAGGGAAGAGCCAGGACTTAAAATGCTCATTTTAATCTGCTTATATTATTGCCTCCAAAGGTAATATTTTTTCTCTTCTGGAAATGTACACCAGAGTCCTCGTAGACATGTTTGGAAGTTTTCTATGTGTCAAATAATGCAACAAACCTAATTGCTCTGCTTGTGTTTCAATAAAGGAAGTTGGAAAGGCTTTATAAAGCATCCAAAAATCTTCTTATTCTTACGAAAAGTTTCTTTGCAAGAAGCTAATGCTGCAAATGAAATTTGTATTAAACCTTTATTGTCCATTGCACCAATCTTCTGTTATTAGGGGGCAAAAGGGTAGCTATTTAGTTACTCTATAGTTACCTAGTAAGATGGAACTCAAGACAGAACCTAAAAACTTGCGATATCATTTCTGCAGACCTTTTTAATGAGCTTCTGTCGGTCTTTCATTCCTTTGTTTATTGTGGCACTGGCTCATGTGTCAGAAGTTAAACATGCAACAAGAACTTAGAAACAGGAAAGGTACCTTCTGATGGATATTTGGCCCTGTGGAATGCTAAGTAGCAAGAAATTTGGTGTTTTTACAAAAATGAGGGTAGAACGGTGTCCTTTCCATGAAACGCAATCTGGACACTGGTTACGAATTTAATATTCTACATTTTGGGGGTTCTTCGAAGCGGCTTTGGGGCAGATCTTGATTTAAGATTTTTTTTCTTTTGCTTTTTTTTGGAGGGGTGGGACTTCAGGAAAATTGTGATGAATGCTGTCATCTTGTACTAGAGTAAATGCATGGCATTGAACCTTCTTTTCAATTTGACCTGCTGATCCACCTGATCGTTTATTTTAAAGGTTTGTCCTTGAAGTTTTTCACTCAATTAGTTAAATGGCTATTGGGTAGGCTTGAATTTTGCCATTTTTCCATATTTATCACAAGGAATTGGTTTACCTTATTCTTAACTTAATTGAGACGTGAATAAAAACAAATATTTTGCACTTACTTATCTCAAATTTATATACTATTGGTTCCCTAGCAATATATTATTCTTAGCTGTGATGTGTGTATTTTATTGGTTAACAATAATTTTACTTGCATTTGTCATGATAGGGGTCCTGTTCAATTATGTTGCCATATTTAAATTCTCAATTATGCTTTTAACAAGCTTGTGACATGATTTCTCTTGCACTCTGTTTAACATGCTTTTATTGGTTTTTCATTTGTTTATTTGTTTTGGCACTGGCTCATGTGTCATGAGATAAACATGCAACAAGGACAATCCAACATTGCACTTTGGCTATAGAAATGGTAAATAGCAAGAATTGATTGGTGCTTTGTGTATAGGAAATGTGTGTGGGAGGATGTCCTTTCCTTGAAAATCAATCTGGACAGTCCTTGGAAATTACGCTTTTGGGGTTCTTGGAAGTGAAGGGACAGACCTTGATTTAAGACTTATTGGGACTTAGGGAAAAATTGTAATGAAACATAGACATCTTGTACAAGAGCAAGTGCAAGGCATTCCCCCGTTTCATCTTGACCTGCTAATCCACCCCCTCATTTGTTTTCAAGGGTTTGGCTTGATGTTCTTGACTACATTATTCTTGGTTGTGATGTCTGTATTTAAATTGGTTAACAATAATTTCACTTGCATCCATCAGAAAAATATGACTCCTTCAATTATGTTGTATTGGAAATTTCACTTGCACTTTTAACCGTATTCACTTTTTGGAACCAAAAAAAGATAAAATTTTTAGTAAACAAAATCCACAATGCAATATGTGAGAACTGCAATTTAGGACTTTGCTTGGTTCAGAAATTGAGATGCATTTCATTCTCATGATAAAATTCTTAGTAAACAGAATCAACGATGGGATATGTGAGAACTGCAATTTAGAACTTTGCTTGGTTCAGAAATCGAGATGCACTTCATTCTCATGATCACTCAGACTGTTGGTGGTGATGGCGCTGTTGTTGCAGTTATTTGGGCTGATTCTGAGTTTTCTTCTGCAGGTAACAACCAATCCAAGTGCTCTGGGGGGATGTAGTTGTAAAAGCTCATTCATGGTGGAACGGTAGCTTTCGTGGTGGAACAGTAGCATTTGCTGCGAGACCACTCCATTTGAAGCAACAGACAGTCGCAAATTTTTCATCTATTCGGCATCTGATTGGATGCTTGTGTGAGATATATTCACTTACCATTGAATAATGACAAGTAATTTGTACCATCACCCTTCCGGGGTAACATACATTTTGTAGTGTCAAAGCCCAACTCCATATAGAAGAGCATTTTCAAGCATTTCTGGATCTCGTAAGATTTGCTCAGAGAAAGACAACTTCCTTTAGTAGTACTTCACACATTGTTTATATTCATCCTATTAAGTTTATCGAAGACTACCATTGCATCTGTCATCTTTTTCCTGCAACTTTAGTGGTTGTTATTTTGTTAATTGGGCTGGGATATGATGGCTTGCCTGTGCAGTTTAAGGTTAAACCGGTCAGATTCATTTTAGCCGATAAATTTCATTTTTTCATTTGTGTCCCATGAGCAATTTCTGCCATGTCCAAATCTGACGGATTTGGTAGCGGTAGATCAAACTCATTAGGTTCTCGTATCCAATGTGTGTGCTGATGTATGAGCTAAATTCAACAGCTACGGTCAGTCAAAAATGTTGCTCCCCAAGAAAGAAGAATCTGGCTTTCTGAAAAACACAATCATGCACTCGTGAATGTGTTGGGGGAAGAAATTGCAGGAGGCCAAGATGTTAGGGAAGTAATTGTAGGAGGTCCAGGGGTCAGCCGGACAAAAATGTGGCATCTTTAGTCCAGATGGGTGATGAAATGGCTGCAGCAAGACAGTTGGCCAACTCAAGTGGGCTGATAGTCTACTAACGCAGAAGGCAAGAGCATAAAATTGTTAGAGAATGTTAGAGAGTAACAATCCGTTGTTGAGGGAAATTTGAGTGGTTATGAGGGAATTAAGGCTATAAATAGGGCATGAAGGGAAACGGGAAGGGATATGAAGAAGATGATTAGCTTCAATTAAGTGTGGACAGTCTACTCTTAAAGAGAGAGGCTGAATTTCTTTTCTTTACTGCTGTAATACTCTTTTTGAACTATCAATGAAAGGAAGCTATAGATTTTCCAAACATTTTCAGTTTACTTCTTCCTATCTCTAACAATTGGTTTGACCTGTCACTTCCCCACTCTTTTTCTCGTTGTTCTCTCTCTTTCTCCCCCTCTTCCGTCGATTTTCCACAAAATAAACCCTTCCATTACCTCATGACTAACATGAGAATGGACACAAAATTAGAATTTATTGAGAAAAGTCTTGCAGAACTGGGAAAGAGTGTCTCGACTCTTGTTGAGGAAATGAATATTCATCGCACCAGGATGGACAAACTTGACTCTTTGGAAGATTTGGTGGCAGCATTGCTGTGACAAAAACATAAAGCCCGTGAGGAAGCTAGTTCCTCTGCTTCCACACTCCATGGTGTTCCAGGATGCCCTTCTCTCAAAATAGGGTCTATTCCCATTTTGGGAACCCACAACCAACACCACCTACAACCAAAATACCCATCACAAAATGACTTACCTTTCGCACTGTGACGACTTGATCTTCCTTGCTTCGATGGCCATGATCCCGTAGCTTGGGTTGCTCGAGAGGAGTAATTTTTCACCATTAATCATGTCACCGATGAATTGAAAGTTGATGTGGCTCTCTCACTCTTTCAGACTATGAAGCTTTCTCAGGAAATTGAATGTGAGCATGGGTTCTTTATAACAGGGGTGCTACTGGGCAAGGATGACGGAACCCATTTTGCGGTCGGGTCACGCAAATGGAAGGGGTCAAACCCGACCTCTGGAGGATCCGAAACTCATTTTCACCTAAAACCCATGACCCGAAACCACTTTTCTTTTAACCCGCCTTCAACCCCAGACAACCTTCAAGCACAACGATCATCTTCCCCCATTTGTCCTCTACAACCACACGCAACACCCAACCGAAGTTTCCGCCAACTGTCTCACCATGAAATCATGGATTTACGCTCCAAAGGGTTGTGTTTCAAATGCAAACAACCCTACCATCCCTTTCACAACTGCCCCAACAAAAGCTTGCGTGTGATCATTCTAGGTGAGGAAGAGGTTCCATCGAATGACGAAGCCATGAGCGAAGACACTGCTATAGAAGATTTGGTGCAACAACTGAACATTTCTTTCGCCGCATTGGAGCTTTCTCATGTTCTCCGTAAGAGGTATTTCTCACCCTAAAACTATGAAGCTTATGGGATCTACTAGGGAGGGAAAATTGCTGATAATGGTAGATAGTGGTGCTAGTTACAAGTTTATAGCTGAAACTACTGCCAAACGGATAGGATTAGTAGAGAAAACCACGAACCCTTTTTGGGTATGGCTAGATGATGGCAGAAGGTTAGTTTTCTCAGGCGTACGCTCGGCTGTCCAGACAAATTTAAGGAGTATTACCATTGCAGTTGATTGTTTCTTATTTCCATTGGGAGGAGTTGATGTTATTTTGGGAGTGTTTTGGTTGGAAACATTGGGCGAAGCAAGAGTTAATTGGTAAACAATGTCCATGCAGTTCAAGTGGCAAGGTCAGAATGTGTGCTTGGTTGGAGACCCTGCACTGATTCAAACTTCCTCTTCTCTGGCTGCCTTGAAAAAGCTCACTGTAGTAGAATTTGGAGTCTGGCTATGGGAGGCTAACTTAGAAAGCAATGAGCAGAGCTTGACAAATGAGCCACTGTCCTGTGACTAGCAGGAAGAGTTACAGTCCCTTCACTCAAAGTTTGTTGCAGTATTCATGGAAGACACTCATCTCTTATCCTTTAGAACAATGGATCCCCATATCTCTTTACGGTCGGAATGTGGTCCTATTAGTAGCCGACCTTATCGATATAATTATGAGCAGAAAAATAAGATCAAGAAGTTGGTGGCAGACAAGCTGACTGCAGGCATCATTTGACCTAACTCCAGCCCCTTCTCTAGTCTGGTGCTCCTTGCTAGCAAAAATGATGGAAGTTGACGTTTTTATATCGATTATAGGGAGCTAAATAAAGCTACCGTTTCAGATAAATATCCAATTCTTGTGGTTTATGAGCTACTCGATGAGTTATTTGGCGCCCAATACTTCTCCAAATTGGACTTGCCATTCGGTTACCACCAAATCCGAGTTACAGAATCCGACATCCCTAAGACGGCTTTTCGAACATATTTGGGCCATTATGAGTTCATTCTGATGCCATTTAGACTTATGATTGCCCCTACCACTTTCAAACAATAATGATCGATATGTTTCGATCTTACGTTCAGAAGTTTATATTGGTCTTCTTCGACGACATTCTTGTCTATAACCGCACTTGGGAGGATCATTTGAGGCACTTGGAGGCAGCCCTACAAACCTTGGCTACGAATTCATTACTGGCTAATAAAAAAAAGTATCAATTTGGGAAGCGATACATTAAATATTTGGGCTACATAATCTCTTCGGATGGAGTAAAGATGGACCCGAGAAAAATAGCTTGTATTCTAAAGTGGCCAATTCCTCGCTCCACAAAAGATGTTCTTGGATTCTTGGGCTTAACCAGTTACTGTAGACGATTCATTCATGACTATGGGAAGATAGCTAGACCTCTTACGGATTTACTAAGAAAGGAGGGACAGCTCAAGTTTGTGTAGTCCATAGAAGCCAACTGAGCCTTTGAAGCATTACAATCCGCAATAACTCATGCCTCTGTGTTGGCAATGCTGGACTTTACTCAATTATTTACAATTGAATGCGATCTTTCAGGGAGAGGTATAGGAGCGGTTCTCTTACAAAATGGGAGACCCATAGCTATTTTTAGTAAAGCTCTTTCTGAGAAGTCCCTCTCCAAATCAGCATATAAGAAGGAGTTAATAACACTTGTCTTAGCCGTTCAACATTCGCATCTATACCTCATAGGGCGACACTTTGTGGTGAAAACGGACCAAAAGAGTTTAAAATTCTTATTGGAATAGAAAATTTCGACACCAGCAAAGCGACACTGGATTTCTAAGCTGTTGGGGTATGATTTTAGGGTGTAATACAAACCCGGAAGCTCAAACAAGGTGGTTAATTGTCTTTCAAGGCTGCAGGTGGGATCGGAATGTTCAGCAATGTCAATTGGAAACAAATAAAGGAAGAGATTACTAAAGACCAAAGGTTGTCCGCACTTAAACAACAATTGCATAAAGAATCTAACAATAGGCCACCATTCATGCTGGAAAATGACACATTGTTGTACAAGAATCGAGTGATAATTCCAGAAAACTCGAAGTGGATTCCTACTCTATTGGTTGAGTTTCATGAATCCCCCGGAGCAGGACATGCTAGTGCCTTGAGAACTTATAAACGTTTGGCTGCAAACTTATATTGGAAATGAATGATAAAATCTGTGTTATCCTTTATGGAAACTGTCTAGTATGCTAACAACAAAAATGCGAGGTTAGATCACTGGCAGGACTTTTGCAGCCCTTACCCATTCCATCGGTGGTTTTGAAGGATATATCAATGGACTTTATCAATGGGTTTTCCCAATCACAAGAGAATGATTGCATTTTTGTGGTGGTGGATAAATTATTTAAATACGGGCACTTTATTAGCTTCAGACACAATGACACTACAAAGTTGGTAGCCGAGACATTTGTTAAAGATGTGGTTCGCTTACACGGACTTTCCCGATCCATAGTAAGTAATCGCGATCTAATCTTTTTAAATAATTTTTGGGTGGAACTATTTCTTTTGCAAGGCATGAAACTAAAGATGAGTAGTGCTTATCACCCCGAAACAGATGGGTAAACCAAAATACTGAATAAGGGACTCAAAACGTACCTACATTGTTTTACTTTGGAGCAACCAAAGAGTTGGTATAATTGGTTGCCATGGGCCAAATTCAACTATAATACAAATTTTCACACATCCACAGGGATGACCTCTTTCCAAGCGGTGTATGGTCGACTCCCTCCCAAAGTACACAGGTTTCTTCTGGGGGAAACACGTGTAGAAGTAGTGGCAAGAGAGCTCTTGGACAATGATGAGATTCTAAAACAATTTTAGCACAATCTTAAGCAAGTGTAGTAGCAAATGGTGAAATTTGCCAATACTCATTGAAGGGATGTACAACTTGGGGAGGGAGAATTGGTTTTTCTAAAGTTGCAGCCATACTTTCAGTCTGCGATAGGGGCAAAGTTAAGCTAGCCGCCAAATAATGTGGTCCATTTACTATTTTACAGAAAATAGGGGTTGTGGCCTATAAATTATAGTTATCGGAAGGGTCTCGGATACACCATGTCTTTCATGTTTCACTGCTGAAGAAGATGATTGGAAGCCATGCACCGGAACTAGCACTACCCTGTACTCTTGAGAATGAAAGTAGTTTGTATGAACCAGCTAAAATACTAGGTGAGAGAGTAGTTATAAAAGGAGGTCAAACTCTAAAACAACTGTTTATTCACCGGAAGAATGGAACAAGGGAAGATGTAACATGGCTTGATCTTTCAGAATGATTAAAATAGGTCCTCTTTTTTTTCCTTAAAGTCATGGAAAGCTAGGAAGCTTCCATGCTCATGAATGGCTTTAAGCGCGGTGTGTTAAGAGCCCAGACTCGGATCATCAAAATCAAGAGGTTGCATAGTATCAGGAGAGGTGACTTGATGTGCCATCAATGTCACCTTGTTTAATTTACTTTAA
Source organism: Dillenia suffruticosa (assembly GCA_033439265.1). Taxonomy (NCBI): domain Eukaryota; kingdom Viridiplantae; phylum Streptophyta; class Magnoliopsida; order Dilleniales; family Dilleniaceae; genus Dillenia; species Dillenia suffruticosa. Next base: position 13,039,871 of record JAVTVX010000027.1, on the reverse strand, counting down.
TTTTGGCAAACTCGATTTTTTCTGGTGACAAAAGACATCACCCATTAAATACAGAATGGTGTCATTTCCCTAAATATTAGTTTAAGGGTTAAAATTATAAAAAAATTATTATTTTAATTTGGGTCATGAAAATAATGAAGTCGATTGCCTAAAAATCGACTTTTAAAATTGATTTTCAAGAAATCGACTTCAAGTACTAACCGAAAATAAAACAAGAAAAAAAATATATCAAAATTGACTTTACAATCGATTTTCAAGAAATCGATTAGCAGAAAATATCAACATTAAACGGCAGATAAAATAGAACTTAGGCAGAGAGTTTTTCAGAAACCTTCACAAGACCCAACCCCAAATCTCAAATCTCTCTCTCTTTTTGTTCACGCGATTCTTCTTACAATCTGGAACCAGAACTCTCAACATATAGATAAATATGCTTATTTCTCTCTCCATCCCAATTCCACCTCCAAACTCTCTATCTCCCCCCCAACAACCCCACCCATGAAGACCCTGAGGAGTGTTTGATTAAAGAGAATGAGAATAAAAAATCAGAATAATAATTATATAAATGGTTTGGATTTATGGATTGTGAATAAAGGTTTGACAGTGAAACCCTCAAAATATGAATTTTGTGAAATTCAAATAAAATGATAGGTTTTGATCGAAATTCATGCATAAAACCTAAGAAAAATAACTAACCATTTTTTGTCCTTCCATTCAGCCGACGCCTCCTTCAAAAACCTTGTCAAGTTCAAACCCAAGCCCTTACTCTCTCTGTGTCCAAACCCAAACCCAAACCTAAGAAAAATAACTGACCATTTTTGTGCATGAAGCAGAAGCTAAGATAGATGGAGAACAGTTAGATCGTTAACAATTAGGGTTTGCATAGATAGATCTCGATCAAATTCAATCGATTGTTGCTTGCTTTGTAGAAGCCGACAACCACTCCACTATTCTTCTTTCTCTCTAGGTTTTTCTGCTTTCTTTTTCTCTCTCTAGTACCTCTTTCTCACCGCTTTCTCTCTCTACATGTTAGATTTTTTTTGTTAAGAAAAAAGTGAGAGGAGAGAGAGAGGGACAAGAGAGGGAAGGACATGAGAGAGAAGATATACAAACCATTCAAGTTCTTTTTAATAGTTCTCCAATCCATTGGATCATAGGATCAAGCCTGATGAGGGCTGGTGGGTGGGATAGATGATGTTGAAGATAATGATTTGTAGAGGAATTCTAAAATACCTCAATTTTTACAAAATTATATATTTAATTAATTTAAAAAAGACACTAATTTATTTATTTATTTTAATTAACTCATTTTCTTACCTTCTTATTAAATATTTTGTTCCAACAAATTGTTTTAATTTAACTAAATAAATATGGGTTATTTAGTTATATTTGATTTATTTATGAAATAAATTTTTTATATTTAGGTTTTAATCTTTTAGTTGAGTAATTGATTTGAATGTATTCAAACATAGAAATGAATTTTTTATAAAGAACAAAATTGATAATTATATAATTTTTATTTCAAAAAATATTTAAATCAAATATCAATAATGATAATTATATCCATTATAAAATTTGAATCAAGCAGTTGATAACATAATTAATTTTTCATTCTATTCCTAGGATTTTTTATTCCGACTTTGATTCTAATTCCCGAGTGCGAACAAAACGTCACTTCAATTTTTCACTCCAAACCCAAATTAGAGCTTCAAATAATGTAAATGCCTTAAAAGAGTTAGGGTATTTATGAACAATACGATGAGCAATTACAAAAGAGAAAGAGTACAAAAAAGCCAAAGCTGAGACACACAGGAAATGGATTGACTTAAAAGTATATTCTATTGAAGGGGTTTTAGTCGGGGGGTATGAGACTGGTGTTATTATCCCTAAATTGAAATATGCTTTGATATTGGATATTGTCCTTCAAGAGCAGTTTGCCAAAATTCCTTTTGATTACCCATGCCCATGTTGACTAGTAAAATCGAATTTAAAATCGATTTTTGAGATATGACTTTATTTGTATTTTCAAATAATTTTTGGATAGTTTTAAATATCATTTGAAGTTGATTTTCAAAAAATAGATTTCATAACTTGTGTTGGAACTAAGTAAAAAATATGACAAAGCACAAACAACAGTTTATTCCTTCAATCTTTGTCAACACCTTGCAAAACTTCAAGCAAGACAATAACTGCAACAATGTACAAAGGAAAAAGCAAGAAATGATGTAATGAAGAAATCAAACATAAGGTTTACGTGCAAAATCCTAAGATGGGGAAAAATCATGAGTAAAAGGAGAAAAAGTTTCACTATTGTTGTTGAAAGGTATAAAATAAAAAGTCCCCAAAATTGTTCTTCAAAAGAAAAATGACTATAGGGGATTCGTACACATAATCTTCTCATATCTAATACCATGAGATAAAAGAAATTGATAGAAAATTGCAAAACCAAGTGAGAACCTAAAAGCCCAAAGCTAATGGGCATCCAAAACTCATGAATTTGGGTCACAACAGCAACAATTTCCACATAGATCCAAACTCTATCAAATGAATTATCAATTTTCGATAATAATAATAAAGCTCTCCTCTTCTTCCAAAATCTCTACGGATCTTTAACAAACACCAACCATGTTCAAGCATTGCTCAAACTTGAAAACACAAAGTGGTTTGGTCATCATATTTGATGGATTATCATGAGTACTCACATTGCATACAACAATATCACCACCAACAATTATATTACGAACAAAATGGTACTTTACATCAATATGCTTTGTTCTCTTATGGAACATTGGATCCTTAGTACGAAAAGTATCTATTTGACTATCACAATAAATTGTAGTAGCCTGCAAGTTTCCACTGATTTCATCAAACAGCCCTATCAACTAAATGGCTTCTTTAACTGCTTTAGATATAGCAATATATTCAGTCTCGGTAGTGGACAGAGCGACAATGCTTTGCAAAGTAGCTTTCCAACTAAGGCACAACTGTTAGCCATAATGACAATTTGTGAGTGATCTCCTCTTATTAAAGTCACCAGCGAAATCAGAATCAACATAGTCAATGATACCATCTCTAGTTCTCCTGAGTTGCAAACAAGCTTCAGTAATGTAAGTACCTAAGGATCCATTGGATAGCTTTCCAATGTTCCTTTCTTGGATTTGCCATATATCTACCGACCACACTCATTATATAAGATAAATCTAAGCATGAACAAACCATAGCACACATGAGAGATCCTACTACACTAGAGTATGGAACTCGTAACATATAATAAACCTGTTATCAGCTTTGGACATGGGACAAATGAAAGTCTAAAATAAATACCTAAAGGAGTATTGATAGGTTTGCATTGGACATATTAAACCTATTAAGGACTCTTTCAATGTATCATTTCTGACTCAAGTACGATTTGCTAGCCTTTCTATCTCTTAAAATCTCCATGCCAAGGATTTTCTTTGCTACCCCTAAGTCTTTCATCTCAAACTCCTTGTTGAGTTGACCTTTAATCCTATTAATTTCATCTTTGTTCTTAACTACTATCAACATGTCATTAACATATAGAAGTAAGTATACAAATGATTCATCCTTTGACCTTTTAAAATAAACACAACTATCATAACTACTTCTTTTAAAGTCAAAAGTGATCATAAATGAATTTAATCTCTTATACCATTGTCTTGGGTATTGCTTCAAACTATAGAGTGATTTCTTTAACAAGTATACATGGTCTTCTTTTCCTGAAACTACAAAGCCCTTTGGTTACTGCATGAAGATATTTTCATTAAGTTCAAGATCATGCATAGCCACAAATACCAAGTATTGCTCTAATTGAACTATGCTTTACAATAAGAGAAAAGACATCTATGAAATCCATACAAGGAACTCAGCTGTAGCCTCACCTTATATGTGGTTACTTCAACTCCTGACATACCTTCTTTCCTCTTGAACACCCATTTACACCGAACAACTTTCTTACCTTTAGGTAGAGCTCAACAAGGTCCCAAGTACCATTCTTATTTAGAGATTCAATCTCCTCTTGCATCGCAATCATCCAATTTTCAGAATCCTTGCATCCAATTGCTTTTAAAAAAGTATATGGCTCATCACAAAATTAATGTCTTCAGCAACACTTAAAACATAAGCAACCAAATCAGCTTCTGTATATCTTTGAGGAGGCTTTATCGTTCTCCTGTGCCTATTTATAATAATAGAGTATTAAGCTGACGGTAGAAGTATGGTGGTTTTTTGTACACATTCAGACTCAGCCCTAGAACTAGATTGTAATGCAGGCTCCGGAGAAGATGTTTCAATTTCAAGTTCCACCTGTTTGTTTAATTTATGTTTTCCTGCATCACTAAATAAACTGAGAGGAGAATTTTGAAGCATGGAACTCTTATCAAATATTACATTTCTGTTGATGATAATTTTACTAATTTATAGACATCACAATTTATATCCCTTAACACTAGATTCATAATCAAGAAAAATGCATTTTTAAGATCTTGTTTATGATTTTCCTTCATTAACATGTGCATATGCAGGACAACCAAATACTTATAAAATAGATTAATTTGCAAGAGTACTAGACCATACCTTTGTAGGAGTCCTTTTGTTAGTAGTAATTGAAGGAGAGCGATTAACACGAAAACAAGCTGTAGAAGCTGCTTCAGCCCAAAATGACATAGGTAGACTAGAATTGGAGAGCATACATCAAACTTTCTTTATCAAAGTTCTATTCATATGCTCTACCACACCATACCGGGAACTATCAGGTGTCTCATAATTCATTCCCTTTTTAGAAAGTATTGAACTCTTTTGAACAAAACTCTAAATTATGATAATACAAAAATGTTTTATATTTCTATTTGCTTTCAACTAAGATCTTCCAATATTTGAACGTATCAAATAAATCGCTCTTCTGTTTTAAGAAGAACACCCAAGTTTTTCTTTAAAAATCATCAATAAGGTTAGCATATACCTTGCACCACCTTTAGAAGGCACCTTAGAAGGCTCACAAAGATTAGAATGAATATAATTGACTTTTCCTTTTGTACCATAAATGCCTTTATTGAAGTTGACTCTCTTTTGCTTTCCTAAGACACAATACTCTTATACCAATTGTTGGAACTAAGTGGAAGTTATGACAAAACACAAACAACTGTTTATTCCTTTAATCTTTGTCAACACCCCGTAGAATTTCAAGCAAGACAACAACTGCAACAATGCAGAAAAGAAAAAACAAGAAAAGACGTAATGAAAAAATCAAACACAAGATTTACACAGAAAACCCCAAGATGGGGAACAACCATAGGCAGAAGGAGAAAAAGTTTCACTATTGTTGTTGAAAGGTACATAACGAAGACCCCAAATTGTTTTTCAAAAGAAAAATAACTATAGGGGATTCATACACCAACCACTACTCTAAAATCTTCCCATGTCTAATACCATAAGATAAAAGAAAAGGATAGGAAATTACAAACCTAAGTGAGAACCTAAAAGCTCAAAGTTAATAGGTTTTCAAAACTCATGAATTTGGATCATAACAGTAACAATGTGAATAAAAATAACAACATTTTTATAATTTGGATTCTTAAATTTAACATTTAAGAAAATAAACCAAAATAAGGAATAAATACACATGAGATCACTCATCCATCGTGTTGTTTATTGATAATCTAAATTTTTTACATAATACAATTGAAATTTTTTCTCTTATAAAACTCCACAATGGTCTAATATGAATACTAAAAATATTCATATTATCGTCCTGAAATTCTCTCTTAGTGTCTTGAAGCGAGTACTTGCAATTAATAGGAGCGGCCAATCTAATGAATAAGAAATACCCAATAGTTTTATTATAATAATTTTAACAATAATTATTAATAATGTTTTTACCTTTATATTCTTTTATTTTAAGCAAAAACATCAACAAAGGAAAATGAATACCGATATTATTATATCTTTTTTCTTTTTATTTTGGTTAAAGTTTCTTCCAATAATAACTTAGTAAATATATTTTTACCCTTAGAATTTAACATGATTTCAACAATAGAACTAATAATATCGATAACATTACCTATATAGTGATTTACAATATTCTGCATAAAATGTCTTAAAAATTTTGATTTGCTCCTATTGTTCATAAAATCTAACAAGGATCAAATAGAAATTTGAAAAATTTTGATATAAAGAGATAGTTTATATATATATTTGTAAATAACTAGTATAATAATTACTCAAACAACAACTTTTCTTTTTTGGGGAAAACTGACATTTCTCTTTTTCATTTTTTTTTGAGATATGATTTTGTTTGTAATAAAATTTATAACCTATTTCTCTGGGAATCAGATCTTCTGTATCAAATTTTGGACAACATCGTCAGATACGACAGAACGATAAAAGTTCAAATTCTATAGCAATATCAGCATTCAAGCTATCTAAGCAAAAAGATAGAGTTTGAAGTCTGAATTCCCCCTCAAAAACTATACCTTCCTCCGAAACTCAAACGAGAATGGTTAGAGTTTGTAAATCACAAACGAACTCTAGGATTCTTTGTTATCTATCAACAATTCAAAAGAATGACAAATCAGAATTTCGAGATCTATGCACGGGATAAAGATAATGTGGTGGTCATCAATCGAAAAGGAGCATGACAAAGTTTGAAAAGTTAGCAAAAAATGTGGCTAACTTAGTTGTAGTCAAGTAAAGGAGTACAGAGATATCTGTGCAAAATGATTCACCTGATAGTCTTGGTACGAGGCCAATACTGTATAAAAGACAGAGAAGACGTGACCTCAGCATCACATGAAGAAAGATGAATGTTACAACAAAAGTCCAAGCGAAGGACAAGTGTATGGAGAATCTTTCGTCTTTAAACACAATCATTATTAAATTGTCACTCCACTTATTATTCAACCAACCTATAACTACTAAATGATGTAAGCGCTTAGTTCATAGGATAATAATATAAGGGGAAGCTATGTTCAGTAAATAACGAAATCCTAAGTTATTTGAAGAATCAAGTTTTGAAGTGTTTTAACATAAGTTCTCAAACAATTCTACTTTAACTCCCTCAATTTGTAAAATCCATTCAAAGATATTTTTTTTAAGCCGTTACTCATCGGAATAGAATTTTCCTTATACTATTTCTATTATAAATAAAAGATGAATTATCCAAACCCTTTTATATTCATATTTAAATCGTTAAACCTAACCCTAGACATGGTTACTGTTAAGAGTGTAAGAGATAATAAGAATCTAATATTCCCTTAGATCTTAGCCATCTCAGGATTAATTGGCCTAGTACTTGTCTTGTACTGCTAGAAAAAGCCGTAAAGATTGGAAAAGAAGGTGAAAAGGTGGTAGGCTGAAAGCTAGACAAGTAACCGGGCCGGGCCGGCAGCTGTTCCTAGGCCGGTCCAGGCTGGACCCGGTTCGGCCCAATTTTTTTTTCCTCTATTGCATTTTTCTAAATTTTTTTTGTAACTCTATTTTTTAATTCCATTTTAATTTTATAACTCCATTTTAAGATTAAATTTTTTTAAAAAATTTTAAAATTTAAATTTTTTAAAAAGATAATGCAAATGTAATGCAAATGCAAAAAAATAAATATGCAAAAAAATTAAATGTACCGATTTGATAAATATCGCAGTTGTTTTTCGCAAAATCTTGAATGAGCTCCCAACCTTGAAATCTTGTCACATCTTGATCAATGTAGATAATGGGGTATAAGATAATGAAAATGGTGTGGAAATTGATAGAAATGTAGATAATGGAGAAAATGATAATGGAAAATTGGAAATGACGTAAAAATTAATGGAAATGGTATAAAAAATGGTATAGGTAATGGGGTATAAGGTAATAGAAATGGTGTAGAAATTGGTGGAAATGTAGATAATTGTGGAAATGTAGATAATGGAGAAAATGAAAATATAAAATTGAAAATGGTGTAAAAAATGATGGAAATGATATAAAAAATGGTAATAGAAAGGAAATAATAATGGAAAATTAATGAAAATTGAGAGAATGTAATAATATTGAGAGAATATAGATGTGAGAGAGAAAGATAAATTTTGTTGTGGAGATTTTGGAAATGGGGTATAAGGTATTTATAGGAAAATTTTTTGACCATATGAATCAAAATAACCTCAAAAGTAGCCGTTTATAGCTGTTGGGAGGGGTAAAATTGGAAAAATTTTAAAATTCAAAAAAAGGGGGAAAATTTGAACCGGAACCGGCCGGGCAGGGCTAGTTCAGGCCCGGGTCGGGCCGGTTCTGGGCCTGAACCGGCGGTTCTAGCTGGTTCTGGGCCTGAGTCGGTTCTGGTCCCGGTTCTGTGCCGATTCCGGTTCCGGGCCGATTCAGGTCCAGACCAGTTCACGGTTCAAATTTTTTTGAAACCAGCCCGGTCCGCTACAGTAAACGGTTCGATTCCGGGACTGTTTACTGTAGCAGGAGGCCGGTTTCGGGTCCGGGCTTTACCCGAGCCAGCCAGGCCGTTTTTCGGGCCCAAACCGGCCTGGTTACTTGTCTACTGAAAGCATAGGCAAGAAGATCACAGTGAGCCTGTTAATCCGAGTAGCTAGGAGGCAAAGGTATATTTTGATTTTCTCAACTCTCTTACTGTTCATATCCTATGATCTAGGAATAGGACTAAGGATCACTGTTGATCAGAGAAATTAGGAGGCAAATGAATATTTCAATTTCCTTAACTCTCTTACTATTCACATCCTATAATCTAGAGACAAGACTAAGGATTAAAGAGATGAAACGCTAATTCATAAAAAAAATATATGAAGAAATTTTGTTGGAATTGCTTGAAGCAAAAACGACTGTTATGCCATTTTTTGACCCTTCCTTTTTCTTGGCATCATAGCGGGAAACGTTCGTGCCGAAATTATTTGTTTAACACCATGTCTTACAAGACTCTAACTGATATGAAGAACCATGTTTGGAACCTTCAAATATGTGTCAAAATGTATGAATAATAATTAGAACTTACACGATATTGGGAAACATTCTGTGCCCTTTAGTTATCGATAAGGAATCAAAAAATTCAAATATGGATATTGAATTATCGCATCAATAAACTAGTATTTTAAACATGATTGTGAATCATCTAGTAAAATTTAGATCATGAAGTTAATAAAAGAACTTTGTGAAGAATTAGATCAGTTAAGAGCTGATAAAAATAGATATATGCTCATATTAAGCTTAACAGGTCCTAATTCATATGCTAACTATTATGTTAGATATATTAAAAACTATAGAGAAATCAAAATATTAGAAAATATGATCAGGACTCTTATGAGATAAAATGGATCAATTACATAATTCATTTGTCATAGCATTTCCACTATTAGGACACATATGTCACCACCGACATCGTATCAAGTCTGGTATACTCCAGAGAAATTGAGGATAACTCTAGATGTATAAAAGCTACGGCATTCAAGTTTGGAGATCAAAGAGAAATTTGGATACAAAACTAAACTAACCTATATCTACTTAGAAATATAGGAGTAGCAGCTTTTTAGCTAAATGATCTAACTTTGATTATGCAAATCAGAGTCTTAAACAAAGATACAAAAGGAATCTGACCATAATAACTAATCGGTTAGGAGAACCTTACATAAGGAGAATAGGACAGATCAGCACAATTAATGATTTGACACAAGTACAACAACTTATAGCTGAAGAGTTAACACACAAAGGTCAATGTGAAAGAGTTACGTGCATAAAAGAATGGATGAAAATTCTACAGTCAAAGATAGAAACAATTATGCAAATGACTATTAGAATCCATAATGAAAGTGTTGGACCTCAACTAGAGGTATGTGAAGATGGAGTGGAAATCCATTAATTTTAAAAATAGTAGGAACACTAATGAAAGAATATACGGTATGCATCAAGATGTGGATACCGTAAATACAAACATAGAAAATGTTATGAATTTAATCCTTCATTCTAGTCATTATAAAGAGAGAGCTAGAAAAAAAATGTAATAGGTCAAATCCAGGGGAATGGATTTTGCAGCCACTCTCAGAGAATCTATAAGAAAACCTAATACGTCTAGAAACCCTATAAAGGAAGAAAAAGACAAATGAATCCGGCAACTAGAAGAAGAAATTCAACAATTAAGGACATTATTATTGAAAAATAAAGGGAAAGAAAAAATTCAACCTAGTTCTAGATCCAATACGCAAAAAGAGGAGATCCAAAAAAACTACTATTTTAATAATAAAAAATGTTAGTATTCCACCTTAAATCGAGGAGGATGAAGAATCCTTTGACAACTTCAAAGAGGAAAGACCAACAAGAATCTTAGGTTTTGAAGAAAAAACTCGAAAAGAAATTTTAGGACTAGTAATAGACCTTAACCTACAAGACTATGAGAAACAATTTTTAACAAGTAAGTTTAAAGGAAAAAACTTAGACATTGAATTATCAGAAGAAAAGATTGAAAGATATCTTTCAGATTATGACTTTAAAGTAACAGTCTTTATGACTACTCCACAAATATCGGAGATGATCCCTACACTTCAAAGATCATCTGATGCAAGAAGAAAGTGGGATAACTATGGTTCCAAGGGCAAATTCGACGTAACAATCAATTACTCAAAATATTCCCTAAGTAGCTCCAACATACCCAAAACGCAAGTGGGAAGGATAGAATATATGAAGGAATAAGAGACCATATGAAATATATGCCAAACTCGGACAATAATATAGCTACAAATGTAATTAGACGAACTGAAGAAGATACCATTAAAAGAATGAGAACTTGGCTAAATCTCGATTTTATAATTGACAAAAAGAAAGTTATCGATAGATGGGTTTCAACCACTCAATTGATAGACACAACTAATAGTTGGTCTATGGAACAACTAAGAAAATATATTTCTCAAGTCATGAAAGGAAATATACGAGGAACTGATGGAGGAATCTACTATGCCTGAAGAAAAAATAATCCTTTATAGATCTAAAATGGAAATCCTCCTAACACGGAAAGTGTGGAGTCTATCATGGATAGAATTAAAGTCGCATTATATTTAGAGTTCTTAAGACAACATTGGAGTGCACATAAACAACCATATAAGTATAATCTGATTCAACAAAATATGTATAAACTAGATAAATTAAAATATTGTTCATTAAAATATTTTAGCAAATATATAACATATTTTGAAAATTACTATAGGCAAAGTTGTATCACTAAAATTGAAAAAAAAAAATCTTCCTAGATAAATTTTTTGAAAGACTACCTCGGAGATTCACAATACAACTTAAGAAGGAATACACAATAGATAGATATAGTCAAGATTCTACCCTATAGATAATTTGGGAGCTCGAATTGAGTACACAAAAATGAAAATACGGGAATGGTTTCAACAAGCAAAATTACTTGGAAAAATGAAAAATTATGATGATTATCTCTGGTGTGGAATCAATGATGATATTCTAGACCTAGGATGTTGAAAGCTTTATCCTAAAAAAAAAAGAAATATAAACATAGATTCAAAAGGGAAAAACCCTATGCCAAGTTTAGAAAATATAACAAGAAGTTTAAAACAAAATTTGTTCCAAAAGAACAAAGTAAAAAATACACCAGAAAGAATCATAAGAAGATACGGTCTTATGATAAATTTGAATGCAAGTGCTAGAATTGTGGTTACAAAAGACATTTGAAGTAGAATGTCCAAAACAGAAACGTGGTGAAAAAATTTACTATCATGATACAGAAAATTTTGAAGATATAGAAATTTCAAAGCAATTGCACCCGATAGAGGAAACAGATTGTGAGTATATATTAGACAATGAAATCATATATGAATTTTATATGGAAGAAGATGAAAAAAATAGTGATTATTCATTTGAAGAAGATGAGTGATACCTTGAGCTTCTGTATTGAAAAATCATACTTAGAACATATCCATGATGATTAGCGTTATCAACAGGTTACAATTCTTAGTAATAAATAAGTTAGGGAAATAAAGGAAAAGACACTTAAAACAAATAACAAAATAGGTTTTAAGTCTAGCTAGAAAATTGAAAATCTAATCCAACAGAAAAATGAGATTAGATACGAAATCCATTACACTGAAACACTACAAACAATAGAACAAGTTCAAGGGAGTTTTAGTATCAGTTTGATCCTTAAAGAAAAAGTTAAAACAGCTCTAGACAAAATGTCTAGAGTGGTAAGAAATAAAATGAAGTATATTCATATTGGAAGATCTGAATAAGTGTGAAAACTAATTATGCTAGTAAGATTGACTCACCTACCTTATTAGTAGTCATCGATATAGGTTTTTAGACCCTAGAGATAAAATCTTAGGGATAATAAAATGAAACCTTTATTATAGTTAATTTTAGTTTACTATCTACCCGCAAATCACATTAGCTTAAATGGATTCGAGAAAATCAAAATTAAGAATAATCTTTGAATATGTACGAAGGGATATAATAAGTAGACCAGAATACGTGCCGTTCACTATTACATATTGTACAACCTTTGCACTAAGTTTTAGTAGTCATCAATTTGAGGAAAAGAAAATAATTGAAATCGAAAAAATATTTGAAAATGTAGTAACTTTGTTAGAACTTCCTATAATAAATCCTACAAATTTGTTAGAAATTCCTTTGAATCTAACAAAACCATGAATAGATGAAAGGCTTAGATTAGGAAATAAGTCTTCAACATCATTAGATATCGGAAGAGATGGAATTCTAAGGTGTAGATCCTTAAGACCATTATACGTAGATGAGTTGCGAAAAATATAAGATGAAAATAGATCCTCCACTAGTATGAGATCTATTAGCATGGAGCCAATTGAGGAGCTTGAAAGAAAACTAGTAATTGGGAATCTCTTAATTACAAAAGAACTGGAAAAAATAGTGGCCCAGTATTGGACTATAGGTCCATGGCATACCATAAAAATTGAACTGGATACAATCACCAGAAACAATTTTATTAATTCAAACTTGATAGGAGATCAATTAGACAGATATCCTTTAGATAGTCTGTTTGAAGAAGATAAATCTTATGTAGAAGTACCCTATGGGTTGCAAACCAAATAGGTAACAGTGGCTTGTGTCATAGTATAAAGGTTTGATAAGTAGTTTTTGGAAATTATGTTCTTAGACATACCCAAACCTTAATAGATGAAAAAGAAGTAAGAATAATAATAGAAAGACAAGAAATTGTTTTTAATAAAATATGAAGTTGAGAAAAAGAATAGATAAGTTGGTCATTTTAGTCCAAATAGAGTATCCAAAATATAAGTCCAAATTATTTCATTGTTTAATCAACACTGAAAGCCAAGTAACTTTGGCTAACTAAAATGTATTTCCCCGAGAAATATGAAAACCCAATAATGAAGGAGTGTTGAGATAGCTGTGTAAAATGATTCACCCCATAGTCTTGGTACGATGCCAATATTGTATAGTCTTGGTACCCATGACACTACCTAATCAAAACTCGAGCTCGAGTCAAGCTTGAGCTTAGCAAGTCTTACCTTGAGCTCGAGTCCATATTCAGTCAAGCTTGAAGCTTGTCGAGCTACTCGTGCTCTTTCATTTAACCTAATCTCTGCCTCGATCCATTCTCATTTCCTAGCCATACAGCATCGCGATCGAAAGTCTTTGTTCCTCTCACCATAGCATGATGTCTCCTCCTCCTTTCACCATCGCAATCGAACGTCTCCTCCTCCTCTCACCATCATGATCTAAGGTCTCCTCCTTCCCTCACCATCGCGATTGAAGGTCTCCTTGAATCAAAGGTACTCTGTCTCTCTCTCTTTAGGGTTTTTGATTTTTGCTCTCTCTGTCTCTGTTTCTCTCTGTCTCTCTAGAGTCTCATTGGCTATTGTGTACGATGAAGATCTTCTGCCTTCCGTCTCCTTGAATCAAAGGTAAGCTCTCTCTCTCTCTCTCTAGGGTTTTTGAGTTCTTCTTCCTTTTGCTCTCCCATGAATCTCTCGGGTATGGTCTTGATCTCGGTTTTGATTTCGGGCTTGGATTTAGGTATTGTTTCGGGCTTTAGCTCGGATCCAATCTTGTCCCGTAAGGCCGTGACACTCGAGCTCGAGTCCCTCGATGACACTTCGAGTCGAGCTCAGACTTGTAACCGGGCTGGGCCCAGGCTGGTTCAAGGGCGGTTCCTGGAATGGCGGGCGGGTTGGCTGTGGTTCCTAGGCCAGTCCGGGCAGGGCCAGGTTGGTTCCAAAATTTTTTTAGTTGAACTGGTCCGGCCCACTGAACCGGAACCGGTGGATTGGATCACACTGGGCCAGGCCGGTTTGGCCCAAAAATGTGTAAAATTGGAAAAAATAAAAAAAAAGAGGGATAAAGAGTTGTTGGAACTAGCCGGGCCGGGCCGGTTCCCGGTTCTAAAATCTGTTGAACCAGCCCGGACTTCTACAGTACCGGTTTGGGCCAGGCCGGATTATTATAGCTCCGGTCCGGTTCACGGGCCGGGCTTTTTCCGAGTCGGCTGGGCCGATTTTTAGGCCCAAACCGGTCTACACACATCTCTCGTCGAGCTCGAGCTCTAAAATGATAGGCTTGACGAGCTCGAGCTCACCTACCATTAACTCAAACCGAGCTCAGGTATTGTGATACTCGAGCTCACTCGAGTATCATAACGGGCCTAGTTTGGGGGGGTGGGGCTTGCTTTCGGCGGAGCCAACTTGATCGTGGTGGGTCAATTATTGCGTTCAGCATGGAAATGCTGTGAGTCATACACATGAGGTTAGGAGCAAATCAAGCCGGGCCGGGCCGAGCCGGTGAAACAGTTGAACGGGTGATACAAAGTGGCCCTTCAAATCTCGGGTCCTTTTTCTATTGCTCCTCAGTTTTGAGCTTAACTAATTTCTAGGTTGTTTCTTCGATCCTCGATAATCACCTTTCGGTAATTGCTGAGAACGCCATTCTTCCTCACCTTAACCCTCAGGTACTCTATCTGTCTCGTGCTTGCTCGCTCGCTCGCTCGAAGTTTCTCTCTTTATTCTTATTGCGACCTGGGACTTTAAATGTTTGACAAAATGTCACTTAGAGGACACTTTGCTCTGCTTTTCATTACCTCCGTATTTGTCTGAGAAACAATCGTAGCCCAACTTTGATTAACACTTCCCCCCTCTCTCTCTCTCTCTCTCTTTCTCTGCTTTACAGAAATTTTTTGTTGGACTGAAACTCTATAATAATCATGAATACTTCGCTATTGTTTCTTCAATTGGTTGCTTGTTAAATCTTGTCCAAATGGCCTGCAAAAAATGGAAGAAAACTGGCTTTTTACTTGTAGAAGTCTCTCTCTCTCTCTCTCTCTCTCTGAATTGTAGTGTTTTTTCTCTGCTCTGAAAGTGGTCGCATGTGGTGGATGGATCACTTCAGAAGCTGTCTTTTCTGGCTCAAAAACAAAATGACATGTTGAATAATGAGAATGGATATCTCTTCCTCTTCCTGGGTTATTATTATTATTATTTAAAGGAGAAACAGAATATGCCATGTCATTTTAATGGTTCCCATGCTGACATTTTAGGACCCTTAAATATATGTTGAAAAGTAATCTTTGTTTTTCCTATGATCCCGTTTTCCTCAGAGTTATGTTCAATCTGCCGGCAGCAGATTTAAGTGCTAAATGAAGTTATTATGAACCTACGTCACATGACAGTTGCAAGGTTTAATCAAAATCAAATCTGAGCAGAAATTAGAGAGTTGAAAGAAAGTAGTTACTGATCACATGATTAAGACGTGGTTCATTCTGTTAATAGAGAAGAGATCATGACCTCTGGAACTGAATATCTACTCTTTCATGTTCACTATTATATCTTCTCAGTGTCAAAATCTTATGAGTATTATAATTGAAAAACCGTATAACAATTGAGTTTAACGACAGAAAAATGGACATTTTTTATGCTGCCCTTTTGAAGTTAGAGTTTCGAATTTCAAAATAGAGTATATTGGCAATCATTTTTATGTCCCACTCTAATGTTGGATTTGTATTGATTTTCGATTGGTGAACAAGAATGAAAGTGGAGTTTTTGGAGTTCTTGGAGTTCTTTCACTTGCATATCAACAGTTTCCAGATTGAATTAGTGAATGGAATTCTAAGAATACTCCGAACAGATTGATAAATTTAGTCTCAACTTTTTAGAATTTTATTTTATTTGATTTATTTTTAAAAATTGGATTGGCATTTATAAGAATGAAGACTTACTGGCCAGTGTAGATGAATAATTGTATGTGTGTTATTTTGTATGTGGACGTTGTTTGTGTAGGCATACTTATTGCTAGGCAGAAGCATTTTGTTATGTGAGAATTACTATAATAGATATGCATATGATTATATGTTGATTTATAATGTATATGGTTTTATTTTTGGATCTAATCCAGTTCTAATCTCGGTGCCTTTCTAATTAATATGTCAATTTGAATAGGTTTTGAAACTAATATTAATTATAAATGTTATTATGGTTTCATGTTTTGAGGAAAAAATATAGATGAATGGATGAAACATGGCCCAAAGACTTGAAAGAGAAAAAATGAAAGAAAAGAAAAGGATAAATGGACATTGGATTAATAATCGGATGTTTCTTTCTGTTTTGCTTCCATTCTCGGAAGACACTTGAACTAGAGATTGATTTGATTTGTTTGTTTACCAGAAATGAAACTTATTCAGATCATGTGGCAATCACTTGTCAATAGCTTGCCTCTCCGATTTCAGCGGCCTTTGGTGGTTAGAACTCTGGTTACAAATGCAAATTTAGGTATGCTTCATAAATATCTCTTCACTTGCCCAATGCTACCTTTTTTATGTGCTTATAAGACCATAGTGTTGATTGTGATGTTTGAAGTCAATGTTATCGATTCTTTTGAATGTTTGTGCAAGTTAAATTTATTGAAGATGTTCCTTTTGATGCATTTTTGGTCCTCTTGTGTGCAACCTTGACTTTTGCTGCCCATGGATTTTGTATGTTGGTGCATGTGTATGAAAGACATGCTTGTTGGACACACTCATGCTTTAGTGCCCATCCTGTATCTCTCGCCTCCAAAAATTTGTACTTATGATATGCCTTTTGGCTATTTCTTTAGAATGTATGAAGCATACATATGAATATGTGGCGCAAACATGACATAGTGATACAGCTAAATTAGAAACAACAGTACATAATACAGCTGGGACTTGGCATTAAGATGACTTTGATGTAAGATAATCATTTCTGCTTTATTTTAAAATGTTATTTATTTATTTATTT
Source organism: Dillenia suffruticosa (assembly GCA_033439265.1). Taxonomy (NCBI): domain Eukaryota; kingdom Viridiplantae; phylum Streptophyta; class Magnoliopsida; order Dilleniales; family Dilleniaceae; genus Dillenia; species Dillenia suffruticosa. The sequence continues at coordinate 13,022,616 of JAVTVX010000027.1, read as the reverse complement.
CTGCATGCAATCAAAACTTAGCATATAAATAAAATATAATGCAAATGTGTTTTTCACTGTATAATTTGTGCGTAACCTATAGACTCCCGCAAACATCTAAAATGTTAAAAGAATTACAAGTTGTGGAGTATCACTCGAGTTTCCAAGAAAAGAATAGTTATAAATTATACATGACAAAAATGTGGACTAGTATTGATTGAATGTTGTAACTAAGATGGTCTTGGACATAAATATGTCTTGTATTTCAGAGGTTTTTTTTTTTTTTTCATAGATATTACTAATAGAGTATTGAACAGGAAAATAAAAAAAAGAAAGCTTCATTTCTCTTTTGTCTAGCTTTTGTGATGCTGTGTAAATTATTACTCTAACAAGATAACTTAAGTAACATTAACTCCAGCTTACTATATGATGGATGTCAATTTGGAGGGCTGTGCCGGCTCAAGGTGTTAATAAGGGTTTAGCAATTGGTTTAGAGAGTAAAATGAGCTTAAAACTTCAGATATTTGGCCTACTTGGGTTATTTCCTTAAATATTAAATTTAGGGGTCAAAATTATAAAAGTATTGATATTTTTATTTGGATTATGAAAATAGTGAAGTCGATTTTCTGGGAATCGACTTCAAATGCTGTCCAAAAGTTGCCCGAAAGCTGTCCAAAAATAGTGAAAAAAAAAATTGTGTGAAGGCGATTTCTTGGAAATCGACTTCATGATCTTAATATGGGGCAATGGTGTTGAATCTCTTTCACCTTTAACTCAGATGCTTTTTCTACGAACCCAGGAAGGTGTTTCTAGGAACATGTTGGTGTGAAAGCACCCGGGACAGCAAAGAGAATGGCCTTCTTGGATTTGGTGTGGTCTAAGATTGTGGTGGTCTGGAGTTCACCTGTAAAGTCAATGTATAGGAGAGTGTGGCGTCTGGGAGTTTTTGACCTACTGAGATTGTGGCTTTGATAGTTGAGAAATTGTGGCTTTTGTAAAAGAGGAGTTTTGGGAGGTGGGGTTTGAGAGAGAGAGAGAGAGTGAGAGGGGAGTAGGAGAGAGGAAGGGAGGAGGTAAGTGGGTTTGGGAGAGGAGAGAGAGACAGGGAGGAGTTTTGGGGTGGAGAGGAGTATTATCCGGTGGACTGAGGATATGAGTGCCATTGTAGAGAGAGAGAGAGAGAGAGAGAGAGAGAGAGAGAGAGAGGACCGGAGAGTTTGGGGGCTTTCTATTGGGGCCTCGATGGAGTTGGGAGAAGGGGAGTAGAGAATCTGGATACGATTTTAGAAATAGGGAGAAGTCTGGATATTGGGGTCATGAAGTCGACTTCACACAAGTTTTTTTTCCTCACTATTTTTGGATAACTTTCGGACAACTTTAGGACAACATTTGAAGTGGATTTCTTGGAAATCGACTTCATTATTTTCGTGATCCAAATAAAAATATCAATATTTTATAATTTTGATCCCTAAATCTAATATTTAGGGAAATGACCCTGGCCTGCTTAATATTTACTTGAGATAATGAGGAATTAAAATGGGAAGTGGATGCTATGGTCGAGTTTGGAAACATTCATGTGCAACTCTTGTTTGGAAAGCTAGAGCACATGATTGACTCTGGCCTTTATCCTCACATTTTTCTTGGCTGAGCCTTTTTTTATTTTTTTTAGGGGGGGGTGGATTACCTATGGAGTATGGAATCAGTAAAATGATGTGGTTGTGGACTCTACATGTTACAAACATGTCAATATGACAAGTTTTAAAAAATTAGGATATGATTTTATTTTATGTTTATAGATAGCATTTTAATTCTTGACAATTTTTTTTATTTGTATTTATAACTTAACAATGAGCAATTTATGTAGATGGAAAGTGACTGGTAGTGAGATTTATTTTTTAACTTAAACACTCTTAGAACTGCCTTACATGATAGAAACAACTGAAATTTATATTTTTAAGACCTCTATGAAGTGTCATATACTTTATAATAAAGGTAGAACCTTGCTACTTGGTCTGCTGCCATGCCGCACTTTCTTATGCCTCATATAGAAGGGATTTTGCCCCCTTCTTTTTACTTTGGATGCTGGGAAGACGAACAACCTTCCTAGCCCTCCTTTATTATATGGTTGGGACACTTCTCATTCAATTAAAATTGCACTTCCTTTCTCTAAGTCCTCTCTGCCTAATTAATTCTTTGTTATGGCATTTGTTTAACTTCTCAACCTCTCTAAAATCTCCTTTCTTCTCTTCTTACTTTAATATTTCCTCTTCATTTCTCTGAACTTCACTCTTGATTGCACATTGCTATTACCAGTTCTTATGCTACTAGTAAGTTGAACTGGAGGCTTCTGGGGCAGAACCCTCCCATTAAACATTAAGATATCAACAGCATATAAAGTATATTATGTTGTTAGTTATTTTAATTATTGCAGGAAAGAATAATGCTCTGAGTGATTAAGAAAATATCCAAGAACAGATTAAGGAAAAGACTTGAAATCTCAAAACTAAGGATTTGATTACATCTTTTCAATTTTGCAATATGTTTTATAAATAAATAGTACTTTACACAGCTTCTGTAGCTTGTAGATCTATAATTAGTTTTTAGTAATGTAGACTCTGATTCTCACGATAACTATAGCACCTGATCCTTTTCAATGCTAGAACATTATTCAATATGTGCTTTGTCACTCATATCTTGTTGTTGATCATTAAAGGGCGCGGGGATATTTTAGGGTTAGTTACGAAGGAAGTGAAAATTAGGGCCTTGTACTTGACATTTTTACTAGCAGGAAAAAGAGCTTGCCATTGCACATATTATTTCATTAGCAAATATAGATATGTAGTTGCTATTACTGAATCTGAGTTACAGATAGGTTATATGAAGTATTCCTTGATTGTCCAACAAGTGTATGAGAATGCTATGGAATTTTTAAAAATATTGAAAAGAAAATTTTGGTTCGAGGGGACTATTTAACACGTATTGTGTCTCATCTGATACCTTCAGATATGTGTACAACTTATATCTTGAAATATTCGTGATGCAAAAGTTACCAATAGACATGGGCCTCAAACATGACATGGGAATTTTTCAAAGAAAAGAGACATAATATTGCTGTGGCATGGTATGTGAAATTATAAATAATATTATTTGTGTTCCTAATATCGGGCTTCAGTTGCTACTATAATCTTTTGCATATATAATTTCAAATTTCAGACTAAGAAAATAAGCCACTTATGCAATTCAGTACCTATTATTATAGGTTTGTCTAGCATTTGTCCTGTCCCGCTTCTCTGATGACTCATCATGTATTTTTTCCCTCTCCATTCAAATTTCTTCTCTTTTTATGTCTAGTTTATGAAATAATTTATGTTGTTTATTTTGTGTTGTTTTACTATTGGATTGAGCTGTATGTACTGGTTTATTTCCTTTACTTTGTTGGATATTGTTTAGCACTTTTTGTTTAAGCTATTTCTAAATTCATATATGTTGCCATCTGGTGTCTGCAATTTTGGGTTGGGGATTGGCTCTATGGGTTGATTTTCTACTCTTGTTGATTGAAATAAATAATTTAGTCCAAGTGTGGATTCGACAAAGGTATGGCCAATCAAAATAGTTGGTTGATTATCTCCTTGGCTATGGGCCTTGGTGCTGGGAATTGGGTATTTGAAGAGCGGTTAGTAGTAACTTGGTTAGTTGGCTAAACAAAGTCAAAGTTATAATCTGTGTGAACAAATAGGAATATAACTTATACACCTATTTCTTGGTGTACTTGAAGGGAACATAATGCTAGAATTTTTAGAAATCAAAGTATCCGTTCCTCTATCTTATGCGACAACATTAGCTTTTATGCATCGCTTTAAACTCCTACTTTAGGAGTCTTTAGATTTTATAATTTAGGGGATCTAAGAGGGATTACAAAGCATTCCTTTCTTAGAGTTTCTACTTCTGATCTCTGCTTGCTTTGATGTTGTAGTTTTCTTAACCTTACCCTTCTTTATATTCTCATTTCTATCTAATACAATTCTTTTTCTATCTACAAAAAGGAGCTTGTTTCTGCTGTTTTGCTGTGGTCATCTTTGTTAGAGCTGCCAAAGGGCTTCTACAGAGGTTGCCTTAGCCTCTAACATTACATTGCTGAAATAGTCATGTCCAAAATTGCAAGTGACATAATTTCTTTGTGATTGAGTAGGACAAGGTAGACTTTGTTTTAACCAAAAGAACATTATGTATGTCACATGGCTAACTATGGTCATTGACTTTTTCAAGAACCTGGACTTGGTATAGGCCCATACAAGACCAAGTCATGGGGTGATGGTTCAACCAGTAGCTGATTGATCGGACCAATTTTAAAAATATTAATTATATGATGAAATAAAAAAATAATGAAATAGATTTACTAGAGGTAAACTGAAGCTGAGTGGTTTGTGTAGTTTGATTTATCTAATTAACAAAAAATTACTTTCAGATAGTCTCTTATTCAAAATGGAAAAGAAAAATAGAACAATAAACAAAAAGGAGAGGAGTAAAAATTATGTAATCATATAAAGGAAGAAACTGAAGTACCAAGAAAAAATTAATTCTGTACTTAATGCAAATGAATTAGGAAATTAACAAAATGATTTTGATTCACTTTTTCAACTAGAAAAGCTTGCTATATTCATGGATGGAGAAAAAAAAATAATGGAGGTTTATTAAGTTTGCCCTTTGCCCTCTTCTTTGTTGGAGAATATAGTATTCAAATTGTGAGAAAAAAAATTAAGGAAAAAATTTAATCTGAAAATAAAAAAATTTAAACAAACAAGTCAGAATTAGCAATAGAACAATTTTTCTACTTACCGTAGAAAGGAAAGACTACAAATTCCTCCAAAATCTCCTAAATTATTTGCTCCCAGATCCCGAAGAAAGGGAATCTATTTCTGAAACCCAACGCTTCAACTAACTGGGTTTCAACTGTTTTGCACTCGAACTACTGGTTTTGACTGGATCAAATGCAGTTCTGGCCTTTTAAGTAAGTCGGACCAGCCAAGTGGCTGGTTCATTGATTTTATGGTCCAACATACTGGGTTTTCTGGGTTTCATAGCTATGCTTATGTAATTTATTTTTTTTTTTTCAGAAAAAATAGTTGTTAGAGTGCTAAAACTTATTGTAGCATTTGTATAGATATCTGTTTCATTGTGGTATCCTAGCCATGTCACGTTCTTTTTTGTTTTGGATGTTGGACACATTGCTGTATTTGTATTGTTTCATGTACATCGCTTGCTTCTATGCCATTGCTCTATAAGTTTGCTTGCTTTGTTAACTCCTTTGTAGTTTTTGTTGGCTATTCTAGTTTTCTTATTGTTGTTAAACATAATACGAATGGTAGTCTCACAACTGCTCTTTGCAATCATTATTCCAAGTATCATTATTTGTTTTAGTCTGCAAATTTGGTGCCGTCTTTCTTATGTCGTGTGTTGGGATCCTAACCTTTCTTTTGGGTGGTGACTGGTGACACATATTTCTGGTATCTTTTGTTTCAGTCAATTAAGCTCTCCAATGGCTTCTGGTTAATAAATGCAAGTCCCACAATTTTATTTTATTCTTTTTCCAATTCCAGTCCTTTAGGGATGATTAATCTAGTGTTTTCTGCATAGGATTATATATATTTTATATATTACTTTTTTAAACTGTCACTTATTGGTTCATTCTGGAATTGCCTAAACACCTTTTAAATTCCTTGATTATTTTCTGATTTTCCAGTTATCCAGCCGCCTTCACTTTGTCAGAGTCCAGTTTCACTGCGTGCATCAAATAAATTTTTGTGAAAAACTGAAAAGAAATCTTGAAAATGAAGAAGTCTCGGAGTAGCTTTTGATATGAATTTGTATCTACACAAATACAAATACAAATACATTTACATTTGGCTAGTCCAACCCTCCAGATATTGTCACAATGATAACAGCTTATTCTATAGAATTGCTTATCTATATTGGCAACTAGGTATAATTTATCTTTTGATACTCTTTTGGACATTCTTGGAAAGAATATTGATTGCATTCTAAATCTTTAGTCTTTGAATAGGTGGTGGCAATGATGAGAACCAAAGTGGTAATCTATTTGAGTCTGCTGATGACTTTGTGCAGCGGATATTTGGTGAGGCTCCTGGGGCCAGTCAAAATTTGAGTCCTTTCTACCAGAAGCTTGATAAAATTGAGAAAATACACAAGATGTCTGGTTGGGACTCCAAACAAGATGGAGGTAGCACATCAGGCTTTCCAGATCATTTTAATACATTGTCAGATGGGATGGACCAGAAGTTGAAGCAAGCAGTGGCATATTTTGAATATGACCTTGAGGAAATCAATAAAGAGGACTATTCTTTCAGGCCAGATATGACCTTTTTGCCAGGAATGACTTATGATGTCAAGGTATGTCATATCTCAGGCATTTGTTTCAGCACTGTTACAAGTCTTCATCCTCGTCATTTTTCTTTTCTTCCGTATCACATCCAAGCATGGCCGACATACAACTAGAGTTAGGAACAAAACTTGGATATGCTTTGTTTTGTTGCCACTTCAGCACATTATAGATGAAAATAAAAAATCAATAGTAAAAACAACTAAGAGTAGGATTAAGCTTAAAGCAAGAAGAAAGAGAGAATTATATCCAGAAAAAAAGAAAGAGAGAGAGAATGAGGGTTTGAAGTCTCTTGTTGTCTATTTATTTTTATTTTTTTCCTTCTTCTTCTTCTCCTCCTCCTCCTCCTCCTCGTTCTCTCCTTGTAGTGGTGGGAATCTCAGCCACTACTCTTTGGAGTGGATTGGTAAACCAAAATAGTGCACAAACCATGGAACACTGTGCAAACTTTATTCTTGGCTCCAAAACATCGTTAACCTTGGTGCAATTTTTTATGATCAAACATTGAATATATGTCCAGAGGCAGACATCTCCTAAGTTGACATGGATTTGGATGCAAGTCTTTCTTCCTCCTCCTCCTCCTCTTCTTCTTCTTCTTCTTCTTCTAAAGAAAAAAAAAGAGGCTTCAAAGAACTAGCTTCCAAAATAGTGTTATGGCAACTTTTTAATTCCTACTGTTGATTAGAAATATCCCCTTTTAAGCTTAACATCTAACTTCATTAAAAGTCATTTGCCCGATCTTTTTTTCAAAAAAGTCTAAAATCATATATTATTCATTGACAGTCCAGTAAGCTAAATTAATAAAAAATAAAAACAATTAAGACAGGAAATATGTGAGGTGGGAATATACTCTCTCCCTCCTAAGTCTTCAGAATATCACCCACATAACTTTTACGGTTTGTTTAGAGATTGTTTGGATGCATTGGTTGCTTTGATTATTCGATTGCATCTACATGCCTACTTTTCAAGTTGAATTGAAAGCTTTAGAGGTTCAACTAGTCGTGGAGACATTCAACTTCTGCCAATTGGTAGAAAATAAGGGGAGGAGTTGTATTGGCTTGATTTCTTTAGGCCTAGATTGTATGTGGTGGGTATGTGGTCTCTAGGACAAGATTCTTGGCAAGTTAAATAACCAGATTATAGTGGAGGTTTTTAGAGATCATAGCCATGTCTTGTGGGTGAAGAAAAGTCATAATAAAGGAGGTTATTTCTTGGAGTTCATCTACTGTTCCAGTGGGTGGGAATGAGGCAGAGTATGCTTGCCCTGTGGTCTGAAATTCAGAGGTTGTTATGCCTTATATTATGCTCTGAAGATGGTTTTGCAGAATGAGATGGGAAGTAGGTGTCGGTTCTGGTAGCAGACAACTGCAGCAACATGGTGCTAGAAAATCAGGGTTATGACTTTTCTGCCTGTTCCTAGAAATTGGAGAAGGTCCTTTGACAACAATCTCAGATGGTGAAATCGGAGGTTTTACAATGGCAGACAAGTTGAGACTTTGTTTTCCAGAAAACAGTCCTTGACTCCTCGTAGGTCTCAGTCAAAACAATGGACTGATGTGGTGAAGGAAGGGCTTCACCAGAAAGAGAGATTTTACATCAATGGTGGACTGGGTATGGTGGATGTTGCTTATGGTAAGTCTGTGCTGAGGAATGAAGGAAAGATGAATAGAGGGGGCGGAAATCACAGGATTTGGTCAAGATTCCTTTTTCATAGTCTGTTAAAAAATGGTTGCCTGTTAAGTTCGAAAAGAGGCATGAAGACGCAGGATTCTAGGTGGAGATTGAAGAAGAAGATGAATAGTGGAGAGGGTTCTCGGCTTGAAATCCAAATAGGGGAAGATGGACTTAAATCTGTCTTCTGGGCTAGATGAGAGATAGGCTGCTTTATGTAAGTTAAAACACAACCCATAGCTCTTATTGGTTCAGGAGGTACTGGGCTAGAGAAGAATATGAATTGGACTGCTTAGATGGATAAAAAGAAGATGGGCTGATCAATTGGGTCGAAACAAGACCCAAAATGGGGATCAAGATCAAGCAGGTCAATATGGATCCGGGAAAAATGTGATTTCATCAGAGTCTGATCATGAACTACCATTAACATCAAAAGGTCTAGATTTAATTTCTGCAGGCATTGAAATCATGAAGAACGCTTCATTTGCATCATCCAATCCTATTTTAACATCTACTAATGCAGATTCTACCATTAATACAAGAGCTTTGATGAGACAAAAGTTGCTGTTTCTACTGTTGAGATGAAGACCAATGAAGGCTTGTTGAGGGTACAAAATGGGGATCAATCTAGAGCAGGTACTCATTCGATTTTGATCCAGAAGGATGCAGCAGTAAACCTAAGTCCTCAGGTGCAAAAAATACATTGGAAAGTGAATCTGGCAATGGTTCAGAGCAAATTGGATGGGTTTGGTGGTGTGGGTTTGTATGGGGATTATGAGGATGGTTTATTAAGCCTTGTGGGGTCTAATGATGGTCTAATTGGGAAACCATAGAATTTTGAGATGAACACCGATCTGAAAACGCAGTAGAGGCATTTGAACTTGCAGGCACATTTTTGGGGCATGATTTTTGGAATGATGAAGCAGCATATTGTAGTGATAGCTCTACCAGGTCTCCACACGACATTGGCACTAGGGTATTAAGCAATATGGAGCTTTCTAGCTCTTGCAGTGGTAGAAATTTTTTTCTTTCAATTTCTTTAGATAAAAAGGCCAACATGGGCAAATCGATTTTCAAAATAATTTTCAAATTGATTTCCAAAAATTGCCTGGTAGCCCTGATGCCTGTGTGAGTTCTATGGGTGATCCTTCTTCAGCTTCAATCCCAAAAGGTGATAGGGATAGTCGGGAACAATAGGTTCCAATAGACTAGACTTGAAGTTACTTGAGCCTAGCATAGTATCCATAGATGTCAATCCCACTCTTTTAACTTATGCTAGCAAGGGGAAAAAGAATAGAAGAAGGGGGAAGGAGACAGTCTCATAGAGGGGTAGACCAGGTGAACAACGAGGTGCTCAGCTGTAATGTTAGGGAATTAGGAGATAAGAGGAAAAAAAGAAAGGTTAGATATACTATTCGTAGAGCCGATCCTCACTTAGTGTTCATTCAAGAAACTAAGCCAGAGGAGGTGGGTGTTAGCTTGGTTAATTCCATTTGGGAGTCTAGGTTCAAAGGTTGGGAATGCCTTCCCTTTTGTGGTTCCTTGGGCAGGATAGTTATTGTTTTGGATGTTAGAACTTTTCATCGCACCAATAGTTTCCTTGTCCATTTTGTTTCAGGATAGAGGGTTTCATTGTTGGCTCACGTCCATTTTTGGCCCAGACACGCCTAGACTTTTGCCTTCTATTCTCTCTCTCTCTCTCTCTCTCTCTCTCTCTTTATTTAAAAAGAGAAGGTGAATGGCACTAGGATCACCACTAGCATGTTGAATTTTGATTCTTTTATTAGGAAGTGCAAGCTGCAGGATATTGTGGCTTTTCGTATTGATCGCCTCTTTTTTTCTAATGATTGAGAGTCTCTTTTCCCTAATTTGAGGCAAGAGATGCTTACCATAACCACTTCTGTGTTGAAATTCTTGGAATGTGATGATGGCGTGGAGGAGATTGCCCTCATGCCATGTTTGAGATTTTGTAAATAAAAGTTCGGAAGATTGCAGAAGCTTTTGATGAGAAAGGTTGTGAAAGATTGTTTGAATGTTTGAAGGAACAAAATAAAACAAAGGATTGAATGAAATACCTCAATGGGATTTTGATTATGTACAAAAGAATGTGTACAAATTGTGTTGAGACAATACTCAAATGGTTTTACAAAACACGAGATTATATTCTAAAGACAAGGAGACATTGCTCCAAAATGACAAGAGACTTTGCCCTAGAATTTGATGAATTTCTTCATACTTTAAATCATAGATTGCTCCTACACCTTGTCCCACTTTTTATAGAGAATGAAAGGTGAACAAGTGAGAGAAAATGAGAGAGAATGACCCCCAAAACACAAGAGAACCGTTGGGGGGACATGGAGACAGATTCCTGTCCCCAAAGTACTGCACAACTGCCAGAAATTCTGGCTGTGTGCAGTTCAACGGGTAGTTCTTTTGAACTAGCCGTTGTGCCCTTTTTAAGGGCTTTCTTTGGGCCCTTTGTGGGCCATTTTATGCTCAACATAATGGGCTTAAATTCCCTCAATTGCCAAACCTTGAGCTGCCTTGGAATGAGCTTTGAACTTGACTTCAATTGGGCCAAGTACTTTGAACATTCTGGACAGCTTCTGTTGGCCAACCTTTTGGACTTCTTTTGATACACCTGTTGATGTGAACCCGTTGGGTATAAAAACCCTAAAACCTACGAACAAGTTAATTTAGTCCAAAAATCGTCCCAACGAATTATTTGAACCGGTGGAATTTAAAACCTCAACCCTTGTCCTAAAAAAGGAAGAACCTAAGGTATATGACCTTAGACCCGTTTCTCACTAGATCAAGAACTTTGGTATAAAGATGGAATGAATGACGCCACAATCTAGATGGTTCGAAACCTAGATTGATAAGTCAAAGAACTAAACAAAACCCATATCTTGAATAAGTTCAAAGTTCTCAAAAGAACAAAACCTATGTGAAGAATCCTCACAATTTTATTAATTCTCTCCAAAGTGTTGTTTTACACAATGTATAATGACCTATTTATAGCCTAAAGGTAAAAACATAATTGACAACTAAAAATTTAGTAACTCTCTAAACAATAAAGAATTAGAAAACTAAAAGTTACAAAAAATAAGAATTAGGAAACTAAATAAATCAAACTACTTTGACCAAGTCTTGCTGCTATTTTCTTCATTTTCGTTCTCCCTTGGTCTTGGGTAGTTTTGGGCCTTTTATTCTTCCAACTGGGCTTTGCATAAGAATAAGTGAGGCCCCTTTTGGTTCTTCATTCATTTGGGCTCCAATTTCTTATTGTAAAACCCTCTGAATTAAGTTATTCAGTACTTTTTTGAACCTTTTAACTCGAACTTTTGTTACTGGCCCAACTGGAACTTGATTTGAATCTTGTAAATTTCTTGCAGTCTTGATGATCACATCATTCCCCCCTTCTTGACAACGATTTGTCCTCAAATCGTCACCTGTGTGAAAATGCATCCGCAACTGCATTTTGCTTGGAAAAAGTCTCAATGAATTTAATCCATCGAACATGTCTCTTACCATCTTAATGAATTAACAACTATTTGAATTTAACTCAAAAATAATTGTCTTGTGAAATTCACAGAAAGAATAACAAGAAAAATAAAGAAGGAAAATAAGTGAGAAATAAGGAAGTCGCAAATTTGGAAAAATTCCAAATTAAGAAAGAAATAAAGATGGAATGAATTGAATAAGAAAAGTGAATAAAGGAAGAAAATAAGGAATGTGAACAAATAAGAAAAAAAAAGAAATAAAGAAGAAACAATAAAAGAAAAGAAAAAAAAAAATTGGAAACTGCCTTTGTTTTATGAAAAATTATAGACAAATATGAACAATTATAGACAAGTATGAATAACTCGAAGGGTAACCCGAAATTGCTCTGATACCAACTGATGTGAACCCGTTGGGTATAAAATCCCTAAAACCCACGAACAAGTTAATTTAGGCCAAAAATCGTCCCAACGAATTATTTGAACCAGTGGAATTTAAAACCTCAACCCTTGCCCTAAAGGAGGAAGAACCTAAGGTACATGACCTTAGACCCGTTTCTCACTAGATCAAGAACTTTGGTATAAAGATGGAATGAATAACGCCACAATCTAGATAGTTCGAAACCTAGATTGATAAGTCAAAGAACTAAACAAGACCCATATCTTGAATAAGTTCAAAGTTCTCAAAAGAACAAAACCTATATGAAGAATCCTCACAATTTTATTAATTCTCTCCAAAGTGTTGTTTTACACAATATATAATGACCTATTTATAGTCTAAAGGTAAAAACATAATTGACAACTAAAAATTTAGTAACTCTCTAAACAATAAAGAATTAGGAAACTAAAAGTTACAAAAAATAAGAATTAGGAAACTAAATAAATCAAACTACTTTGACCAAGTCTTGTTGCTATTTTCTTCATTTTCGTTCTCCCTTGGTCTTGGGTAGTTTTGGACCTTTTATTCTTCCAACTGGGCTTTGCATGAGCATAAGTGAGGCCCCTTTTGGTTCTTCATTCATTTGGGCTCCAATTTCTTATTGTAAAACCCTCTGAATTAAGTTATTCAGTACTTCTTTGAACCTTTTAACTCGAATTTTTGTTACTGGCCCAACTGGAACTTGATTTGAATCTTGTAAATTTCTTGCAGTCTTGATGATCACATCACCTGTGCTGTCCCACATGGCTTGAATTAGGACTTCTTTTTATGCTCTTGAAGTTACCTTTAAATGGGCCTAAGATGGGCTGCGACAGTATTGAAGAATGGAGTTAGGCCGGGCTGGATTGGACCTTCGTCTTGTGCATTCTGCTTCATTTCTTTGGGCAGTCTGCTCAAGTTGTTTCGGGCTCCACCTTCATCTTCTTTTGCTTGGACTTGAGCATGGTTAGTTCATGCTTCTTTTGTGTCCAAGATGGACCTCTTTTGGGCCTCTTTTTCTTGAGGTTTGGTGAGTTTTCCTCTACCTTCTTCCTCTTCTTTTGAGCATAGTTTTTCCATGCCTTTTGTCCTTGGAGTTTGGCGAGTATTTCTCAGGTAGTTGCTCCATTCTTTCAACATTCTGATCATTGTCCTGTTTTAGTGGAATCTAATTGTGTTATTCGGGTCCTACTTCATTTAGATTTGAAAATATGTGGCTATCTCGTAGAGACCTTCATAGAGTGGTTGAGGATTGGTGGAGAGGTGTAGATATGGTTGGTTGGGAAGGTTTTAAATTTACGAGAAAAATGAAGATTTTTAAACAAGCTCTTACGATTTGGAAAAAGGAGGTCTTTAGTGATATTTGGGATTCAAAATTTGAATATTTTGGGTATTGAGGAGACAGAAAGACAATCCAATTCGATGCTTCTTTCTCGGTATACCCTACCCCTTAAATCTTTTGGTTGGAGGTTGAGGGTGGATTAAATGGGCACCTTTCTAGTCACACAAAGAATCTTAGGAATGGTCTTGAGGAGATTATTCTTAAGGAGGAAGTTAGCTGGTGTTAGAAGAATGTGTCCAAGAAGGGAATTGCTACATTAGTTTATTTTTTTATTTTTTTATTTTTAATCAGGTAGCAGATGGTTGGAGGCAAGGGAATTAGAGGATGATGAGGGTAATGTGATTACCAATCCTGCCTCCTCGTGAGGATGATAGGGCTTGCCGTTTTATTAAGGGGCCTAACTGGTTCCTCATTGGTAGTTATAAAGTGTCTTAGCAAGTGAGACCTTTGAGAGAGACAAGATTCAAAAAGTGGTTTTTAATTTTGATAGGGATAAAGTCCATGGTCCAGCTGGTTTTGCTATGGCTTTCTTCTAGATCTTTTGGGACCTTATCTGCAAGGATGGTTTAGAGGTTTTGATGAGTTTTATACTAATGGGGTTGTGGACAAGTGTATGAACTTTACTTTTATTACCTTTATAAAAGAAATCTTGCTCCATAAAGATGAAAGATTTTAGACCCATGAGCTTAACTACTGGTCTTTATCACATTGTCGCTAAAGGTTTAGCTAATAGATTATATGTGGAAGTATATGAGACCATTTTCAATAACTAAACTGCTTTTGTTAGAGATAAACAGATTTTAGATATTGCTCTTGTGGCTAATGAGGTGATCAATTTTGTCAAAAAAGAATGATAGAGGTGTGTAAGCTGGAGCGTCCTAGATAATGTTTTGGAAAATAAGGGATTAGGATTCACTGGAGAAGATGGATTAGATGGTATTTGAGTTCGGCTGACTTTTCTGTCATTATTAATGAAGAGCCAAAAACTTAGTTTTTTCAGCGTCCCGGGGGTTAACATAAGGTGATCGTTTAATTGAGAAAGGGATTTGTGCTAATATGTTTTCCGGGCTATGAGTGGGGAGGTAGGAGGTTTGTGTTCCGCTGATGATAATATTTTCTTTCTTAAAGAGGATAGTGGGGGTTTTACGGATTCTATTCATCTTTTGAATATTTTCGAGAAAACTTTCGAGTTTAAAATTACTATGTCCAAAAGTGAGGTTTTTGGATTCTAGTGAGAGTTTTGATCACTTGCAAATATTCGTAACCAGGCAAAGGAGGAGTGCCTTTTCCTATTTAGTGGTTCCTTTGGGGGTATCCTAGAAGTGTTTTGTTTTAGGATCCTATTGTTAATAGAATCCTTAAGAGACTTGACGTATATAGCTCAACTCCATTATAAGAACTCAAGCTAAAGCTCAACTCGAGTTGTTGTTTATGGATCATGTTGTCGTTTTGTTTTGTTTTGTTTTATTTTTTTTTTGTTTTTTCCTTTTTTTCTTTTATAGAATTTCACATTTTGTATTTTGGATTGGCTGGAGTCAATTCTTTTATAACCTCATCTATTACATCCATAATCTTTTCGGCTCGTATTTGTTCAATTTTCGACATGATCTTTGAGCAGCTCCTTACATTTTAATACCAAAAGAAGGCTGCATAATGGAAGATGAAAATTAGAATTAGGGACGATAAAAGATATATAACTATGAGTTTCATGAACTAAACATCATTATGTTCTTGTGATTGAGGTGATGGAGTTAAGCTTTAGCTTGTGTTCTTATAATGAAGTTGAGCTATATTTATCAACTCTTGTTTTTTTTAAAAGAAAATTCACTTAACTCAAGTTTGATGATATATATTTCTATAAGAATGCAACTTCTTACGAGTAGCACAAGCAAGTGTCCTCTTTTTCTTTCTTTTTTTCCCCTTAAAACCCAAAAAGGAGTGGGACACAGCATGGAATATTTACTTTTATATATATATATATATATATATATATATATATGAATCTTGAAATTTAGTAGTATAACTTCAAATTTTGATTAATATAAAAGTTAGCATTAAATGTGTAATGAATTATATAATAATATTCTTATAAGATATAAAAACAAAATAAAATAAAAACACCTTAGTCCTTGTGGAGTCATTGGTTGTTTAACAAAATTTATGATAATAGCTGGAAGTCATGACTTCAAATTCTACTAAATTCATTTATTGGCCTTATGTTGTATTCCGCATGATTAGATATTGTATCCAACACTTGAATCCACACCCTTCTACAGGTTTGAGATCCGTTTTTTTATTTAAACAAATACAGTCGTATATCTCACGTGTTAGCGTCTGTAGATACATTAACCTCCCTTGTAAGTATTTATCCTTTATCTCCCTCAAATGAAACCTCTTTCTTTTTCTATCAAAGAATACAGGGGGAAGACTAAGTGGACAATGCTGCCATCAGGGGATTTGGGATGGCTCTTTTGTCTGCAATCATGCACCTGGTTTGAAAACATCATCTGTAGGGCACAGTCAACAACCTTGCCATTGTAAGTTTCGCTCTTAAGATAAAAAAGGCTGGTCAGTAGGGCAATTTTCATCTAGAATAACGTTATTAATTGAACTTCTGAACTGCATGATTGAATTAAATGCAGCCCTTTTACTTGGAAGAAGCAGAAGAGAAGTTTTATTATTATTCCTTGTAAATATTATTTGTGTGTGGCTATGTGTGTATATTTATCTCATTGGTAGATCCAGTCAATATTTGCAAGTAACAAATTATTTGAATATGTGATTAGACACTGGAAGTCTATTTCCTATATCTGCACAAACAAGGAAGAAGATCATTTCTACAGATGCAACCTATTTAAATTATGCTTCCTACTTTGTTGGTATTGCCAAATCATTCTTATGTTGCATTTGAAATTTCTGACCTGCATTTTTACACAAGTGCTATTGAGGTATTTCAGTTCTAGTTTTTCTTCTTGTCCTTTTTCTCCTCATAAATCATCTCCCTGCCTCCCTCTTTCTCTCATGGTTATTTTCTCCTGTGCCTATGTAATCTGCATATCCCATCACTAATACTGTTGATATGGGCATATACTAGGGGTGTTATAAGACTTGAGTAGTGTAATGGGTACCTGTGATACTAGCCGGCCAAAGCTCAAGTCGAGCTCAAGCTCGGTCAAACCGAGCTCGAGTCGAGCTCGATCTCAAGTAGTTCGACATCGAGTTCGAGCTCATACTATGTCGAGCTTGAAGGCTCGTCGAGTTATCCGATATAATTATATATATATTTTTAAAATAATTTTTATATGTGAAATTATATCTGCAGGTATGCTTGGGCTCCGGTCCACACGGTCCAACGCCGCTAACCCTAACGACATTCAAGCTCGAGCTACTCGACGACACTTCGAGTAGAGCTCAAGCTTGAGAAATACAAGCTTGAGAAGCTTGAGCTCACCTAACCAACGATTGAGCTGAGCTTGGGTATTGACACTACTCGACTCGACTCGAGTGTCATAACACCCCTTGCATATACTAAAGGATTATGCACAGTTTTGGCAAGAAAAAATGATGTCCAACCTGATTTAGGTTTGGGGATAGGAATCCGATTTTGTTCCTACTCCACATGTATGTAAAATCGAAATAGTTTCTGGGTTTGTACTTTTGGTACTAGGATCTCAGTATTTCTCTAGCTTTATTTGCCACCACCTTGGCATGTGCTGGTCATGGATGAATGTATGTGAACCTTTCTTGTGGTTTATGATTAAAGAGGTATTAGATGTTTCCACCAATTCATTCCCTTGTTCAAACAATGTGTTAGTCAAAATAATGCAAAGATATTAAGCAATGGAGGAGTACCTACTTGTTGTAGCCACTTTTTCAACCATTGTCGTGTATTGAGATTTCTTCTTCTGGAGCCACCACCCACCCCTTGTGGTCTTGTTCTTACATTATCCTTCTTTTGCTCACTTAAGTCATCATCGTTTCTAACAAAATTGAAGCCTATTAGGTAAGCTTCAACTTAAATACATAAGAAAAAAGTTTATGTTTGGCAGAAGTAAAATTGGAAGTAGAATAAGATGTAAACTTGCACAAGGAGACAAATGATGAGATATGTATGGAGATCCATAGTGGCTTTAAGAGAAGATTGTCTTTGGAGTTGTGGCAAGCTTTGTTAGGATTTTGTGTGCAAGCTAAACTTGCTGAATATTTCTGATCTTGGGAATCTTAGAATAACTAGAATTCAAGTTTTCCTAAGAGCTTGTTACTCGGTGGTAAAAGATTATATTCTATAAATACAACATACAATTAGCGTGTGGCCCAGGGGGAGTGAGCACGTAATGCAGGAGATGCTCCCAAATGTGAGTGGCATAAATGGTGCCGCAATGTGGGGAGAGGGTGTTGATCCTTTCTCTCCCACACTCCCTCTGACCTTTTAATTTCCTTGTAGTATTTAAAATGTTTACAAAACCTCAATTGCCTCAAAGAGTTCAGAAAACAATGGCTATGTCTCTCGTCTTTCTCCTTCGCAATGTACTGTCATAAACTATCAACCGTTTATCTAGCCTGACCAGTCAGATCAGTTTGGCACTTGCTTGATGACACGCTACATTGTGTGCTCAATTTATTTTGAAACATCATTCAGTGTAGTCTCCTTGAGCATTTCTTGAACACTTGTGTAGATTACAATAATCGCCTGGTTTGAACATTTAACTCTCTTTTGCCATGCAGTTTCCTTTTTTATTTAAAAAAAAAAAAAACTTTTTGTGTCTGTTTTCACATCATGGTTGTTATGGAATGGTTTCGGTTATTGCAGTCACTGAAATTGTAAGACAAAATTGTTATAACTGCTTATACAGTGTAGGTCTTGGATGAAAAATGTCACACAATGCTTGTAAAAGTTGTTATCATCATCATCATCAGCAGCAGCATCATCCATTTTCTCATTTGTGAGATGTGGCTTTTGCAGGATCTTGACCTTACAAAACCTGGAGTGCGCAAGTCATATAAAAGGGCTGAATTTAGCGTTAACTACTGAGGAAGTCCTGAGAAAAGCTGATTTTAGGGTGAGCTTTATTTATCTTTCAAAAGGGCCATGTAATTTCCTGCTGTTAGTAGAGGACAAGCTGCAAATGATCTGGGTTGTCATTGTCCCCTGTTTTGTGACAAAAAGGGGCATATGATTGTCCTATTATGAGTACACATAAAATACAAAGTGACTTGTGATCTTTCCATGCATGGGTCAGCCATCATAATTTTTGTAACATTGCATTCAATGTGATGGTTGCATAGCGGTTATGTTCATGGTGCTCATGTAAGCCGTCTTGGAGTGCCCATATGAGACTAAGAGGCGACGATTGAGCAGTTCTCATTTCCCATTTGTTAACCATAAAGGTGGCCCTTTCAAGGGTGACTCGTGTTCCTATTTGGGAATAAACTTAACAGCCTATGAAAAATTAAAAGTTCAACCTAAAGAGTAATTTCTGCTGATGTTGAGCTTTCTTCTGTAAATCAAGCCGAGAGGTTTATGCATTTTTTTTCCCAATATTTTGGATTGCATTTAAAAATGTTTCTTCTGCTTGTTCAGACATTTCCTCATTTAATTTATCATGCGCAGAATGTGAGATTCCTCGCTAATTTCCTTTCAGAGGCCGGAATTATTATCAAGAGAAGCCAGGTGAATTGCTTTTTGTTATTTAAATCTTACCTTAGTTGAATTCTTTGTTCTAACATGGCTTGTTCACTGTGCAGACTGGCATCAGCGCTAAGGCCCAAAGGAAAGTTGCTAGGGAGATCAAAACAGCCCGATCCTTTGGTCTGCTTCCTTTCACTACAATGGGAACAAAAGCTTTTGTTTTTGGAAGAACAATGGAGAATCCCGAAGAGGATTACGAATACACTACTTACCATAACAGCAGTACAGCTCCTGATGCTGAAGGTGATCTAGAATGGTTCAGGTACCCATTAAAGTAGCTGGAGAATCATGAACAGGACTTGGGCTAATGCGTGCACCGCTCATAGCGAAACATGCTCAACCATAAAATGTGAGGACCTAGGGATGCTGAAACTTGTTTTGCAGCTGTGTTGTCTTTAGCAGTTAGCCTCTCTACTTTCTGTGAAGGGTGTCAAATGATTCAAGTGGTAGTTGGCTTCCATTTTTATTATTTCGTCACCAGCCATTTTTGTTGATTGCATCTAGGTTGATTGGAAATTCAATGGAAAGAGAAGTTTGTAAGCGATTGCTATTTTCATTTGTTCTTATATTCTGTTCTAGCCTGTCATCCTATGTACTTCCATCCTGTGCTTGGCTTTCCAAAGCTTGGATACTAACCAGAGATCAAGACAATTAATAAGGCTTAACCTTTTTATGGTAGGGATGGCGGTGGGCTCGGCTGGGTAGGGTAAAGCTACCTTGGACCTTAGGTTCTTTTTTTTTTTTTTGGTATAATTAGGTTCATTTATTGGTTGCTACTACGTGGGTGCGCGTTAGGAAAATTGTGAAAGTTTGGGTAGTTTTGAATATATGTTTAAATTGTGATATTCAGGACTAATTTTTTAGGAATTTTAGTATTTTTTTTTGGTATTATATCAGTCGATATCTGAAATTGTATTTTGATTAGTCTGTTCTGAGATTTTGTAGTGGTCTATTTAAGGGAGATTATTGGTTTGTGTTATGTTCAAGTCTTAATCGAGTTCGTGATCTTGATTAAGGGATCTAGTATCATATTTCATTTGATCAATTGATCGTTACGATGAATTTTAGTTTTTTGATTGGTTCAGATATAAGTATTCGGTGACGGGTCCACTAAGAGTCACAATGCAGCCATTGTAATTTTTTCTTTGGTACTTGATTATAGGTCCCCAAAAGGATCCAAAAATCTGAATAAACCTGCTTTAAGTAGTTGGGGGAGTTTAATTTAGAGATCTGCTTTTTGTTTATTTTTCTATTTATAAAATTTAAATTTAAAATTTGGATAAAAGAGTTTAATATTTTATTATTATATCCGCACAGCGTCAGTGACGTAACCATTGTAATAGCAAAGCAGGTCATCACCCTTTTACTAAGTCTTTATGCATCGGTGAAATCAATTTCACCTTTTGCTTCTTATCTAGATTAACCCCTAGTTTTGAAAATTCTAGCCGAGTGACACTCAAAATTATATTAATAATTAAATTAAAATTAACAAAGTATTAGATATTTTATTTTTATTTTTATTTTTTGGAGATTTTCAACTTGTATAAAAAATTTTTGTTGGCAGAGAATTAATGGGTCTTCTTTATAAATGTTCATGGTATTCTGTATCTTATAATTTCTCTTACCATTTTAGTTCTAACACAATTCATCATTTACCACTATTTCACACATCCACTTTTAAATTCTCATCTTACCTTATTTTTTCTACAGGTTGATTTCAAGTGACCAAACAATCCATGCCTAATTGCTTGTCTTATTGTAATTCTATAAAAGAATTATCTTTTATTTTAGGCAGAATTTTAGTTCATACTTTATCCATATTGCACTATAAAGGATGAAATCTACACAACTTTTAATGAAACTCTCTCTCTCTCCTTCAATATTTTTAATAACAATTTGGACCAAAATCCGTAGTAAAATGGTCGCATCTCTCTTTACGTTCAATTCTTATTACACCATAATTTATAATTAGAAGAGGAAAGGAGGATGACTAAAAATTTGCAAGAGATACATTTTACAAAGCTTCCAAGGCTGCACATAGTGCAAAAAGCTCATCACCTGCACAACTGCACCTTCCATCTTGGCATCCGCAACATTCATCGTCCCATTTCTTAGATCTCACTTGTTTCCTTCTCTTCACTCTCTCTTCCATAGTCACTGGGAATCGAACAAGGATCGAAATTTTTACAGAAGGAGGCTTTAAAAGACCATAAATACTTCTACTTGGGAAAACCATTCTAACCCATCTCTCAATTTCCATGTTTGGCGACTCAAAAATATCTTTCCATGGAATTGTTGCTGTAGACAAGAGAGTCGAAGCACCGACTATCTTTGCTGCGAATGGAACTTTGTGTGTTTTTCGAGATCGAAGCTCCAAAGTGATGCTCTCTTGCTTAAGTTGGTCAATGGAATCCTTACTTCCTAGACACTCCAAAGAAAAGGAGTTGTTCCAATATGCAACGTCTTGTGATGTTGAAGATGTTTCTTCGGAGTCTAGCTGAAGTTTCCTTTTGTTGTTGCCTGTGAAGAGATAGAATCTCACAAATAGATTCTTTGTATTGATTCCAACATCTTTGGCCTGTAAAATCTTGAGTTCACAACTAAAAGAGGGTGAATATAGTTGAGAAGCACCCATTTGTGAGAGAGAGAGAGAGAGAGAGGAAGAGGAGAGAGAATGGGGTTGTTTGTGAATTGGGAGACTTAGTTGAGAAGGTTTATTGATACAGAGAGAATAGGGTGCTTGTGAATAGGGAGACTCGGTTGAAGAGGTTTATTTATAATTGGATATGGATCTTTGGACTTTGGACCCTTGGAGGAAAAGTGGCATTAACTTTTTGAAAAGAATGCTTTGTGGCTGGGAAAAAGAATAGTTTATAGCAAATCCTAGAAAGTGGTCCACCAAAATCTTCATTTGAGTTACGTGTGTGACTTTCTTTATTATTGCCAAATGGGTTTTCATTTTCAATGGTCTGAACTACAAAATAAACCCTTCATATGAACGAAGGGCTAAATTTCTCATTCTAACCATATTTTTTTTGTTATATAAAAATTTAAATATAAAATTATTATATTAGTGGAGAAAGATTTATATTACTAACTTAATTTATTGGGGACAACAATAACGCTTTTCAAATGCATGGAGTTATCTTAGTATGCTATTCACTTGATACCTTCATGCAAACCCAAATTATTGAGGAAATTGTTCAAACCTCAAACCTCAAATCTTGTTTTAACTCATGTCTTAAAATAAATAAATAAATAAATTTTGTGAAACGTATATTCATACTAATGAATTGTCGGTTTAATAGAATAGTATATTAAATTATTTAACTAAATTTTGGATTCAAAATTTAAAAATAAAAAATATTACATTCAGATAGCCATTTCTCAAATAGGATTCCCGTAAACGTTTGAATTAGATTTATTAGAGTATAACTCTGAATACCGTTGATGGATTAAAAAAATGCGTATTCACTGCATAAGCATTGTAATGCACTCTAGGATAACTTGTCTTATGTTGCATGAGAATTTTAGATACTATGCTCAAGTCTTTATAATCAATTCAAAATATAAAAAATATAAATCATTGTTTCCAAAGAGATAATTTAGCAGTACAAATTTTTCTTTCTCAATTTGATAATTTTAAATTTAAATCCTTATATAACTAAAAAAAATACAAATCATTTTGAATTAATCTAAATTTTGAACACGTAATTATTTTAATTATTGATAATAGCATTTTTTAAAGGAAACCATTTCTCCTAATACTAGAGCAATAAATTTAAAATTTCCTTATTTGGTAAAGTATATATTAAATAGTTTTTTCAATACATTAATAATAATTATTCGATAAATAATTATTTTTAATTATGTAATTAAGAAAATATTGATAATATACATAATAATTCAAAATATAGGGATAAATGTCATTGTCCAAAGCACACGTTTCGATTTGAAAGCCTAGTGACAGTAGTGTGAAGATCCTTTAATGTGCACAAGGGCTAGATAAAGGCAACAGCGCATGTTGTTTTCTTCTTAAAGCGCACCCCGCAAGATTTTGATAGGTAGAGCCGAAAGCAAATATAGATAGGATCGATTACACACCACCACCAATAGATTTAAAGCTAAGTACCCAATATCTCAGTGTCTTTTTTATTCTTTACCCAAAGATTGCACAGCCACAAGCCAATATGTCATATCCCTTGGAGATCTCGAAGGGATAACAATTTCTTGGCACTATGAAGAGAGAAAGAGAGAGAGAGAGAGAGAGAGAGTGGTTAACACGATGGATGGTGTAATTTAAAAATGCTTAATACAAACATGTGCGCAGTGGCAATTAATTAATGTGCTACTTGTTGCAGCCGCAAAACAAGGTGTGCTTGGATTGGAGTTGTCTACAACTTCTTACCATGTTTCATTTGGACTTTTTTGTTGCTTGTCCCATAATGAAATATACATGGGACACCCTTCTTTTCAGAATCTTGAATTCAAAAGTTACGGGGACTTTGTCGTTGCCGAGGAATAAATTAAGAGCCACATGATTTATAAGATTGAGCTTGAATGTAAAAAGTTCCAAAGATTTCCTGGATTATGGTCAGGAATTGCCGAGTTCCCAATAAACAAAACCAATTCTAAGCAATCAATTTCTTGTGAGTGTAGTGATTGAGTATTAAATTTCTTTAATCATAAGTCTCGAATTTAAATAATGAGAATAAAAAAATAGAAATCGAAAGACCCAATCTCTTAAGAGCTTCTACGATGATTGACTATTTCCAGCAGTGGTGAGTAACTTACACAAAAAAAAAAATAAATAAAATAAAACAAAAAACAAAAATGCAATTCTAAGCAGCCTGCGGTTCAATTTAGTCTAACTAAACAAGGAGTACGTGCTCTAAAATATGGGTGTGAACTTGTTTTATGTGATTAAGTTCATTTAGAGTGAAGTCATGATTCCACAACCGGTGCTCAATTTCAAACGAAAACCGACCGTTATTAGGCAATTCCAATTTGGATTCAAAATTGTAGGATATGATTCCGGTTTTAAACGATTCAGATTTTAGTTCCAGTGCCCGAACTGAAAATATAATAAAAATTAAAAAACAAAAAACAAAAAGAATGGAGAAGGGGTTTCAATTAACTTATCCACATAGTTTAGTGGATGTACCTTAAGCTCTCCATCATTTTTTAGTTTCAATTGTTGAACTATTAATCACAATTTGATCGGGTCTTGTTCCATTGTTTAGTTCAAATTGTAGCGGTTTCTAATTTTGAGTATAGGTTTGCTTGTTTGAACTAGTTAAACATGTCAAATTTGATTATAATTTTCAAGCAAATTAGTCAAATTTGAGTTCATAGGTCAACCTCATCTTACTTAGTATACTTAGTAGTTTTAATAAAAAAATACAAAAAACTTAAACTTAAAAAAAGAAAAATATCAAAACCTCCCATCAACTACGAAAATGTTTAAAATGAACTCTTCCATCAGAAAATGATTTGTTCTGAACGTTGAAGGAATAAAAAATATTAATAATTTTATTTTTTTTTATTTAAAAATTTAAAGTAAGAAAAAAAAAATCTCTATCCCCTTTACACTCTCCCTCCTTCCTTCCGCATCTAACTCCTTCCTTCTATACCTAGGACTTTCTCTCCACTGCACTCTCCCTCAATCTCTTCAACTACACACACACACACACACACTCTCTCTCTCTCTCTCTCTCTACAACTCTCTTTCTCTCTCTAGCAGCGATAGCTTGGGTCGGGGATCAACACCCTATTGTCTCACTGTTAAATGATGAGACTCATCGCTCATTAGAGGAGAGTCTCTACCATTTGATGGCATCAGAGAACCACGATTGTGAGCCCCATGGCATTTTTTGCCACGGTGGCCACAACTTTGGCTGCCTAACTCCCCGACGAGAGAGAGGGTCAACTGTGAGTCTTGCTCATGACTGAGCGTATCTCTCCATCAACCCAAGGCAATAAGTGAACTTGAACTAAGTTAGGGGATATCAATATTTTTTGAAATGAAAAACATAATATCAATATTTTTTGAAGTGAAAAACATATGACAAAAATAAAAATATTAACTATATGAATACTTAAAAATATACTAGAAAGAGAGAAATCTTATTGGATACATATGATGGTGACTTCAACTCTCTTCAATAAATACATAAAATGACTACCTATTTATAGTAGCACTTAATATACAAACTAAGAGATATCTAGTAATCACACCATGACTCTTTGAAATCCAAAATTTATTTGAATAATAAACTCATAACTCTTCATATGACTTTAGACTCTTTATTTTCTCCGTACAATAAATACTAAATTAACTATTTCAATATTATACCCTCTTAATTTAGAATTTATTTATTTTTTAAATTTTCAATGCATCTTCATCGCTGCTAGATTCTTCACATTCATTCATGATTTCAACAAATTTTTTTTTTTCAGATTTTCATAGGCTTCTTTCAGTCATTTCAAGTCGTTTTTGACTTCATATAATTCTCTTTCATTCATATCTCTAATAACAACATTGTAAACACATTTCAAGAGGCTTATTGGTTGTAGAGCTGTTTCATTTTCAGCATCTTTTTTTGTGTATACTTTGAATCCATATTATTCATACATTCCATATTTATCTTTAAATATCACATTCGTAAGAAAATCTGAAAAATGATCAGGACCAAACTTTGTACATATGTACCTTACTGCAGGCAAATTTAATTTTTAAAGGAATTTTACTATTGTATATGTGGGCCTTAGACGTCAAATACTTTGTATCAAATACACTGATTACCGTATATACTTTGTAGTCTAAATTTAGATGTCACAACCTTTGATAACTCCAAGAGTAGCTCTCAATCTCCAAAAATCTTCAAACTTTAGAGTTTTTGCAAATATATCAGCAACTTGATCCTTAAACGTCACAGACTTGAGCTGAAACACCTTCTTTGCAATGCATTCTCGAATGTATTGGTACTTGGTGTCGATATATTTCTTTCTATCATGAAAAACTGAATTTTTCCCAAGACTATTGTTGATTTGTTATCAATAAAAATATCAGTAGCCCAATCGTATTCAAATGTTAGAATCTGTAGAAGACTCCTCATCCAAATGGCATGACAAACACAGAAAACTGCTGTAACGTGCTCAGCCTCACAGGTTGAAAGAGTGACAATTGGCTATTTCTTTGAACTCCAAGCAAATACAGTCGCATCCATAAAGAAAACAAAACCTCTTGTACTTTTGATCATCAACATCTCTTCCCCAATCACTATCACTAAACCCATACAATCTGAAATTATTTGTAGTAGTATAAAATAAACCATAATCCAATGTTCCTTTAATATATCGAAGAATTCTCTTGGTTGCCTTTATGTGAGTCATAGTTGAAGCTTCCATGTATCGACTAATGATACCAACACCATACAAAATATTCGGTCTTGTACAAGTCAGAAACCATAACCTTCCAACTAATCTTCTAAATATCATTGGGTTTACCTTTTCAGTATCGTCAAACTTTGAGAACTTTGATTCCACACTCCACAAGTATAGTAACTGAATTGATTTTATCCATCTTAAAATCTTTTAAGATTACTTCTGCATAAGTCCTCTGAGAGAGAAAAATCCCTTCTTCACTTTGTGTTACCTCAATTCCAAGATAATAGGACATAAGCTCAAAATCAGTATCTCAAAATTTTCAGACATTTTCCTTTTGAATTCTTCAACCATCATCAAATTACCACTTGTGAAAATTAAGTTATCAACATATAGACACACATACATAATCACTCCAACCTGTGACTTCTTTACATATAAAGCATGTTCATAAGAGCACTTAAAAAAATCATTTTCCTAAAAATATTCATCAATGCATGTATACCAGGCCCTTGGAGATTGTTTGAGACCGTATAAAACCTTTTTCAACCTTAGCATCTTCTCTTCTTGACCTTTAACAATGCAACCCAATGTTGCTGCACATAGACTTCTTCTTCCAACGTGCCATTCAAGAAGATAGATTTTACATCCATTTGAAAAATCTTCTAGTTTTGTTGAGTAGCCAAAGAAATAATTAGCGGGATAGTTTGCAAGTGAGCTACTGGTGCAAAACTTTATCATAGTCAATTCCAACTTTTTGGGTGAATCTCTTTGCAACAAGCCGAGCTTTGTATTTTTCTACTTCTTCTTTAGTATTTTTCTTCACTTTGTAAATCCATTTTACTATAACATATTGTTTTCGTATTGGGAGTGTTGTCAACTGCCAAGTATCATTCCTTTCAATGGCTTTTATTTCTTCATCTATAGCTAATCTCCATCTTTCATCTTGGACTACTTCTTCAAAATTTATTGGCTCTGTGTCTGTAAATAAACAAAAAAATAGTGGAATCATTGAGTTCTTCCATTTCTACATAGATTTCTTCCAAACTTCGCATACGAGGAGGCCTCTCAGAAGAGCTTTGAGGGGAAAATTTTGCGTGATTTGATTGAGGTGCACGTAGTGGAGTTTGTGGCGAAGTAGCAGCCGCTTGATTTGTTTGAGGTGCACAAGGAGAAGTTTGTGATGTAGTAGCAGCAACAACTTGGTCTGGAGATTGGTCTGCAGAAACATAATTATCAAATAAAGAAAGAAAGTTATAATTTTCATCTTGAGGAATATTCCATTCCCAATAGCCATCTTCATCAAACTCTACATCTTTACTGACAATAATTTTTCCATTCTGAGGATTATAAAATTTGTAACACTTAGAATGTTTTGTATATCCCATGAATACAATCTTTTCACTTTTATCGTCCAATTTGCTTTTTGTCTCATCAGGAACATGAACATAAATAACCAATACTGCTAAATACTTTTAAGTGTGAAATATTTGGTTTTTTCTCACTCCATGCTTCTTGTGGAGTCATTTGCTTCAATTTCATTGTGAGACTTTTGTTTATCAGATAGATTGCACATGCAATTGCCTTAACCCAAAACTCTTTTGGCATCCTCTTACCTTTCAGCATACTACGAGACATGTTAAGGATGGTTCTATTTTTTCGTTCCACCATACCGTTTTGTTGATGTGACCTTGGAACAGTCAATAAGTGTTGGATACCATGATAATTACAAAATTGATTAAACTTTTGTGATGTGAACTCTTATTCTTGATTAGTTTGAATAGTTTTAGTTAGGCAGCCCCTTTCATTCTCAACTTGAGTTTTGAATATTTTGAAAACTTTAAATGTCTCAGATTTTTTCTTCAAAAAATAAACCCAAGTTTTACGAGTATAGTTATCAACAAACAATCAAAAATACCTGCTCTTCCCATACGAATTTGGGTTGAAAAGCCCACATATATCAGCATGTATCAAATCAAGTAGTTGTGAGACTTGAGAGAAAGACTCCTTCGGAAAACTCCTCCTAGTTTGCTTACCGTACATACAACCTTCACATATTTTGATTGGGATGGTTTATGAGAGGTAAACCATACACCAACCATTTCTTGGACATCAGCTCCAATTCATCAAAATTTAAGTGATCCATCCTAAGATTCCACAACCATGTTGTATCACCTGCAGTAACCTTTAAACACTTAGGGATATTAGTGTTGATCTTTAGCTTAAACATGTTATTCTTTGATAATGACACTTTTGCAATCAGTCTTCTTTTTCCATCTTTCATAACAAGCCCATTTTGGTTCATTGTTATCCCATATCCCTTTGCCAAAAGCTATTCAATACTCGAAATGTTTTATCAATTTTTATTAATGACACCCATTGGAAATGACAAATTATTAAAGTACGTCTGCGAACCATGAGAGATGAGTATGAAAATATGAAAATGAAGAGCTCTGAATCTGTTGAAGAATATTTTAATAGAGTTCTGGGAATTGTTAATGAACTAAGATGATATGGAGAAAGGATGGACAATGTTCGTGTGATTGAAAAAATTCTCCATTCGTTGATTCCAAAATTTGATTATGTTGTGATTGCAATCGAAGAGTTGCATGATTTGGAGCAAATGTTAATTGATTAACTTTTAGGTTCTTTACAAGCCCATGAAGAAAGATTGAAGAAAAGAGAAAAGCCTTTCGACCAAGCATTACAGGTTAAATTAAATGTAAATGAAAAAGAGGATACACAACAATAATTTACTGGTGGAAGTAGCGGAGGCCGACGCCAAGAAAGACTAAGTGGAAGAGGTCAAGGCTGGATTTGAGGAGGACATGGAAGAGGAAGGAGAGGCAGAAATTTTACTAATAATGAGAAACCAGATGGTCAACAACAAAAATCAAGAGGACAAGGTAGAGGTGGCTAGTTTCAAATAGGCTGTGGTCGAGCATCTAGTATACAGTGTTACAATTGTCAAGGATGAAATCACTTTGCTGTAAACTATAAAATGCATTTCAACAAAAATGAGAAGGCAAATTTTGTTGAGGCCAAGGAAGAAGAAGCAATCCAAGTTGAAAGATGGAGATTAGCTATGAATGAAGAGATAAAAGCCATTGAAATGAATGATACTTGGCAATTGACAACACTCCCAATACGAAAACAATCTGTTGTAGTAAAATGGATTTACAAAGTAAAGAAAAATATTAAAGGAGAAGTAGAAAAATACAAAACTTGACTTGTTGCAAAAGGATTCACCCAAATAGTCAGAATTGACTATGATGAAATCTTTGTATAAGTAACTCGCTTGGAAACTATCCGGCTAATTATTTCTTTGACTACTCAACAAAATTGGAAGATTTTTCAAATGGATGTAAAATATGCTTTTTTGAATGGCACGCTGGAAGAAGTTTATGTGCCGCAATCATTGGGTTACGTTGTTAAAGGTCAAGAAGAGAAAGTGCTAAGGTTGAAAAAGGCTTTATATGGTATCAAACAAACTTCAAGGGCCTGGTATATGTGCATTGACAAATATTTTTAGAAAAATGGTTTTTTAAGTGCCCTTACGAACATGCTTTATATGTGAAGAAGTCATAGGTTGGAGAGATTATGCATGTGTATTTATATGTTGATGACTTAATTTTCATAGGTTGTAATTTGATGATGGTTGAAGAATTCAAAAGGAAAATGTCTGAAAAATTTGAGATGACTAATTTGGGGTTTATGTCCTATTATTTTGGAATTGTGGTAAGGCAAAGTGAAGAAGGGATTTTTCTCTCTTAGAGGATTTATGGATAAGCAATCTTGAAAGAGTTTAAAATGGATAAAATCAATTCAGTTACTATACTTGTGGAGTGTGGAATCAAGTTCTCAAAGTTTGACGAGCTAAAAAGGTAAACTCAATGATGTTTAGAAGATTAGTTGGAAGGTTACGGTTTCTGACTTGTACAAGACCGGATACTTTGTATGGTATTGGTGTCATTAGTTTATAGATGGAAGCTCCAACTATGACTTACATGGAGGCAACCAAGAGGATTCTTCGATATATTAGGATTTTTCGATATATTAAAGGAACATTGAATCATGGCTTATTTTATACTGTTGCAAATAATTTCAGATTGTATGAGTTTAGTGATAGTGATTGGGGAGGAGATGATGATTGAAAAAGTACAAGTGGTTTTTTTTTATGGGTGCGACTACATTTGCTTGGAGTTCAAAGAAATAGCCAATTATCACTCTTTCAATCTATGAAGCTGAGTACGTTGAGCAGCTTTCTGTGATTGTCATGCCATTCGGATAAGGAGTCTTCTAAAGGTTCTAACATTTGAACAAGATGGGGCTACTGGTATTTTTTTTATAACAAATCAACAATAGCATTAAGAAAAAATTCAGTTTTTTAATGATAGAAGCAAGCATATCGACACCAAGTACCATTACATCCGAGAATACATTGCGAAGAAGGTGATTCAGCTCAAGCATGTGACGTCTAATGATCAAGTTGCTGACATATTTACAAAAACTATAAAGTTTGAAGATTTTTGAAGATTAAGAGCTACTCTTAGAGTTATCAAAGGTTGAATTACAAGTTTAAGAGGAGGTGTTGGAAACATAAACTTGTATTAATTAGAATAAATAATATGTATTTAGTAGTCTAAATTAATAAGTTACGAATATCTAAGATCGCTTAGTAAGTTCCAAAGTGTCACAAGTTCCAATGTGTGTCATTTACAAAGTATCGTATTTTTATAAATAATGTTCAATTTGAATGAATAAAAGTGAGTGAGAAAAATTTTACAATTCGAAGAGTCCATTCTTTATTCTCCACCAACATTGTGTATTTGTTGGACTTGAACTAGGCTAGAGAATATCAATGTTTTTGGAGATAAAGAGCATATGGTAAGAATAAGGATATTAAATATATGAATACTCAAGAATATACTAGGAAGAGGGAAATCTAATTGGATAGACATGATGGTAATTTCAACTCTTTTCAATGAATACATAGAGTTACCATCATAGCCATGGCGACATGAAGGCAAAGTTGGAGCTTGAAACCCAAACTCTTTCTTAGCAAGTGACGAGTTAACAACCTATGTAGGCTGCTAAGTCAGCATTTGAGGGCTCACTGGCAATCCACATAATTGTTAACTCAACTCTACTGAATTTAAAATAACAAATAAAAATTTAATATTATGATTTTTTTAAATTTTACATAAAATTATATATGTAATATTAAGATTTTGATATAAAACTATTTATGTTGTTGGTGGGTCTAAACTCCACAAATGATAGCTCTATTGACTTGAATGGGTTACTGGTTGCTTAGAGATCTTAACCAATGATCTTGACCGATGAGACCTGCAAAAGATCACCGGAGAATGCCCCAACGGGGGAGATTCTGACACTTAAGTCAGAAAGTAGTTTTCGAAAAGAGAAAGAACAAACTGATAGGTAAGTTTGCACCTTTGTATGTTTTTGTGTGAGTTCTAAAAGCAAGGGAACTTACCTGTCTTTTCCATCGATATAATATATATAGGTTATCCGTATGAGTTCCGTATGCCTTAGGGGTGCTAAAACCCTAACTTTCTTATAGAGACATTCCGAGATTTATTGGAATCAAATGAAATCTTAGGAGTTCTGGAGTCTTGCCAAGTAAGGGAAATTAGAATTTACAGGGAGATTACCTTCCATATCGGATGGAATTCAAAAATTCCCTTCTTTTTTTATGGGATCCTGTTCCTGTGTTTTATGAAAAAGCAAATATTATCCCAAGCTGATTGAACATCAAGTGGTGAGGAGGTTTAGCTACCGAGTGAGGTCTGGTCATTGGGGACCAATAAGGTGAATGTGCTTGTGCAAACGTCGCATCTCGGTAAGTTTACAACTCATCTTGCTTGTTTGGCCCAAGGCCTATATCACATGCTAATGGGCTTTTAGTCTATGTAACATCGTTTACCCCTACTCCGCGTATCATTTTGAGGAAGGGAAAGGGAAAAAAGGCATGAGGAGCAAGTCTAAATGTTGTTACCTAGAAGGTCGTGAGAATGTTTAATGAAGATAACTACCAAATAAATGATCCCGGAATAACTGTTTGGTGGGGAGTTGGAAAGCTTGAATTCTCATTCATTGCGCATATTTACCATTGAAACGTTTCAATTGCCTCCCATCATAAGGATTATGTCTCTGCGGTTATAAATAGGGATGAAGACTTCAACATTTGTCACGAAGTGAACTAGAGAAAGGTTTGAAATCAACTTATTGAAATCCTTTCGCTAAGAGTCATCACGCCTTAGGGATAGCTTGATTATGGGCTTCAAGTTTCGAAATTTAGTGCGTTAGAAAGCTTTTATTGATATTAGGTACTATCAAAAATGGGGCTGTCGATATAAGGTACCATCATCTCGTTTGGGATCTTGGCATCGTGATGGAGTTTGTCGAGTTTCCTTGAAGATGCTGGCTTCGGGTATAGAGAGATCCAAGCTCAAACAAGGGAGATTTCTATTGGGGATGGAAGCTCTTTTCTCGAGATCAAAATCATTATCCTATCCCTTGGTGTAACTGGTGGTTGAGGGTTCTTCCTCAGCCTTTTTCGAATATGCCAACAGGAGGAGTTGGGGAGTTGGGGAAGGTCAAGCGATGGAGAAGGTGCAGAGCTTAATGCACCTCTTCGACCTCGTTTTGGGAAACTCCTACTTCTACAAAGCCCTTTCCAATTTCTCTTATAAAACTTTCATAATTTTTCTTCCATTATGTGATATCTCTTTTGCATTATCCAGTTCTTGTCCTTCTCATTGCTGTCTTATAATAATATTAACAAATGAATTTCTTTCCTCCTTTAGGATCATACTGTATGCATGTCTTTTATCCGCAATATGAATAATAATATTATTCGATTTGTTTAATTGGCTTTCTGGTTTGTATGTCTTGCTACAAAAATCTCAACCGATGCATTATGTTTCGAATAGAGGAGTGAGAGAGGATTTTGATGAGGAGATGGGTTGTATCTATTAGTCTGGGAGTCATGTCTCTTATCCATTAGACGCTATGTTTGGTAGGGCATTAGAGAGAGAGAGTGAGAGAGTGAATCTCAACGAGAAGATATGTCGTGCCTTACCGTCAAGGAGTCATATCCCTTATTGACGACATGCTACATTTGGTAAAACATCCGAGAGAGAGAATCTTAATGATGGGATGGGCCGTATCCACCCATTGGGAAATCATGTCTGTTATTAACGACATGCTACATTCAGTAGGCCATGCGAGAGAGAGAATCTTAACAATAGGATGGTCCGTGTCCACCCGTTTGGGATTCATATCCCTTATTGATGACACGCTATGTTCGGTAAGGACATAATAGCAAATCAAATGATAGATAGAGTTTTGACAGTTTCACCAGACTGTTCTGTTAGAACTGATAGGGTAATCATCATTACTAATAGTAGATACGCAAATTCTCAGAGTTCTAGGTCCTGGGCACAATTGAACCGTCTAGGCTATTAGGAGATATGTTCCTAGTTAGACTTCTGCATGTACTTGATAAGGTCCTTTCCAATTGGGCACTAGCTTTCCTCCTATTTGAGGCTGTCCGATAGACTGTACTCTTCTCAGTACCAAATCGCCAGGCTTGAATGCCTTAGCCCTGACCCGCCTATTGAATACTATGCCAATTGCTGTTGGTAAGCTGCTATCAAACGGATATAGTCTCTCATAACTTAGGAAGCAAGTCTAGTCATTCACGTAACATTGATTCATTCTGCTCGGGCTCGTATTCATCTACTCGGAGCAAGTGGATGTCGATTTCCACTAATATTACTGCTTCGCAGTCGTCAGTTAGACTAAACAGTATCTCTCCCATTGCCCTTTGGGGCATTGTTCTGTAGGCCCATAGGATGCTGTAGAGCTCCTCCATCCTGCGGCTCTTGGCTACATCTAATGAGGCCTTCAGTTCTTGTAAGATTGTTCTGTTCATTACTTCAGCAAGACCATTGGTATGAAAGTATGCGCGGATGTAAAATGATATTAGATTTATAATCTGTCGCAAAAATCTTGAAAACTTTTGTTGTCGAACTACTTGCCATTGTCGGTGATGAGGATGTGGAGCACGTCAAATCTGGTGACGATGGATGTTCATATGAAATTTTGTATCTTACTGATAGTTATCTAGACTAACGTTTCAGCTTCTACCCACTTAGTAAAATAGCCGATAGCCATGACCAGGAACTTTCGCTGCTCGGTAGCTCGTAGGAATGTGTAATACCGATTTTCGGTGACTTTATATCATGTACTACTTCTCATAATTCTAAATATATATTAACATCCTTTTGAGATATCTAAAATATAATTTTAATTATCTATTTATTTATTTTGAAAATTTGTCTCAAAATCGCTAAAACAGAAAATTTTTTCGGTAAGCCGAAAATCTTCTCAGCAAGCGCCAGCAAGGCCTAAAGAAGTCAAAAATGGCTAAAGAAAGCCTACACACTTAAATAAAGATATTTAAAAATTTTTTCATATTTTTAAGAAATTTCAAACAAAATTTCATAGGGATAAAAAATACAAATTATTAAAAGTTAGGGGTCTAAATGTAATTAAGGAAAGTTGAGGGATTTGATTGTAAACCACTCAAGGATAGACAATTGGAGCCAAATGATTGGACAAGAGAGTAGAAAGTTTGGTTAGTAGCCACATGTGATGATTCCACATTTAAGAAATCTCATTGGATGAGAATTTATGCATGAAAACTCATTGGATAGAAATTTTTGCTTGAAAGACTATTGGGTTAGCTTGTACAATCCTCCCCATTGACATGGACGTCCAACAAGACTCCTAATGGAATGCATGAAGCTTACTTGAATCAACAATTGTATGATTTAAGTGATAGGACAAGTAAATAGTTGAGATAATGTATGTGATGATCTAATAGTCAAGGATATTTTGTTAGGTTTATAAATAAACTTGTTTTGAAAAATTGATTCACTTTTTTCTTCATTCATCTTCCCTTGGATGAAAATATGAAGACTCCATATCTAAAATTAAGTTCAACTATGAACCCAAAGAGATAAGAGTATTATTGGAAATTTTAATTTCAAAATGGAGGTATAGAGTATTGTATTCATATGTTGTGATTTAATTTTGGTGATAAGGTGAGAAGAAAAAAAAATTCAAGGATTTAAAAGGAGCACGGGCGTATATTGTTAGGAAGAGAGTTTACAAAAAAGGTAACATGTTTTAACTTATATAAGGATTAAATTATTTGTTAAGTAGTTACATTAGTATCCATACTAACATATTAGATATTAAATTTCAGATTTGAGTATTTTGTAATCTTGATATGATATCTCATTCTATAGGAGTCAAAAATCTAAGCATTTATTCTTGTATAAAGTAGATTTCTTAAACTTTAAAATGATATATTATGTGAAACATTTCATGAAAAAATCGATTTTTAGTGATTTTTAAAAGCTCAGCATATTTCACCTACTCTATTTCATACTCTATGTACGACTAGTATTTTGTGTCAATTTTTACAATATCGTCTATATAGAATTTGGAGAAACTTAAACCATGAAAGTTTTAGGTCTCTGACTTATCTTTAATTTAAGCTAAAGATCACTCAAATCGCAGTAGTAGGCAGAAAGTTATAATATTTTTACAAAAACTGCATAGAAGTAGTTTTTAAAGCCAAAACTGAAATTAAAAAGGATTTTTATAAAATTATACATATAAAATCTGAAGATAGTATAAACTGAAAGATTTTAGTTCAATATCTTTTTTTTTTATTAAAGATAAGAATCACTTAAATTAAAGAAGTACACAGGGAGATATGAAGTTTCTCCCAAAACTACGCAGAGTTGAATTTTAGAAATTTGAAATTGAAAATTTTCTAAATATGGAATTTGAGATTGTACTTTAAAGAAAAACATTTCCATATACAATTCGTAATCCTATGATATGATATTATCGAAATAATTGATAAATTATATATTGTTTAACCTAGGCGTAGGATTAAATTTTCGTACGAGAGGCGACTCATTCGAAAAACGAGAATAGTTAGAGGAAGCGGTGTACCCTCCCCAATCAAGGTGAGTGGGACGAACTATTTTCGACTTTAAATGAAAAATAGTTTGATCATGATTTTTATAAATAAATTTTGAAATGTGATTTAAAAATATTTTAATGTTTGTGGTATGTCTTGAAATAATATATTTTATTACCGATTGACACCCCATGATATATGATTATGATCAAAATGCATATTATTTTGAATTATATGATATGTTGCAAATGAATATAAATTTGAAAATGATGATTTGATTTGCTACTCTCATAAATTCATTTATTGTCATTATATAGTCATTGCATCTCACTCACTGATTATGTGGATTATACTCACCCCCTCATATTTAAAATTTTCAGCTTATACTACACTCAACTTACATTGAGGTACTGTTCCACGAATTCTAATGAGAGATACTATTGGGTAAGTATTCATATCCATCTTTGTTTACGATTGGACCGTGCATATAAATATTATATGTAAATTGGAGACAAATGTTTTAAAGAAATTTCTGAAAAATATTTTTCTTCAAATCTTCCGCTGTATGATTTGACTTAAGATGATGAGCAGGGTCATGATATTGTCAAAATATTAGCCTTGCATCATCTCAGTGTGCGAGTAGGGCAGACCCGTGCCTCGAGAAGTCACGACGGTCTATTCGCATGCTTGACCTGCGGGTTGGGGCGTGACAGAATGGCCCAAGGAAGTCTATCCCCTATTGCACGAATAGCCACGTGCTTGCTATTGGGTTGAGTTCGGTAGAGGGCCGATGTGACACTTATGAGAATCGTTGTCATTTGTTGCATCTTCTGACATAATCATCCGCGACAGCCTTCGTGGTAGGCCAGTAGTATCCTTGTCGAATAGTTTTGTTCGCTAGGTTCTGTGCACCTCGATGATTGTCACATATCCCCTCGCAGATCTCTCTGAGCACTAGCTCTCTTCCTCGGGTGTCAAGCACTTCAGGTATGTGTAAATGTAAGACTTCTTGTAGAGACTTTCATTGATGATGGCATAGTGAGTGATCTTGCGCTTTTGCTTAGCAGCTTTGACCGGGGAGTTTGGTAGTTGCTCGTGTTTTAGATAGGTTCCTATTGGATCTTTCCAACCTAGTGTGTTATCCGCAAATAGAATCTGTTCGGGTTCGTCGATACTTAGGTACGGTAGGCTTTCTATGTAGACTGTTCAGCCGGTTGTTACCAAGTCAGAGTTAGCTAATTTTAAGAGGGTGTCATCTCGTATGTTTTCTAATTGAGGGATATGTTGTATGTCTACTTTATTAAACTCGCTCACAATCTCTCGCACCTTGGTCTGGTATTTTGCTATCGTCGGATCTTTGGTCTTGTAGATTGCTTTAATATGCTTAACCACCAATTGAATGTCGGTGAAGACCGATACATTTTGGGCTCCCAATGATGATTCTATCCGTAGGGCTTCGTACTCGGCCTAATTCTTTATTGCTTGAAAGTCAAAGTGGAGGGTTATCAGGCTTTGAAATTGTCTGGTCCTACAAGGATGAGCTTAACTCTACTTCTTGAGGAGTTCGATGATCCATCCACATGAAAAGGCTACTTAGGTAGTGAGCATTCCTCTTGATCGTAGGTAAGAACTTGTTCGGTGAGCGGTAGGAGTGTGCATTCAAGGATGAAGTCAAAGAGGGTTTGGCCTTTGATTGCTGGTCTCGATTGGTATTCAATGTCAAACTCGCCTAACTTGACACTCCACTTAATGAGTTGGCCTGAGCTATCCCTCTTATGTAGTATCTGCTTTAAAGGTTGCTTGGTTAGCACTATGATAGTGTGGGCTTGGAAGTAGGGATGGAAGCATCTAGCGATCGCGACTAGGGCGAAGGCCATTTTCTCAATGGGTTGTTAGTTGACCTCAGCTTTGTGGACTATGCAACTTACGTAGTATACTGGCTTCTATACGGTGGATTCTTGTCTTACAAGAATAGAATAGAATGCTCAGTCATAAACTGAAAGGTAGAGATAAAGTTTCTCATCGAGAACGGGCCAAAAGAGGAGCGGAGGGGACATGAGATATTCTTTAAGTTGTTCATACACCGTTTGGTACCCAGTATCAATATGAACTCCTAAGACTTCTTCAGAGCATCGTAGAAGGGGTTGTATTTCTCCCTTACCTTTGACATGAATTGGGTTAGAGCCGCAATTCTCTCTATGAGGCTCTATACTTCCTTTACTGTTCTCAGTAGTGCCATGTCTAGAATGGCTTGTATCTTTTCTAGATTCATCTCGATTTCTTGGTTAGCAGTCAGGAAACCTAAAAACTTTCCAGAAGTGATTCCGAAAGTGCATTTTGTGGGTTTCAACCTCATGTTATAGCGTTCCAATGTTTGGAATATATCTTCCAGATCTACCATATGATTTTTAGCCTCAGTGCTTTTGACTTACATGTCATCAACATAGATTCCATGTTTCGGCCAAACTGCTCACTAAAGACTCTGTTAACTAGCCATTGGAAGTTACACCAGCGTTCTTGAAACCGACATTATTTTGTAACAGTAGGTGCCAAATTCTGTAATACAACTTGTCTTTTCCTCATTTTCGGGGACCATGCATATTTGGTTGTAACCAGAGTATGCATCCATGAAATTTAAGAGTTGGTGACCAGACGAGTTGTCTACCAACTTGCCGTTATTGGAAGTTGATAGCTATATTTTGGACATGCCTTGTTGAGGTCAGTGAAATCCATACACATTCTATATTTTCTATTGGTAGTTTTGGCAATAACCACAATCGCTAGCCACTCTAGGTAGTCCATCTCACGAATGAACCCTGCCGTGAGGAGTTTGTAGACTTCTTCTTGTATTGCACTCTTCTTGTATTGCACACTGACACTCTAGTGTAAACACCATTTTCTTCTACCTGACAGGTTTGCGAGTGGCAACCACAGTTAACTTGTGAACTATGATCGAGGAATGAATTGCTAGCATGTCTTCTGGGGATTACACAAAGACTCTGAAATGTCGTCAAAGACATTCCACGATTGCATTCTGGAGATGGGTCAATAGGTGAGCGCCGACTTAGACCATCTAACCTGGCACATCTATAATGGAAACTTTTAGTACTTCCTCCCCAGGCTAGGGTTTCGACTGGTATTGATTGGCGTCTCTAAGTTTTAAAGTATCTACGGAGAGAACTTTTTTTCCTTTGTTGGCATCGGGGATGACCAAAGGATTGGTATCGTC
This sequence comes from Dillenia suffruticosa, assembly GCA_033439265.1. Classification (NCBI taxonomy): domain Eukaryota; kingdom Viridiplantae; phylum Streptophyta; class Magnoliopsida; order Dilleniales; family Dilleniaceae; genus Dillenia; species Dillenia suffruticosa. The sequence continues at coordinate 12,982,978 of JAVTVX010000027.1, read as the reverse complement.
ATGCAGCATTGCTATCCCTATGGATGTCTAGAACTTAGTCTTCATATATCTCGTACTCGGTAATGTCTCAAGATCGTCCAAGTTGCGGAGGCTTAGAATTGCATTGTAGGGAGACGAAAGTTTCGCCACATGGAAAGTAATCTTGGTGATAGCGTGACGATGAGGCATTCCCAAAGTCATAACAAGAGAAATGGTACTTCTTGATGCAAGCACTCATTGGTGAATCCCCTTATCGGCCTATTAGAAGGTTGAAGATGAGATAGACTGAAGCCCATCCACTGGAAAGCATCCCAAAAGAGAAGGTTCTGCTCTGCTCCTTGGTCAACGAAGATCTTTTTGACTAGGTAGGACCCTATTCCTACGGTGATGATAAGTGAATCGTTTTGACTCGTGTCGACTTTTGTTAGATCATCATCGTCGAAATTGATGATTGGTCTCTTCCTCTTAGTCATCATCATGGTCCTAAGGAGAAAATGGCAATAAGAACTCAATAAATCAGTCTATTCCCACGAACGGTGCCAATCTGTTGAAGGTGGGTCTAGACTCCATAAATGATGACTCTGATAACTCAAACAAGGTGACTGGTTGTTTGGAGATCTTAACTAATGAGACCTGCAAAAGACCGCCAGAAGGTGCCTCGACGGGGGAGACCCCGACACTCAAGTTAGAAAGCAGTTTTCGAATAGAGAAAGAACAAACTGAAAGAGAGAGCTCTGTGTGCATTTGTGTGAGTTCTGGGAGTAAGGGGACTTACTTGTCGGTTCCATCAATGTAATATATATATATATATATATATAGGTTACCCTGTGAGATCCGTATGTTTTCGGAGTGGTAAAACCCTAATTTTTTTATAGAGACGTTCTGAGACTTACGGGAATCAAAAGAAATCTTAGGAGATCCAAAATCTTGCCAAGTGAGGAAATTAGAATTCATACGGAGATTACTTTTCATATTAAAGGGAATTCGAAAATTTTCTTCTTTATTACCAGATCTTGATCTTGTTCCTGTATTTTACAAAAAAACGAATATTATCCCAAAGTTGACTGAATATCGAGTACCAATGAGGTACAATTACTGAGCGAGATCTGGTCGTTGGAAATCGATTGGGGGAATGTGCTTGTGCAAACGTCGTGTCTCGGTATATTCACAGCTTGTCGAGCTTGTTGGGCCTAAGGCTCATGTCACGTGCTGATGGACTCTTAGTCCATGTCATTTTATTATTTACTTAGATTTAATTAAAGCTAAGTCAACTTTTTAAAAACATTTCTAATGATATTTACTGTGCAGTAGGTGGGTTCGATTCTATTAGGTGTATAGTTGGAAGCAAAGTGGCTATGCAAAGAATTATTTTAGAAAATTGAAAAACAGAAAGGAAAATAAATGGAGAAAGGGGAAAGGAAGGAAGGGGGAAGGGGTGAACATCCAAATGAGCATTTTGATTAACAGCCGAAAGATTACTATATATGATTTGATTTGATTTCATTCCATAAGACACGAGACACAGAAAGAGAGAGTGTGGTAAGGTGCTTGACACGAGACGTGGAAGAACCATTGTTCTCTTTCTACATTTTAAAAAATAGTTGAAAAAAAAATAAAGAAAAGGAAATGGTTAAAAGAGTGAGTGATAAAAAGGGGTTATTTCTCAAAATATTGTAGTTTGGAGATCAAATTATTAAAATATTATGATTTTTATTAGGATTTCAAATATAGTGAAATTGATTTTGTGATCAATTTCTAGAAAATCATCTTTAGAACTGTTCAAGAATCTATTAAAAAATTATCCAAAAATAAAAAATAAAAAATTGTGTGAAGTTGATATCTAAAATATCAATTTCAAAATTAATTTCTAAAAGATATCTATTTCATATTTATAATTTCGAAAAAGAATTCACTTTTTCACGTTTTGAGAATTCTTTCTATTTTTTTAATATATGAAAAGAAAAATTGAATTAATAAGGAAGAGAGAGTGAGAAAGGGTATTTAGTAGGAGAGAGTCCATTGTCAATAGAAGAAAGAGACTTCAATTTTCACCATGTAAAGTAACGTGTGTGTAAGAGAGAAATGATATTTAATAGAAGAGAAAGGATGAGAAAGAACATTTAATAGAAGATAGATAGTTCATTTTCAAAAATAGGAGAGAGAGACAACCCAATCTAACAAATCGAAAGTTGAGAAGATCCAACTTTGAAATCGATTTTAGATCGGCTTTATTTCTTTTTTTTTTAACATAAGTATTTTGAACATATTAAGTCAATTCGATCTCGACTTAAAAATCAATTTCTATAAAATCGACTTTACTAGATTTGAAAACACAATAAAAACGACAATATTTTAATAAAATAGGTTTCAAATTACAACAATTTAGAAAATAATCCGATAACATAATCTATCAAATTTAATATTTAATATTTTTTATTTTCTACAAAGAAGATGAACAAATGAACAAATTCAAATTGTCAGAACATAATTAATAAAGGAGAATGAATAATTCTATAAATCCCGTTAAAGTTCAAATTGACGTTGTGGCTCAAAAATGGGAAAGGCCAATTAACCTGTCTCAATAGACATTTACCATATTTGAAAATTTAAACAAAATTTCTTATATATAATTTTTTTAAAAAATTCGCGTGCTGACCCAGCCGTCACGTGGGCTGCCCAATTAGCCCCAGGGCTACTTAGCCCTAACCGGAAGAGAAGTTGGGGCTTTAATCCCCAATTTCATATATTTTTTATTTTATGAGCTTTACTTACTGCTGCTAGGAACCAGAAAAAGGGGACTTAACAGAAACCTCATGCATCATCGTTTTATATGAAAGTAAATTCAGTTCAAGTCAAAATCCCTGGAACAAGGGGTTTATGTACACAATAGAACCTTTGGCGGAAATAAGAACCCAACAAGACCACAAAGAACAGCAACCAATACCAATCACAATGACCAACAACATAATATTTCATTTGTGGCTTTGACAATGCATTTTCTGGCACGAGATCAAACAAGCTTAAGAGTAGAACATGGAGTTTAACCCACCCCAATGCTTTGGTTCTTCGATTCCATCATTGGATGCACAACTCACTCGAACGTTCTAGTTTATGATCAAAAATCATGATTCATCTTCCACAAGCTGCACATTATATCCATACTTCACATCTGTAGTAAACAATAGATCAAAGGGGATGAAATACGGCAACAAGCAGACTTCAGTAAACTGACAAAAGAAAGTATAATTAGGAAGCTCATCCCAAACTATGAAAAATGGACACATCAAAATGAAAGCTGATGATATTCATCCATTACTTGCTAGCGACTCGAATATTTGTGCATATTTTCTTGTCTCCTCCTTTTAGATGCAAAATTAGGATGCTCGTATTTTATCAGATACTCATAAGCACTTCTTGTTAGAGACAAAATAATAAATACAATAATAACCTAATTCTGAAGATTGCTGACACTTTGAAATATTTATAGCCTAGAAAATATATGTATATGTATAATGGTAATAACCCTTTCATGGCATGTGCTAGCCTTGTGGTGTCCTATTTGGAAATAAATTTGCTTATCTAGGTGGGATCATTAAATTATGACATTGTGCTTCTATGCCTGATTGTTATGAAAATTCACCTGCTGCATGAAGCAACAGTATAAATTTGGTGCATTGAAATTTTACGCTCTAATGCAAGGTTCACCGAAGGAAACCCCATTTGATTGGTTTTTTCAATTTGTGCAAGTTCCCACGTTGGGCAAGGAATAACTTCTTATGAGCCAAGGATCCATGCAAATCGCAGCATTTTTTAATTAATTTGATTTACTGGAGATCTCTAGCATTGGTTATGCAGAAAAATAAATAAATGAGCCATTGTCTCATCATGTAGAAGGTCAGTATGCAGCACTATGAGGCAGAGTCAGCTTTAAGTAGTCAAGGAATCTGTACAGCCATTTAAATGCAAGGAAGGAAGCCACTAAAAATCCACAGTTAAAACAAGAAGTTTTGACTTGTAGCATTTGACCTAGAACTTTTAATGAGCGCATCAAGGACCATCTACTTCAGTACAAAGGCTGAATTCACAGTTAATAATGGCACCACAAAAAAGTGTGTAACAACCATCCCTTGGCATTAATATAATTAGACAATTGTATGAATTTTATCTTCTACGAGTAAAGAAGTTTGTTGAGGCCGCTGGGTAATTTATGAAGTCCAGCTTGTACTTTAACTAGGCTTATTCATTCTGGGGAGATTCTTTCAAGTGTGGTGCTGTATTAGTGCACTCCTAAGTGGGAACATCACAAATATATGAATTATTTATTGCTAAAATCTCACCTCTTCAAATGTAAATCAAGAAGTATTCAATATGTTACCTTTCGCCGATGGTTTATCGTACTTGTCTTTCTTTTCATTCTCATTCTTCCATTCACAATCATCATCAACCAAATCATCTCTCCCATCATTTCCCATGTCACTTTCACTTGCAGTCTCCCACTCCGAATCATCGGTCTCTTGGCCATAGATGTCACCAGCTTCACCCTCACACTGGACACCCCCATGTTTAATAGCTGCTTCTCGAAATAACCATGCAGCACGCATCTGCTTTTTAACTAGTCGCTCTGCATAATCAGGAACTTTATTTTGCCTTAAGGAGAGGTCGGGATCACTCGAGTGAGAGCACTCGTTTATAAACAATATGGCATCTAACAAACTCTCTTTGGCTAAGCCCAGCATGTCATAAGCTTGCGCTCTTCTCCAAAGGCTCTTGGCATGTCGGTTGATAGGGTTATGAAGACAGAGAGCACGTGTGGCATCACTTATGGCAGCCAGTGGTTGTTGCAGAAGTAGATGACATTGAGCTCGATTACTATATAGCACAACTCTTTCCTTCTTCGATCTCAATGGACACAATTGCAATGCTTCTGAGTACTTTGATGCTGCACCAGATATGTTTCCAGATGAAAACAGGGAATTTCCTTCAAGTTTGACCACTAATGCTGCTGCCTGCTTTATATGAAGATCCTCTTTTGGCATATTCTTTTCCCTTTTTACTCTCTGTCGAGAACTAATCAACTCCTCAATCTGTTCTTTGGTGCGGTTACTGAGAGAACTGCGCCCTGTCCCTTGTGTCTGGAGACATTCCTGAAGAACATTGACGATAGAATCCCCAAGTTTTTTGTGATCTCCAAGAATTGAGATCTCAGAGAGGTCAACAAGTGCAGGTACAGCCTTATCGATCACCTGCACAGCAAATGGGACATAGTGTGACACAATTTTAGTCAATATAATCTCCTAGAACAGCAGTCTGCAGAATAGCCTGACAGTATTATTTAAATGGGAATATAAGAAGCATGTACGGAATATAGGCATTTTGAATATGAAAAGAATATGTTTAACATTTTAAATATTTCACATACAAATGCCAAAGGCAAAAGAAGCAAAAGAAAAGAAACTTTGCCTAATCCAAATTCATTTAGCACAGAACAGAAAACACATAAATAAATAATAAATACATGGAAAATCCATCACTGCTTCTTGCGATTGCAACATGCAGGGCTACATAACAAATAGTCACTGTTACAGAGATGACTTAGACAATCCAACCAATCAGACGGGAACAAATGAATTAGGTATTACCAAATGCCCATGTTTGAATTGAAAGTTAAAATGAATTAGGTATTAGCAAATAAATAGTCACAATAAATTCATGTTTGAATTGAAAGTTAAAATGGCATCAATAGACAAAATCCCTCGTTATCCTAGTCAAAACTTAGGTATTACCAAATGCCCATGCCAATCAGCTAAGGTTCTAATAGGAGTTAGAATGGAAGAGATCTGGAGAGAGAACGCAATCAACACAAATATTTATTTGGTTGAAATTCTTGTGCTTCCAGCTTTCATATTTCTAAATACTGAGGTCTCTAATTTCGCATCCACTGTTTTTTCTTTGGTCAAACTGTATACATCACAATGCAACGAACATAAAATAAACCACACGTATTAGCATTACCCTTTAACCATGGGCAAAGGCATTTCAAGCGATGCCTAGGTTTTCCACCTTCAAGAAATAGGATTCAGCACCGAAGCATCAATACTCAGTTTCCAATATAACACTCACTCTTATAATTCTTACAGAAATGTAAACTTACATTCGTATTTCCTCTCGCATATAGAGAAAATTACGCATCTCCACACTTATCCAACAAAATTGCCCTATGTTACTGCATATACAGTATCTTAGTTTCAAGCAATGAAATTCCCTACATTCTAACAAACCCATAGGTTTCCATTTTTTTTGATTTAATAACATTTATCCTCCTTCTTTTGTAGCACTTTCCCTTCATGTAAATAATAACATTTTTTACTTTACCTGTCTCTTCTGGTCCTCAAAACTCCAAACAACTATAACGGACAAGTCAGGGGGTTGTAAGTTTCTTAGTTTCCTCATAATCTGGACAAGAAAAATCCCTTTTCATGATGAATAACTTTCCTAGTTTTCGTTATTATCCCCTTCTTATAGAATAAGTATTGCTTCGAATATTAAAATAATCACATGTACTAACTCTCAATTATAGTCCAACAGATATGGTTCACAATTCACAAAAGTAACAATCTTTACATCAAAGCAAAGCCCCATAAGCATTCATATACAATTCAAATGGCATAATGTGTAATCAATTTTTACAACGCCCTCCAGCACCTTATAAAAACAAGAAACAACATTCAGAGTGGCCTCTTTTAATGCAATGATAGAATGTAGATAGCAAGTATGATAAAAATAAAAGAAGAAGATATAGCAAATGTAGCCTAAGGTGCAGAAGAAACAATCATACGCCATGAGACACAACTTTTAGGGAAAAATCCAATCCAAGACTGCAAAGGAATCACTTCTTCAAAGCTAAAAATCTTGGATCCAAATTTCCCTCAAACTCACAAAATATTAGTTCCCAATTACAAAGACCAACAAGAAGAAAACAACGACATTGTGAAGACCAACCTTTTTCCAGTTAAGAGACAAATTCAAGTTTCTCTAGAATTTGGAAGCACACAATTCACAATATTTCACACTCATAAGATACAAGGAAAAAAATACGTGGACAAACATCCATATTGCTTCTATATTATTTGTGATTGTGTCCACAGACAGCTTTCCTTATTCTTCATAGAAAGTCTTAGCAACATTAACATCCAATTGTTCACTTTACCCTGCGCCTAAAAAATCTCCAATCAAAATGCTACAAATTTTCTTTGGGCCTCTAGCTTCCAAAATATAACAGCAGTAGGCCGCCCTATAATATCATTGGTGCTCACCATCTCATCGCACACTCCAAGGGATATGTCTCCAATCTGAAGGACCCTTTAACTCTTCAAATCTCTTTATTTACAATTAGGATTCCAATCATTTGACCATATAAGATTCATGCTTCCAATATTTTATTAATGAATTTATCACACTCCTATTTCTTCCTACAGCATGTAACAAAGGTTAGCAAAATAGCTTCACAGGATCTTAGGCGGAACACAGGAATACCGTGTAGAAAACTTAAAGAATAACGTTAATTAGAATTATATATATATATATATATATGGGATAGATACCACAAATTCCTACCTTATGACAAGTACTTGAGTCTTGTAGAAACCAAAGAAGACAGTCAATCGCCATATATTGCCAATCATCTGATGAGCGAGCAATGTTACACAATGCTTCAATAATACCAGGGCAGCTAGCTACATGTCCCCTACCCAGTTTATGATGACAAATAGTCCGCAACAAACCAATGCCAGCTGGTGAGTTTTCATTAACAAGCCCACCCCACATGCCAGGTAGTTTTACTAAAAATTCAGGTTTGCATATCGTGGAAAGGAACTCAGTTTTGAAAGCAAAGCAGTTAATAAGCTGAAGCGACCAGCACTGCAGCTGACTAGCCCACTCCTCAGCTTTCCTGGACTCCATTTCGACCCCACCCATACCTCGTGTTAGCAGGTCACAATGATAGCTTAGCCGTCCGTCGACATATTGGTAGAAATGAGAATAAACAATCTCCAGTGAACTTATTGCTAGTTGAATGGATAGCTCAAGAACTTCTCCGTGACTAGCTACAGCAGGAAAAGTGCTCACATATGTAGCCAGATGTCCAAGAGCCCGTACAGCAACTCTCTGCTCAACCCAAGTTAACCTACCCCTCAGTAATTCAACTAAGGGAGGGATTACCCCAGCATGAACTGCATTCTCTGCGAATTCTTCCATGTTCATGGTATAAGAACCAATAATATGTGCTGCATAGTAAGGTATATAAACGTTTTGGTCATGTGAAAGCCATCGCCGGTTCTTCAATCCCTTCCATATCAATGCAGCCATACACTCAAATATTCCCAACTCAATGAACTCAGGATCATTGGGATGTGCCATAGCTGTATTCCAAAGGCCACTAATAGGGAGTACCTGACCATCATCATCCTGTGAAGGAAGTTCACGGAAGAATTTCAGGATGCTAGCTCTTCGCTTACTTGGGTTCCCTTCCTTCATCACACAGAAGAAGCAACCTGGGTACGGACAGTCGGTAGAACCTTTTTCCATCTCCAAATGACCAAAAACTCAGAGAGGATTAACTTCATCCATCATGTATCTGCAAACATCATAAGATACTTTCATCACTGCATTGACACGAGGGACAGGAATATTACTTCCCAATAGATTAGAATCTTGACCAAAGTAAAGGGAAGAAGAAAAAAAATAAAAACCATTTTCCATAAAGCTACACTGAAGAGAGATTCTAGGACTAGTTTATAATTCTAAACTGTGAAACCCAAATTCATGTGTTATATGCAGATGAAACAACCCCCTCGGCATAATTCAGGAAAACCATATTATCCATGCCACTAAAAGATCCAAAACATCATTTGAAAATCTGGGTCGTGGATTACTTACTGCGAGTAAACTCCAGACATCTCCAAAAGGTCATTCTACTCTTAGCATATTTGACCTTAACCCCATAAAATTCAAAATAAATAAATAAATAAATTTGCAAAACTCAACAGCCCGCATTCATAAAATTTTCGCATGATGCAATATTATATTTCATCATAATAAAGCAATCATTTTCCTTGACAGAACAAATGATATGGACAGTGAACAAGCATACATCACCAATCACCACAGTTAACAGCTTCACGTAAACCTTATGACAAGACAGTTGACCTTTGAAAAATGGTCAAACAACATGTTTAATCGTCCTAAGTGAGAAAAGAAATCAGAAATCGAAAATTTTACATATAACAAGTGGTGTTGGAGGTAAAATATACCCTTTAAAAACTAACATCTTTTTTGGAGTCTAGGCATCAAAATGAAAAGTGTGCATCGATCAACACAAAGATGAAGCAAACCAAAAGTTAAAGCAACTTGATTCGCCTAATCTAAACTTAGATTTAATAGAGCTCTATCTTAGATAGATCTAAAGGATACCCGCATAAAAAGATACATATATAATCACAAATAAAATGTAAGAGACATTAGAATAACATCGGAAACTACAAAGCCCTAATGAGAAAAATCAAAAGCTCCAAGCACGTTATTCAGAACAGTGGAAAATTCAAATAGCAAGTTTCGAGTGAACATATTGAAAAATCATAAAGGAAAACTTCACACAACAAAGAATTGAGCAGAGTTTCGCACCTTGTATTGAAAGAATCGGTAGTGGGTGAAAATGAAGTGAAGGGGGTATGGAGATGAATGGAATAAATTGAGATTGAAAAGCTCAAAATGGAAAAAATGGGTTTTTTTTTTGTTGATTTTTGTTTCGGGAAATAAAAACCTCGCTTACTAATCCTTCAACTTTGTTTCTTCATTTTTCTTCCTTTTCTTCCTTTTCTTCCTTTTTCGCCTAAAAACCGAAGACCAAATAACAAGAGAGCTCTAAACACTGTTTTTGGTTTCAAATGAGAGAGAGAGAGAGAGAAGAGAGAGAAGAGAGAGAGAGAGAGGAAGGAAGGATCTTGTCGTTGTGAGAAACAAAAAAAAAAAAAAAAAAGAAATTTAGTTACACCATTTTATATCACTCTCGATCTCAGCGCGTGAATGTACGTGGAAATCTTTTATTGTTAGTACTTTTCATAGTTTTTTATTTTTTTTTTTTATTTTTTTTAATTTAGTTACCGTTCATATTTTGGACAATATTAAATTATTAACCATCAAGAACACGATATAATTAGGAGCCTTATCATTTGGACTTACGAAAATAGAAAAGGTGTAAGACTATATTGGGAATGTGCCGTTATATTAGAATAATATTTTTTATTGAATAACATAAATTCAAATCATATATAAAATAATAAGAGAAATAAATATATTATAATTTTTTTAATATTTTAGTTTAAATTATAATTTATTTCTGCAAGGTTCCGGCATTGTAATTCTGGAAAAAAAAAAGTATTATCTCTACTCTATTTTAAGTGTTATTTTAGAAATTTGTTTATCAATTTAGAAAATCAATAAAATATTAATTATTTTTTTTAATTTTATTCTTATCTAAGAAAACCAGAGTGAGAAAGAGAATGATTGAAATAATGTTTAGAGAACTGATAAAACAATAATCTAATTAATTAAAATTACTTTCGGTACTAAATTGAGATTGTTTTATAATTTAGATTATTTTAAAATAGCACTTAAAATAAAATATAACCGAGGAAGTAATATTTTCGGCGCAGAAATTTCCACTTTCCCGACGCCACTCTTTATTCTGCCGACGGCTCGTGCAAATTACGCTAAGCGATAGGGGGAGAGAGAGTGAGGTTTATTGAAAAAAAAAAAAAAAAAGAAATGAAGTGCTACAAGATAAGAAGACAACGAAATTGTTTTTAATTTTAATTAAAATTTATTATCTAAGTTTGGTCCCATCTTTCTTACACGCCTGCTGCCTTTGTCTTTTGACCGTTTTGAAACATGGTGCGTGTCCTTTGTACGCACAAGTAATTTACCTTTTCTGACAAATTGTCAATTACTCCCCAACATCTTTAAAATTGCAATATCGAACTTTCTAAATAGGCATTTTCTTTTGACTTTTAATCTAATGTATTGAAGTTCTTTGGATTTAATGAAAACGATTAGAGTTATGAATTAGTATCTTGTTTTGGTAAAACTGCGACTACAAATTATTATTTCATGGGAATGATAATTATTTTATTTATAATGTAGAAAGCCATAAAATCAGAGCACAAATTTTCAATTTTTTTTTTTTTTATTTTTTTCTTTTGAAAATTTAGAGAAATAAAATTTATAAGTATAATTTAACTGCGAAAATAAAATATTTCTAAATTTTGATTCTATAAAAGAATGTGGGTACAATTCGGATAGCTTTCCCAAATTATAAAATTTAAACCCTAAATATTATCATTTATAGTAAATATTTACATCATTTCGACACAATGATATATATTTTGGTTATAAAAAGTGTTTGCTTGTGGTAAATAAATTTTGCTATTTTATGTATTTTTTTTTCCACAATATGAATGTTAAAAGGTTTTTGACCTGAAAAGAATAAAATTTAATATTTTAATAAAATCAATGTGTGAGAAATTGAATGTTAAACAGGGATTATTGTTTTGAGTTGTTCTCAAATCAAGAATTTGAAGAACGGGTGAGGGCTTTTTCTGGGGAGAGTGAAAAATAAAAAATACAAAATGAGTAGCCTGTTGCTTTTTATGGGGGTGGTGGGAGGATGAGAAAATGAATGGCTGAGTACTATATTGTCTTAAGCGCATAATTAGGAAAAGAAAAGAGGCATGAAAATTAGGTAAGGGTAGAGAAAAAGATGTGGAGAGAATATTGTGTGTCACTGTCACCCTTCCCTCCAACAATGAATGGAAGGCTGCCTGGCCCTACCGACCCCATTTACTCGTCTAGGATCTCTCCCTTCGACCATATTTGTCTATTTCCTTTCCTCCTCAATTCATCTCCATAACTCTCTCTCTCTACCATCTTTGTGCATTTCCTTCTCCATAACTCTCTCTCTCTCTCTCTCTACCATATTTGTCCATTTCCTTCTCAATTCATCTCCGTAACTCTCTCTCTCTCTCTCTCTCTCTTTCATAATTATGAGTGGTACGATAACAATAACTAAAACTTAAAGAATTGATAAATTAGTCCGTTTGCATTAATATTCGATTAATTTAATGAAATACGTTTTTAAATCTCCTAATTAAAATTTTAAATTTGATTTATGATTTGAATATAAAATAAATTATATTGAGAAAATAGATCATTAAATAAATCACTATAAATTCTGATCGAATTAATTAAAATATGATTTTAAATATCAATTATTATAATTAAAAAAATATATATCAAGACTTTATATTTCTTTTCGACACAAAACAAACAACCTGTGCCCATATGCTGCCGTAGAAATGGATTCCCATTCTCACTTATTCAAGTAATAATTTAAATAGTATTACCGGTGCACTTTAGTTTTGTAAAATTTCCATGTGTTTCCATTGATACACGGGAATTTTTTTACATTTGTTGGAAATTGGGGTAGGATCACCCATGTGGATTCGTCCCTATCTAAACTCTTTTAATGAAATTCAAATGACGTAGAAAACTCTTTTAGTGAAATTCAAATGACGTAGAAATAAGAAGAGAGGGAGTTGTTTTTCTCCCGACTCTATTTGTTATTTTGAATTTTAAAAAGAAAGTAAATTACCATTTTTTTGCATAATGCAAGGAAAACGGAGGTGAGAAGTTTATTTTCTTAACTCTTCTTCATAAGAAAAGGAAAAAAAAAAAAAAACTCAATTATTGAGGGATTAAAAGACACCGATTCATATATCACGTTAAGGGCATTTGGATCATGGAAATCAAAAGCAAACTGTACGTAATTTTTTTTAGACTTGAGCATCAAAAGGCGTTAATGATTCAACCCTAAATTTTAGATTTATTTTGATATTTCAAAACATGAAAATCATGTGTTAATTATTTGAAAATGATTTCATTGGTATCAGATCATACAAAAGTTGTTTCCTAATTTTCTTTTATGTATAGAAATAATATGGATTGTTTTAAAATTTAGATATTAGAGTATTATGAGTACATTTATTTAGAATATTATTAATGGTAAATTGTATGATTCTCAACGAAAATGTCTATAATTTTAATAGATGAATACCCATATAATAAGGAATCTCTCTGAAAAAAATGGAGCATCCACGTCTAATAATTTTAGAAAAAAATGAAATCTTAGCCGAAAATTAAAATGCTTATATATTTTTGCATAATAGATTTTGTGATTTAATATTTATATGTTTAGATTCCCTATTAAAAATCATTTCCAACCATATAAAAAACATGCAAAACGGTTCAGAAATGAAAGAGATATGGTTTAGAGAAATTAGGATCAAAATGCAGAAAAATTTCTGCATAAATAAGACAATGAACGGTAACATCAGACCAATCCCACTCTCAGCCGTGCATGTGTGAGACCCAAATACCAAGTTCTAGGCCTCTGATCCTAAAACTAAGACCACCATTAGAATCATAAAAAATTGAGGGGTCGCCGGAATCTTGGAATGAGAAACCACCGGAAAGGCAACACGTGGAGACCACACATCGCCCCGGGCGAGTGGGCATGCCGCCCAGCTTGCCCAGTGGTCCCAGTGGTGTAGACGCACTCTCCAGCCACGATTTTGACAAAAACTATTTTCAGAATATTTTTTATTTTTCTGTAATTTTTATTTATTTTTTTGAAATGAAAAATATTTTTTATTGATTCTAAAATTGAAAATTTCTTTAATAATTATAGAAAAATTATTTTTCAGTTTCAAAAATTTTTTAAAAATTTTTCATGTGTTAAGAAAATTATTTAATAATTTTTTGCTACTTAAATTAAATTTTTCAATAACCGTTTGATTTTTTACTCGTTAATTTATATGTGAAAATTTTTTTAATATAAATTTATTGAATGATTGAGCATAATTATTAAAAATGATATTTTAAAATTTAATGATTGGCTTCGTAACCAATCTGTTTCTTACCTTATTTTAGGATATGGTAAGAATCAAACGAATTTTTGTTGTTCTTTGGGAGAGACACAAAGCTGAAAGGATTCCCGAACATTTGGCAAAGTTAGCTCAAATGATAAATTATAGAATGAACTCAATGCATATTTTGCCACAACACTTGAGAGTAATGAGTCGAAGACGATTTAAATTTTTGCATTTAGGTCATTGGTTTGGGGGAGATAGAGCCAAGATCAATATAATCTGGAATTATTTCCATGATAATCTAACTAGAATGACTAATAAGATAATAGAAGAAGATGAATGGATCATTCTCAAGAACTTTAGATTAAGATTACTTAAAATGTGAAGAACTAAACAGATAGAGATTAAAATAAAGAGATCACTATCTCTAAGGATAAACGGCACTACACCACAAGCTGTTAGAAGATTTGCTCCCACTAATAGACTTTCAATAGGAATGATTATCATGGTCACTTGCATGTATATGAAAGAAAAGAAAGAGAAATAATAGAAATAATGAAATATTGTATCTCTCTTTCTTTCTTTATTATATAATTGTGTACTATGATCATGTATGGTAGTAATCTATTAATATGTGTAGTAGACCAACTTCATGCATATATGTATGTATTTATAATGTTTTTGGTATTTTGAAAAGAATACATATCTATCTGAGCATGCAAGTATGTGAAATGATGTGTTCTTATTTTGCATGATTCTAAATACATGAAGTTTTTTAGTAGGAGATTTTAGGTCGGAAGAATTTAAGTAATTCTCACATAAAATTTGATAAATTTTGTTGATTTGAAAAATTAAATTTATGATAATCAAACATTTGGATCATGGATGATAATCGGGAACTTAGTAAACTTTCAAGTCTGTTTCTTATATTCGTTTATCATAAATGTTAGTTTTAAGCATAAAATTGAAAGCATTATGTGAGCATGAAAACTCACGTTTACCTCTCTTTGTAAACCCAGACCATGGTATCAAAATCTATAATAGTTTACCTTAATAAGGGTGATAAGTTCAATGGCGACAATTATGATATTTGGCGTCATAAGATATGGTATATGTTAGAAGAGCAAGATGCCTTAGAGGGTATCAATCACATCTTGCAAGATCCTGGAGTTGGAAATATTATTCAGTAAAGAAGAGACCAAAAAGCTTACTAGACGTAAAAAAAGAAAGATTCTATTGTACGTGGCATCTTGGTTAGTTCTGTGGTAAATGAACTCATTCACGAATGTGAACAATTCCCCACTTCTCATGACATATGGGTGTACCTCAAAGAGAAGTATGGGGGTACTAGTATGACCCATTTGAGACAGTTGACAATCAAGTTTGATATTTATAAAAAGAAGTCTGATCACGGTATCAAACAACACCTGAGAACTATGTCAAACATGATAAGGGAATTAAAATCAGCAGCTCATGTTTTATCTGATGATTAGTAGGTTCAGACTTTAATCTGATCCCTTCCAGATTAGTGAGAGCACTTGAAAGTCAATCTGACTCATAATGATAACATTAAGAGTTTCTCTGATACTAGTCGTCATGTGGAACTCGAAGATGAGTGGCTTGGTGTTGTAAGAACGATTTCTAATGCCTTTGTAGTCGAGTTTAGTTCCCAAAAAGTTTCGGGTTTTAAGCACAAGGAGAACAAGAATAAGGGTAAGAAAGTGAAGAAAATTGTTGAAATGTCTAAGAAGAATAATTCCAACTGCAAGAAGAAGGACATGAGTAAATTGAAGTGTTACAATTGCAAAGCTTTTAGTCATTTCGCTTAAGAATGTCCCGAGTCGAAATAGCTAATATCTTGTAATACTTCTCTAAGTGTTATAAATATCTCTAGTATTGTTTTACTTTCTGAATATTATCATGTGTGAATTATAGACTCATGAGCAACAGACCATGTGACGAGAGATCGAGAAGCGTTCGTGGACTTTCGTCGATTTCCTCCTGGTGCAAGATAGATATACATAGAGAACAATATGAGAGTGGAAGTCAAATGAATTGACATTTGCAAACTAGAGTTATGAATTGGCCAAACCTTAATTTTACATGATATTCTCTATGCACCAGAAATTCGACAAAATTTAGTCTCTGTTGTTGTTTTTCTTAGACTAGGTTATGATTTGAACTTTTCTCATGATAGGGTTTGTATCTATAACAATGGTGTATTTTATGGTACTGGACATCTGTTGAATGACTTTCTTACTTTGGATTGTGACAAACAAATATTTAACTGTTATATAGATTTTTATATTTTGTTAAGTGTTTGTTTTTCTAGTGATACTAATATTGATGACAAAGTATGGCATGCTAAATTTGGTCACATTGGGCAGGACATGATGAATCGACTTCTGAAAGCAGGACTATTGGGTCGTTTATTAAAGTTGATTTACCGAATTGTGAATATTGTCTTACTGGGAAAATGACCCAAAAACCATTTGAAAATGCCGTAAGGGCTAAATTCTCATTGCAATTGGTTCACTTTGATATTTGTAGTCTAATGAATGTGAAGACTCGACATAAAGTATCATATTTTATTATATCCATAGATGATTTTACGTGATTTGATTATATTTATTTGATTTCTTAAAAATCTGAAACACTTAAGTGCTTTAAATATTATATGAACGAAGTGGAGATTCAAATGAATAGAATAATTAAAGTTTTAAGAACAGATTGAAAACATGAATATTTATCAGATCAATTCAAAGATCTATGTAGTGAAAAGGGAATCACTAGACAATTGATTATTTCTCATACATCTCAACAAAATGGTGTTGTTGAGATGAGAAATAAAATATTGCTAGATATTACGAGATCCATGATAGTACAAGCTAATTTGCCTATTTCCTTTTGGGGAGATACATTGTTAACTACAGCTTATATTTTGAATAGGATGTTTTCAAAATTAATACCAACTATACCTTATGAACTTTAGACTGATAGAACACCGAGTCTAAATGGACTTAGATCTTGGGAATCGGCAGCCTATATTCATGACTCTTCCAATAAATTTGGAAAGTTAGGTCCCTAAGAAAAGAAGTGTATCTTTATCAGATACTCTGACCAGTCAAAAGGTTATGTATTCATGACTTGATGGATCTGTGCTGAATGGATCAAGGGAATTACGAGAAGTTGAATTCCTGAATGATTCCAATGGGAGGGATTCAAATTCTAACGTCCAATCGAATCATCAATTTGGAAAAGTGCTAGGAAATATGTGCCCAAACGTCATTACAAAATTCAAGATGCTTTTATCATTTCCACAGGATGAGGATGAGCGGAGGAATGTGAATGAGGTTTTGTCTTGTTCTACCAAGGATGAGAATAATGGAGTCGATGGATTCTGATTATATTTGGGAACTGGTTGATCGTCCACATGGGCACAAATCTATTGGGAACAAGTGGGTTCTCAAGATTAAACGTAAAACTGATGAAATAATTGAGAGATATAAAGATCGATTGGTGACAAAATATCATTTTTTATTATATTTATAGATGATTTTACGTGATTTGATTATATTTATTTGATTTCTTAAAAATCTGAAACATTTAAGTGCTTTAGATATTATATGAACGAAGTGGAGATTCAAATGAATAGAATAATTAAAGTTTTAAGAATAGATTGAAAACATGAATATTTATCAGATCAATTCAAAGATCTATGTAGTGAAAAGGGAATCACTAGACAATTGATTATTTTTCATACATCTCAACAAAATGGTGTTGTTGAGATGATAAATAAAATATTGTTAGATATTACGAGATCCATGATAGTACAAACTAACTTGCCTATTTCCTTTTGGGGAGATACATTGTTAACTACAGCCTATATTTTGAATAGGATGTTTTCAAAATTAGTACCAACTATACCTTATGAACTTTAGACTGATAGAACACCGAGTTTAAATGGATTTAGATCTTGGGGATCGGGAGCCTATATTCATGACACTTCCAATAAATTTGGAAAGTTAGGTCCCTAAGAAAAGAAGTATATCTTTATCAGATACTCTGACCAGTCAAAAGGTTATGTATTCATGACTTGATGGATCTGTGCTGAATGGATCAAGGGAATTACGAGAAGTTGAATTCCTAGATGATTCCAGTGGGAGGGATTCAAATTCTAACGTCCAACCGAATCATTAATTTAGAAAAGTGCTAGGAAATATGTGTCCAAACGTCATTTCAAAATTCAAGATGCTTTTATCATTTCCACAGGATGAGGATGAGCGGAGGAATGTGAATGAGGTTTTGTCTTGTCCTACCAAGGACGAGAATAATGGAGTCGATGGATTCGGATCATGTTTGGGAACTGGTTGATCGTCCACATGGGCGCAAATCTATTAGGAACAAGTGGGTTCTCAAGATTAAACGTAAAGCTGATGAAATAATTGAGAGATATAAAGATCGGTTGGTGACAAAATATTATACCCAATAATAGCGTATTGATTATGAAGAAATATTTTCACCAGTAATAAGATTTGTCTCTATTTGTTTATTGTTGATTATTGTAACCAATTCAGATTTAAAATTACATTAGAGGGATGTAAAGATTGTGTTTTTCAATGGAAAACTTAAAAAAGAAATATACATGGAATAGTCAGTAGATTTCATAGTTAAAGGTCAAGAAAATAAAGTTTATAAATTGATTATATCAATTTATGGTCTCAAATAATTTTCAAGACAATGGTATTTGAGATTTTACAAAATTATAATTTCTTTCGACTTCGTGATGATAGATGAAAACCATTGTATTTATGTGAAAAAATCCAACGATAAGCTTGTAATTCTAAATTTGTATGTCGATAACATATTGTTAGCCGGAAACGATATGGAGTATAACATGAATATCAAGAGTTAGTTATTATCAAATTTTGAGATAAAAGACATATGTGAGGTAGAATACATACTGGGTGTTAACATTCACATAGATCGTTCCAAAAGATTGTTAGTCTTATCTCAAAAATCTTATATTAAAAAGATTTTGAAATGATTTAGAGGATAACTGCAAACCCGTTGATACTCCTGTAGTTAAAGGCGAAAGTTAGCTTGGCGATGTGGCTAAAAACTATTGAAAAAAACACGATATGTCAAAAGTACTATATTTCAGCACTATTTAGACTCTGATGTACGCTATGATGTGTACTCATCCTAACATCTGCTATGTCGTAGGTTTTGTTAGTAGGTATCAATCCAATCCATATCGGAATTACTGCTGTAAAGAGAATTTTAAGATACCTGAAAGGAACTGTAGACTATTCTTTTTGTTATCAAGGAAATGATTTGCCATTAAGTGGATACACAGATGCTAATTGGAGTGGCAAATTAAATGAATATAAATTTATCTCAGATTATGTTTTCTTGCTGAATAATAGCGTCATCTCTTGGAGAAGTAAGAAACAAACATGTGTATCACCTTCCACAATAGAAGTGAAGTTTGTTGTTGTGGTTTTGCAGTTCAGGAATATGATTGGTTAAAAAAGTTTTTACAATACTTATGAATTGTAAGTGATTCAGTGGGAGCTGTGATAATTTATTATGATAGTCAATCAGTTATCGTTTATACGAAAGATCCCAAATATCATGAGAGAACCAAATACATAGATATAAAGTACAATTTTATTCGAGATATTGTTGAGAAAGGGGAGACGACGTTGAAGTATATGCCTACGCATATGATGGTGGTTGATCCGTTTATAAAATTTATACCTAAGGATATATTTTTAAAACATGTAAAATCTTTAGAATTGTGTAGGATATAATCATATTTGTATATACAATTAATATGATATATTGCTCATAATTTTATGACATTTGAATTTGTTTTATACTTGTAAGTTCTTATATCTTGATTTAAAATATGCTAGTCAAGTTTTAGAAATTGGCTCTTTTACACGAACAATCGCCTCTAATATTTATGTGATATATAGAGATGAGATAATATTAATTTGTGATTAATTAACACATATATATCGTCTTAGTAGAAAACTAAAATGAAATTACCTTTCATATATTTCCTTGGTAATCGAAATGGATTTCCTACAATCCGTTATACTTGTCTACGAGCCAAGTGTGATTTTCTCTTGAAATTATGATGATTATGAAGGAGTTAAAAGAAGAGAAAGTCAGATCCAGTGTTGTGGTACACTTGAACTAAAACTTGTACGATGCATTATAATTTTGAAACAAACACACGCTTCTAATTAAATAAAAAAGGTATCGTAGCACGTATTTCATACCACGTATGCTTTCAGTGACCTATGGGTAATAAGTTAATGAATCCTTCTACCTTATTGTGTGAGACCCAAAAATTTATACTTAATCTCATTCAAAACCCTTAGAATTTTCATTTGTTTCTTGAAATTTTATTTTAGTGTTACTACTTTAGCATATAACCAATAGACCGTGATTGATTTGGTTTTGCGGTGCATATTTAGAAAAGCAACAAAAATGGAGAAGATAGATAGCAGTGTGAAAGGAAGACCATCTTATAGTTGATACGTTATTTTGTATTCACATGCCAACCAGTTATATTTTAACTTAATGTTTTGAAACATAATTATGAATGCATAATTTGTATTGAGTCAAGTATACTCTCATTTGTATTATTTGAGAGACGAGAGATACGTTGACTATGTATGGCATAAAGAAATCTGAGGTATAGCAAGACTTGAGATCCTCATTGTATTAAATAGTGAGCTGTTATATATTCTTAACTGGTGTATAGTTTTGAGTCATTGATATACTCGCTGGTTATACGATCCATTTGTCTATATAAAATTATTGGTATATGAAGATGACTGAGTTAAGTGCAGGTCTAACTCTCATCTATGAGTGGGAGATGTTGGAAATTGGGGGTTGCATCGCCTACGTGGGTTTGACCCGACCCAAACCCTTTTAATGAGATTCAAATGATGTAAAAACAAGAAAAAGTGAGCGGTTATTCTTCCAACTCCCTTTGTTATTTTGAATTTTAAAAGGGAAGGAAGTTACCCTTTTTTTTGCACAACACAAGGAAAATGGACATGGGAAGTTTATCTTCTTAACTTCTTCTTCATAAGAAAAGGAAGAACACAAAAAAAACTCCATTGTTGAGGGATTAAAAAAGACCAATTCGTATATCATGTTAAGGGCATTTGGATCGTGGAAATCAAAAGCAAACTATACATGATTGCTTTTAGACCTGCGTATCAAAAAAGGTTAATGATTCAATTCTAGATATTAGATTTATTTTGATTTTTCAAATCATGAAAATCATATGTTGATTATTAAAAAATGTTTTCAACATTTTTACTAAATTAATCGTAATTTACTCTAAAAATTTTCAAATTCTGCATTTTTTCCATTAAATATTGCATTTCTGGGTTAGGTATATGATCTGACTATATTAAAATTTGATAAATTAAGGTTCGGACTTTCTAAGGTAAGATTTTGAACAAAACTTTAACTACCCATTGGTCTGAAGTAAATTGGTTCAACCATTGTTATTGAGGCTACTTCTCAATTTTCAGCTTGTTAATGTGAAGGCCCAAGCATGAAATAAGCATATGCATTATTAGTTTCAAGCATTGTATTAGTATTTTATTGCCTCCACACCTGTGCCAAGATTTGATCAAGGACTAGCTTTGATGTGCATAAGAGAAGAGATTTGAGGACTTGATACAAGCAGGAACATCAAAGAAGAAGAGCTTTTACATTTTTGTATCCAAGGAAAATATACTATCAAGAAGCTAAGTCTAGTCCCCAGAAAACTATGTCAAAATGGAGGGACAAATTTCAAGTCTCTATTAGAAACAATGGAAATTGATATTGCCATTGTAACCCGGAAAAAATGAGTTGATTTGGTAAAATAACACACCGTAACACATACGGCATCAAATCTTCCAAAAGTCTTGAGCAACCTTAATACAAAATCAATTTCTACTCGAGAATAGGGAGCGGCTCAAGTAATCCTTGTGGTTTGTGATGTTCAATCTTTACTTGTTGATATATCAATTATTTGTGAACAAATTTTGCTATATCTCTCTTCGTATCAGGCACCAGAAAGATTGATTCAAATCTCTATAGATTTTGGTGGATCCTGAATGAGCATAGAAATTGGATTATGAGTTTTTACTCCTAGGCTTGTGAAATTACTAATCTATTTAGAATGTTGAAATTAGGTTTCCCTCGATTAAGAATCTCCTTTATAAACTTAGTAATCATCTCATTAGCTTGATGTGCTTCCCTAATTTGAATAAATAAATCCAGTCTAATTATAATTCTAGCCAAAAGAGATCCCTAGTCAGTAATATAAGAATCAATACTCAACTACTTAAACTCTGATATTGTCCGGTGCTCTCTTAATTGAAAATCTATCAGTGAAACTGTGGAGTTGCAACCGAATGCATCCATAACAACATTTGTTTTATTTGAGTGATCGATGATAACATCATGGTTTTTCAACAATTCAAAACATTTGCGTTGTCGCTAGTTCAATTATTTTTTAACAAATAAGTATTTGAAACTCTGATAATTAGTAAACATTTTATAATACTCAATAAAATTGTATCCGATCGCAAAGTGTTTATTATCTTCCAAAGGTATAGAGCTTCTCAAATTAAATTCTTCTTTTTGTTGTTATCTTGTGTTGTGGAAGTTACTAGTGACTTCTACTTTTGAAATAAGATGATCAAGCTAGAATGTAGGTGGAGACTTGATGGTAAGGGTGGTTATAGGTTTTTGAGCTAGGCATTAGGTTCCTCTCATCTTATATATATGCATGCTCCTCTGCAAATAATCTCTAAATGCATGCAGATGAAAGCATCCTTTATGTTTGATGGAATTAATGCCCACGTGGGGCATGTTTCCATGTATGAAAAATGAAAATTATCCCACTTTCCATGTTACCAATATGGTAACCGATGTGATTTGAATATCCTTCCATTTGTGGTTACCGAAGGATAAGGAAACTAGGGCAAAACCCTAGGTAACACAACATTGCACAACAATTGGGGTGACGGCACAATTGAGAGAGAACACACATCCTTGAGAGTAAGGGTTAAAGAAAAATTCTATGTCAAGAGTTTTTGCCGTCTTTGTTGCCGGATTTAGATTACGGTAGTGTGGTACTGTGGTGATAACTCTAGTTTTGTGGTTATCATCCTGACGACGAGGTAGTTAGTGCAAAACTCATGGTTTCCAGATTTTCTGCGATCTACTCATTGAGGTATGACTAAAAAATCTAAACTTTTAAGATTCTGAAAATAATTGTCACGTTTCCGCATGTGTGTGTGTATATAAATCAAACATTAATATTAGAGCATAGAGTTGGATTTATTAAATAATTTTCGGAATATTTTCGAGTATAAAAAAGTTGGTTGAAAATTTGGGTTTCGGATTACGAATGAATTTCGTGAATCCAAACATACTACCCATGTCGTGTAGGTCATGAATACATTTTTTTTGGAACTTTTGGAGTACGTTTTGGCCATTAAAATTGAGGCCAAAGTTTTGGAACCAAAAGGGTGCCTGAAACTTAAAACCTCTAGATCTGTCCGTGTAGAGAGATTTTTGATCTAAATAAATAGCATTTTTGTGTTTCATGTACATTGATCTACGATTTGATATGCATTTTGTATTGAGTGGTTGCCAGAAATTGGGTTTTCCGACGAGGCCGCGGAGGGCCAAAATTTGGATATTTGATTCGCCGTGTTTAGAGATTGAATCTAAAAAAAAAAATCAATTCAGAATGTTTTTGGAAAATCCAAATAAATTTTTTGGTCGTAATCGCAGTAAAAAAATAGCCGGGAATGAGTTTTCGGAGAATCGGGTCGAAAACCCGATTGCAGGCCCGTCGAGTAAGGAAGAAGACACCCATACCCACTCTGACCCATGAACCAACACGTGTCAGGTTGAACTCTAACCCGTTGACCGCAAGTCAGGTCAACCTGACCCATTGACTGACCTGATTGCTGACCCGGCTGACTTAGCTCCGAGCGTGAGGGCGCGTGAGACGTGTGCTGCGACTACACGTGCGTGAGCCAAGCCGCGCTAGGCGCGTGGCCATGCGTGTGAGGTGCGCCGTGTGTCTGGCGCGTGAGCCAGGCTCCTACCGGCGTGTGGAGGCACGTGGCATGGCCTGTTGACGTGCCGCCAACGCGTGGTGGCGCATGGGGACCCTAACGGAGCCTCAAGTCGTCCGAAATTGAATTTTTTTTCAATTTTCTAAGGATCCTATGTGCATATTTGTGACTATTTGTGGGATTTTGTATGTCGAATCCAAGTCCGAATGGTGAGATGAGATCTCAGGTTGTGGTATATGGTGTATGTTGACTCATACGCTCGCTTTGGGATCAATACTCGAATTATTTTGGATTTGATGATTCGTAAGGTGTACGAATTGTGAGAATAAGCATTATTAGTCACTGACGTCTCTTTTTTTCTGTGTGACAGAGACTATGGCTGCGACGAGAAATATCGTACTTGATCTTGTTAAGGGAGACAAGTTGAACGGTGATAACTATGAGATTTGGCACCATAAAGTTTAGTTTATCTTCGAGGAGCAGGACCTAGTAGAGGTTTTGCTGCACGAGATGACAGACTCCGGGGTGGGTGATACATCTCAGGCGAAAATGGTTGAGGAGGAGTATCGTGCATGGAAAATGAAGGATGACCAAGCTAGGGTAATCCTCCTTAGCAGCATACACGATGATCTGATTCCAATATATAAGTAGTATCCTACTGCGATGGCGGTTTGGGGTGCTCTAAAAGAGCACCTCGGCTCCCAGTCAGCTCCTAAGCTGAGAATGTTAACCTATAGATTCATCACCTATAAAAAGAGATCCGATCATACTATGAAACAGCATTTGATGTATAGGTCGAGTATGATTGCTTCTCTAAAGAACATGGGGGAGCCGATGTCTGATGAACTTCAGGTACTGGGGGTGATCCAGTCTTTGCCTCACTCCTAGGATGTAGTTAAGACCTATCTCATGTACACTAAGAGTATACGTACTTTTATGGACGTGTGTAGGCATTGTGAGCTCAAGAAGGCGCGCCGGGAGGTAGCTAGGTCTATTTCTAATCATGCTTATGTGGCGGAGTCGAGTAAGGGCTCCAGGGGCGTCAAGCGTAAATGGCGCAAGTATGACAAAAAACCTAGCCAGGTTAAGAGGAAGCTATCAGCGAAGACCATGGATAAAGGGCAGAAACGCAAGAAGAAGAAGCTCGACAAAAGTAAAGTTCGATCCTACATTTGTGACAAATTTGGGTATTTCACTCGCAAGTGTGGCGAGCGAAAGGTATGTCCTTATTTTTTACATGGTATGAGTTATATTTCATCCACTGTGATGCTTACTAACTCTTTTCATTTGTGGATTGTAGACTCAGGAGCTACCGACCATGTAGCTCGAAATATGAGCGCATATGTGGAGTTCTGCCGATTGAGTCCCCAAGCGAGGAGGCTGTATGTAGGGAACAGAGTATTTGTGATTGTGAAGGGGATTGGTACGTGCAAACTGATGCTGCGAAATAACCAAATCATGTATTTGCATGATGTATTCTATACTCTTGAGATTTGACGAAATCTCGTATCTGTCCTTTGTTTAGATCGTTTAGAATACTCTATTGTTTTAAAAAATTTGAGTGTTTCTGTCATGTACGATAACTCTCTTTTATGTACTGGTTTCGTCCATGACGAATTTTATGCGTTGGACATGGTTTCCTATAATAATATTTCTGATTTATTTTCTATTGCCTACATATCTGAGAGTGTAGTTAATGATATTTCTGTTTGGTATAGTAGACTCGGCAACATAGGGCAAGAGAGAATGAACCGGTTAGCTATGAGTAGCTTGTTGGGCCTGCTAACTTGGGTCGAGTTGTTGTATGTGAGTTTTGCCTAGTTGGCAAAGTGATTTGGAAAGGCAATGAGGGCTGAGACCTATTGCAATTGATTTAGTCCGATATTTGTAGGTCTATGAATGTGAGAGACCTAAACGAAGCCCCGTATTTAATTACGTTCATAGACGATTAACGCGTTTCGGTTACGTCTATCTGATCTCGCACAAGTCTGAGGTATTAGATTGCTTCAGGAGTTTTATCAGTAAGATTGAAAATCAGTTAGACTTGAGAGTCAAGACTCTTAGAACTGATCGAGGACGACAATATTTGAGGAGTTTAAAGAGGTCTGTTTCGAGAAGAGTATTACGAGACAATTGACTGTTCCTGCTACTCCCCAGCAGAACGGGGTAGCCGAGAGAAGGAACATGACTCTGTTAGAGATGATGAGATCAATGATGAGGCAGGCTAATTTGGCTATCTCCCATTGGGGAGATACATTGTTAACTGTTGCTTATGTTTTCAACCGTGTTCCAACTAAATCCGTAGTCAGTAACTCATACGAGATTTGGATAGGGAGACAGCCTGACCTTAGCCATTTGAGGTCATGGGGTTATGCCGCATATGTTCATGATTCCTCGCACCCACACGGCAAGTTAGACCCGCGAAGAAAGAAGTGTATCTTCATAAGGAACTCCGAATATTCTAAAGGACATATGCTCCTAGGTGAACGTACGGATGACACGGTCTCTGAAATCGAAGCTCATAATGCTACGTTTCTGGAAAATGATTTCCCTAAGAGAGGTGAAGTCGGTCAGAACTTTACCTTTTATGAGATGGGTGAGCCTAACGACCCAATTGAGCCTAGCAGTGGGACCCAAGAGCCTATAACGGATCTTGGTCCTAGTAGGAGTGGCCCATCTAGAGGTGAGAAGGTTCCCTCTCCTCATAGGAATAGTTAGGGATATATACCCCGACGTCATTTCCTAATTGATTGAGGATGAGATCCTCATCGTGACTCCCGAAAATGATGAGTAACCTAGGACTTTTCAGGAGGCTCTTGAGAGTCCTATGAAAGACCAATGGTTAGAGGCCATGAAGGAGGAGATGGAATCTATGAGAGTCTACAGGGTCTAGGATCTAGTTGACCTACCTGAGAACAGAAAGACCATTAGGAACAAGTGGATTCTCAAAATCAAAAGAAAGGCCGACAGATCGGTGGAGAGATACAAGACCCGTTTAGTAGCCAAGGGTTACACACAGACAAGGGGTATTGACTACGAGTAGACTTTCTCCCCTGTAGTCAAATTTATATCGATCCGTTTACTTTTGGTGATTATCGCAAATATGGATCTAGAGTTGTATCAAATGGACGTAAAGATCGCTTTCCTTAACGAAAATTTGGATGAGAAGATCTACATGGAGCAGCCCTCTAGGTTCGTTCTAGTAGGTCATGAGGATAAAGTCTGTCAATTTCGGAAGTCTATATATGGTTTGAAACAATCATCCAGGCGGTTGTACCTAAGATTTCATGAGGAGGTGATATTATATGGTTTTACAATGATTGAGAAGGATCATTGTGTCTATCTGATATGATCTGATGACTCTTTTTGTGATCCTGTCCCTATATGTGGACGATATAATGTTGGCCGGGAATAACATTGAGTATCTGATGATAATTAAGATATGGTTGTCATCAAGTTTCGACATGAAAGATATGGGTAAAGCTGAGTTCATCATTGGAGTTAAGATCCAGAGGGATCGTTCCAGAAGAATGTTGGCTCTTTCACAAGAGACCTACATTAGGAAAATTCTTGAACGTTTTGGGATGAGTGATAGTAATCCCATTGATACTCCAATCACCAAGTATGATGGTCTAAGTTTTGAGATGTGCCCGAAAACTCAGGAAGAAATAAGGGAGATGAGTAAAATCTCTTATTCTAGCGCAGTGGGAAGTCTGATGTATGCGATATTGTGTACACGACCAGACATATATTACGTAGTCGGTTTGATGAATAGATATCAATCAAGTCCTGGAATGAGTCACCGGAGAGTAGTGAAAAAGATTTTTAGATATCTCAAGAAAACTGCGAACTACTCCTTGTGTTATGAGAGAGATGATTTGCGTTTTGTGGGATATTCAAATGCCGATTGTGGTGGTGATCTGCATAAACGCAAATCGATATCAGGTTTTGCCTTCTTGCTCAATGGTGGTACCATTTCTTGAAGCAGCAAGAAGCAGATCTGTGTAACTCTATCTACGATGGAGGCTAAGTTCGTAGCTTGCTTGGTCGCAGTTCAGGAGAGTGTTTGGCTCCAGAGACTATTAGACGACTTAAGAGTTGTAGCTGATAGTGGGAGACCGGTGATAATCTATTGTGATAATTAGGCCGCTATAGTCTACACCCGAGACCCTAGGTATCATAGTAGAACTAAATACAACGACACCATATATAATTTTGTTAGAAATATTATCGAAAAGGGTGAAGTGACCGTCAAGTAGATCTTGACACACAGTATGGTGGCTGACTCCTTCACCAAATCCATCGCTAGAGACTCATTGTAACACATAAAGAATCATTGGGTTTGAGAATATTTTGACATTTCTCATTTTGTACTAAGTTGACGATATGATACTTATTATATTTATATATGATTTTGTGCATTATTCAGTCACAATTGAGTTATTATTTTTTCTTAAACAATACACTTGTTTATATCATGTATAGTTTGATGTAATAAAATATATTTCAGGCAGACGAAGTCGACTCTCTCACACGAGTGACTACCTCCAACTCTGAGTAAGCGGAGATAAAATAGTTTCTAGTCGTAAGAGGCATTGAGAGTGGCCCAGTTAGAATACAAATCACCCTGATATGTGTTCAGGATAAGGTCATCTGGGATATGACCGACATTGAAATACCCATATCAATTTTGCCTATGAGTAATCAGATTTGAAATCTCAGATATCACCTGCGATAGTGATATTATCTTTAAGTCACTCACTCTGAGATCTGTGGTTAGAGTTTTATGTATAGACTGAGTTCCGTATTTACACAGTGTTAGAGAAATCTAATATATGACTTTTTTGAAAAATGAGGGATTGATACTGTGGCCCTCGTTTAATACCGCGTGTGATAAATGACTAAAGATAGTGGGAGTTATTACATGAGACGATGATTTAATCTAGATCCCCGTTTCCACTGTGTGAGACCCGAGATTTATTGGGTGGGATTTCTAATACTCTTATTTTACTTTCGGCTGTTTTTAGAAGTCTCGATTCAGTATTTACTATTTTAATCTGTTTACCTATGACCCGAAAGATAAATTGAGGTCTAAGGGATAGGTCTAGGAAAACAGCTGAATTGAGGCCGATGGATTCGAATTTGGGAAAGAAAGACTAATCAACATTATATCGTTGTATTGTATTTACCAACCGGTCTATTATATTTATTTACGTTGGGATACGAGCGTAATAATAAATACACATTTGAGCAATATTAGGGATCACTTTCGATGAGAAAAGTGGCTCGATAGATATAATTGTGTTGAGTCTGGGGTATTGTGAGACTTTTTCATACTAACTATAACTCATCGATCATCCTAACATGTATATCGAGAAATTTTTGCTGGCAGATATACTCGTCAGTCGTACGACATCCGATCTTGTATGAAAATCCAACAAGGTGATATAAGAGATCGCATAAGTTGTAATTTCGTGACGGATAAAAATGTTATCGTGTGCAAGTGGGAGATGATGGAATTAATGCCCACGTGGGGCATGTTTCCATGTATGGAAAATGGGAATTATCCCACTTTCCATATTCCTAATATGATAATCTATGTGATTTGAATATCCTTTCATTTGTGGTTACGGAAGAAACTGGGGAAAAATCCTAGGTAACACAACAATTGCACAACAGTTGGGGTGACGATACAATTGAGAGAGAACACACATCCTTGAGAGTAAGGGTTAGAGAAAAATTCTATGTAGAGAGTTTTTGCCGTCTTTGTTGCTAGATTTAAATTGCGGTGTTACGGTATTGTGATATTATAGTGATAGTTCGAGTTTCGTGGTTATCATCCCAACGGTAAAATAGCTCGTGTAAAACTAGTGGTTTTCAAATTTTCTACGATCTGTTCATTAAGGTATACTAAAAAAATCTAAACTTTTACGATTTCAAAAATAGTTATCACACTTCCACATATACGTGTGCATATAAATCCAACAATGTTCAAAGTAGAAACTGTTTTCTCGTGCCTATTTTAACATTAAATGAAGTTGGAAGCAATGGCTTATTCCAATCTACTCTCACAAGATACAAGCAACAAGCTACGAGCTACAACTCATTGCCTCATCTCTTTCTATATGACAATTTTATATGGACACGTGGTTTTTTTTGGGGGGTTGGGGAGGGGGGGGGTTATGTTTAACGCAATTGCATTATAATTGTCTGGCTTCAGTCTGCATTAACCAGAACATTTGCTATTTGGTATTTGGGCAGCACTTAGACTTTTGCTAAGTTAATGGAAGGTCCAGAAATATATTGAATTGAATTTGGTTTTTTCAGGTAACATTAATTGAAGAGGCAGAGGTTTTCAGTCTTTTCAATAACGCTGGACATGTTTTGTGGACAAGCCTCGCATGACAGATGTGAAGTAGATGGGCTGAATACCCTTGCGAATCATTGATTGTACATCAACATCTGGATAAGGATCTAACCACTCTTCTTGGTTCTTGAATGAATTGCAAAGTATTATCCAAAAAATTATCCAAAAGAGTACCCTTTTTCACGATGGATTCTTCTCAATTGAGACTTCCTGGTGTACATTATTTGAAAATGATTTCACTCTCCCGTTTCCTCTTTTTTTTTATTATACCGATCGATATTTAAAATTATATTTTAATTAATATAATTTGAGATTTATAATAATATATTTTAAAATATTACTTTCCTAACGTAATTTACTCCATACTTAAGTCGTGAATCAAATATAAAAATTTAGATAAAATATTTAGTATTATATCTCACTAAACTAATTGATTGTAGATATAGGTTATTTTGTAAAAATAAGTGAAAATATTTATTCTTTTAAAATATTAACTTTTGTTTTTTAAATATAACAATATTAAGTTAAATTTTAATTTCAAATTTTGATAACGGATCGTTTAAAAAATCAATACAAAAGAGAAAAAAAATATAAAATCCAAATTTAAAAACAAAAATAGAGAAAATTAAACAAAAATATAAAATAAAAATAAAAATAGTGAATAATTTGTATCCAGATTTTTAATAGTTTACCCAACTTTTTTATTAATTTTCTATATTTAAAATCTTACTTTTGGTGCGATTTTGAATTTTTATTACCATATTAAAACTATTTTAAGCGATATTTTCTTATTTATTTACATTTGAATTCATTCTTAACTCGGTATATATTTCTTCATTTATAATCATATCTTTTATAATTTTACTAAATAACCATATAAGTATTCTTATTTCAATAATAACTATTTTCATGATCTTGTTATTATTTAATTATTCAACACTCGATACTATACAATAATACAGATTTTACTATATTTTTATAAAATTTTTTCTTCAACTACAATGACATTGTACGATCTTAAAAAATTCTAAATATATTTCTTCATTTCATATAATCCATTTGGATCTATGATTTATATTTCGATCATATTGTTATCGTTTTGAATAATGGATCCAAAATATTTAAAACATTTATTATTTGATAAATTTTGTTCTTTAATTTAATTATTTTTTCATCATTCCGATAACTGTTATCAAACATATTTTCATATACTCAATTTTGATTGATTCAATTTAAATCTTTTAAATTTTAATGTATCTCTTTATAAATTCAATTCAACACTAATATCTTCTCTGATTTTATCGATCAATATTAAATCATTTGTCAAGAATATATATTATAGTATTTCATTTTGTATACTTTTTGTTATTTTATCTATCACAATTAAAAAAAGAGACGAATTAATGCTAAATTATGATGAATTTCAATGTTAATCAGGAAGGTTTAATTTAAACTCTCGTAGATTTTTATATCGATAAAATCTCTCTCGTACATAATTTTTTTTATAAGATCAATATATTTTAAAAATGTCCTTCATCGATGCCCACTGATCTTTGGGAACCCATGCTTTTTCTAATTTCATGAATACCGTCTCGATCCAATTTTTTTTTCAAAAAACAGTTTAAAGCATGGGTAGATTTTTCAAGAGGATACCGGACTTCGCCCCTGAAATTATTTTCTGGCCGCGGTTCCGTTCATTTGGAATTTCGTACAGTGTTCTCGAGAGAGATTAAAAAGAGAAATGGATATTCAAAACCTTAAAACCCTCAGAGTCAGAAGAGGCATCATCTTTTACTTTCCTGGCACACCGCGAGTCACATCTCAAAAGCAAAACATACTCCACTCTCCTTTTACTTCTCTCTTACTGCTACAGCCACTCTGAATCTCTGTCACAAACTCCGATTCCAACGGGTGAACGTCTTATTTCCATGTCTTTTTCTTTTTCTGTATGCTTGCTTTTTATCTCCCATTGCATAACTTCCTATTTTTTTTTTTCAAATTTCTAGGGGTTGATTATAATTTTCTTTATTCTTCTTGTCTTAATTGAAGATATTGTACAAGAAAGATTGGATTACAACAAATGACAATAGTTCTGATGCCTGAAAACATGTTGTATTTTGACGTTACTGTGGCTAAAGGAAATAAGAGAGTACATGAATAAGCAAAGAATGAGGTTAATTTGGGGAAAGATGATCAGAAAATGGTTAGGAATGATAGTCTTGTGCTCTTGAACTCGATTTTGGTGAAAAATAAGAGTGGCATTGACAGTTTTGTATGAACAAAGAGTCAAGATGATCTTGATCAAGGAAAGAAAAATCTTGTGGACAGTGATAAGTGCAATTCGATGGGTTTCGAGGGTTTTGATCCGAATCTGGATGTGGGGGGTCATAAGTGAAGTTTGTAAATCAGGTTAAATTGGTAAAGCGAGAACTACTTCAGGAATGAAAATTTTGGAACATGACATGCAGGATAGTAACATGTTGGTTACTGCAAAAGATGAACAGAAGGTGGCGGGTACAGAAAGTTTGTGTGTTCAAACTTGATTTTTGTGAATGATCAAAGTGGTGTCAGTGGTTTTAAATTGAGAGATGGGCAAGATCAGCCATGTGAAAAATTTGCTTGAAGAGCTTATGGAGGAGGATATAGTGGAGTCCGAAGAGGTGAAGGTTATGGTAATGAGTGGAGTTTGATAGATTTGGTTCTGGGTATGACAGCTGAATTTCGTGAACCAAGTGAAAATTTATTATAGGACAAGTACTTCGGCAGGGACTCATGCGGTGGAAAATTTGGGACATGACATTCAAGAAAAGGGAGAGAGGAAAAGATACCATGTCCTGCTAGTAATGACATGGACTCTTCACCTTGTGTGATTCGAGTGGAAGAGATAGAAGAAGGAGAAATACCTGGTGCCTCTCTGGGATTTGTGAAGAAATGAAGATAGATGAGGAAAAAAGATGCATGTGAGGAAAATATCAGTTGTGATAACCAAAGAAAGATGCGGAAGCTAGTGGGTCGACTTTCCATGCTTTAAGAGCAGGTGGTTGTGTTGCTAGGCGCATGGAGGTAGAGCTCCAGGAAAGCAAGAAAAGCAACTTGGAGCATGGGTCCAAGCAGCTTCTTGCCAAGACAGTTGTGAATTGTAAAAAGGGTGATAGTGAGGAGGTCGAAAGAAATGAAGATGTAAAGGGAGCCGAGCAGCGTGACACTTTGGAAACTGGTCGTGCCAGTGTTTTATGGGGATTTCTCACAGGAGAATGTAACACAAGCAGTTCCATCCACACGAAAGGTACAATAATGGAGAACCCCTTAACTCCCCCCCCCCCCCAAAAAAAAAGAAAAAAAACTTCTCTCTCCTCTCATTCTCTTCACCTATTCTTTCTCACCAGTGTTTGCAATTTGATGTTGATGTGCAACGATGGCTGTTTGCTTGACAAATTACTTGGTCAATTAAAGAAGTCTGCGTAATTACTTAGGAATCTACTAATAAGGAACCTTTAAAACAGGTATTCAGTCATTTGCTTGTTGCTGGGGTGTGAAAGTGCAGTGCCAGAGGAACAGGGTTAGGTTTAAGTATGAGAACTTTTGCATCTTAAAGAGTTGACATAATAATTCAGAAATTGAAAGTTGCAAGTTTGCACTTTATAGTTTGTGCAATTAATCGTTAAAAGTGAGAATGCCTTCGTGGACCTTATTACGACATGGCTTAATCGGTGTTCCATGTATCCTGACATTACAAGCTGATGTAAAGATGCACAATGGAGCCTTATAGTTGTTTTTATTGTATTCATTAATAAATTTCTTCAAGAAGCATTCTCATAAGGTAACCAATTTTCTCATGGTGCTGTTCGTAAGCTTTCCATTTTACCCCATGCGGAATTGAGAAGCATGTACCTAGTAAAGAAGAAAATTTGGTCAAGTGCCTCCTCTTGTAAAAGGCAAATGAAAGGTTACTCTAATCACCTTGTCGTGTTAAGCTTTGCATTGATTTGTGCATCAATGGAGTAAATATTTGTTTCTCTCTGACAATCAAGGTCTTACTCTTAGAGAACAACAGAACTTGGAAATACTGTATATAATCTCTGTATATCCGGATGTGTACCGCATAGTGGAACTATTTGCTAAACTATGAAAATTTGTGGTGGAGAGACGCCACCCCGGAGGCGAAGTCCCAGCCTCAAAATGCAGTCCTACCTATACTAAGCCCACTCAATATATGTTTTGAATCAAACTTATTTGAAGTTTTGAATAATATCTGGTGAATCAGTTCTGGTGCTATTATCATGTGTCCAGTATATGATATCGGGATTATTTACGAGTGAGTCAAATGAGGACTTTTTTGTTCATGGGAATTCATATAAAGACGGCTTTTTTTTTGTTACACAAGAATTCGAATTCTGGATCTCAGGGTTGGGGGAGAGTGATTGTGACTACCAGGCTGTCGGCTTGGGACATTCATATAAAGACTTCAATTGAAGGCATAGAGACTTACCACTTGATCCTTGAACTCTCTAATGTACCTTCAATTTCAGGAAACTTCATTTTTGTTTCAACGCTTAATGTTTCTGGGTTTATTAATTAAAATTGGACATAGATGTTTCAGTTTATTAAAGAATAGTTATTTATTTGATTCAAGTATTCTTACTCATGGTTTATATAAATTGAAACCTAACTACTTTACGTCGAATGCTTTTATTATTTTTCGCAATATTGGAATTAAAGGTGATATGCACAATGAAAATTTTTTATTCCCCGTGGCATCAACCATCGGGTCAGATATTCAAGGAAAGTTTAGAAAGATTTTTTCCTCACAAAAAAAAAAAGAATAAAATTTTTAAAAATTTGGATTTTACCCATTTTGGTATATGTTTAGATCGCTGAAGTCTTTTTATATATTTTTTGGACTTAAATCTCTAGAATTTATCACATATTTTTGGATAAAATTCATTAGATTTCCTATTCAAATAATATAATTATACTTTTAGTATTGAAATGGAGTGAAAATCAAAGATCGAGCTCAAGGGAAGACAGAACTTGCATTAAATCAAATAACCAAAATTGAGCATTCTTTTTTCTTTTTCACTGTTGGTATTAGGGTCTATTTTAAGAGTTGATTCTCTCAAATCTTTTTTCGTTATTTTCAGAACTCGAACTCAAGATATCTGATTAAAGAAGAACCTAACCACTCAACCCAAAAGAGTTTAGTAATCAAAATATTGTGGTCTTATAACTTAAGATATAGTTATCCGATTAGGTGATTCAAATAGTATTGGAAAAATAAAATTGAGATCTAACTTTCATGTTTCCATGAAAAGCTGATTTGGATCGGAAAAGGGGCAAATCTTTTATTTAAACCACCAAAAGTGAGAGGTATTAGGGTCATTTGGGAAGAATCGTTAAAAATAATCAGAATCCAAGCAAAATGGGCCCAAGACGAAAGTTCAATTAAGTCAAGTCCAATCTCAGGTTCAGGCGTATGATTTACTGAAGCACCCAAATTCAAGAGAAACTCATCCAAGATCTTCTCAAATCTATGCCCATCTTCAAGCCCAAGAAGAGAATAAGCCCAACTCTGATTGCAATGGAATGGAGGAAACGGAACCGGCTTGTTCGCGCAGCCATGGAAGAGATGAAGAACACAGGCATTGGCGGAAAGAGAATTTTGCAAAATATGAAGAAAATTGGAAACGAAAATCTTGAATAATCGAATCCAAGAAAGAGAGTCTACGTTTTAAGGTTGGGAGATTGGCGCATCGGAGAAAAACCATCACAGTCTTCTTTAATTGCTGTTGGGTTTTAATTTTAATTTATGGGTAAATTTTTCTTAGTTTTTGTGTTCAATTCGCCTTGCTGTGATATCTTCGGTCTTCAATTTCTGCAACTCATCGTCATTAATGTTGGAGTTCATCCACCCTACCTCAATTTTGTTGCTTCTTCAATTGCATCACCACAGGCAGTGATTAATTATGAAGATGAGGTGTGTTTTGGAGTTACGTTTCGGATTGAAGTGGGAAAATGAAATTAGACCGCAGAGGCCCTCCATAATTTCAACCACTCACTCTCACCTTTACCACGATTTCAACATATAATCTCAGGGACCATCTTTAATGATTGGTATCCCTTTTTATCTTTTTTCGGTTTGTTTTTTTTTTTTTTTTTTTTTTTTTTTTGGTTTGGAAGAAGAAAAAAGAAACAAAAGAAAACATCAACAACGACAGTACTACCAAACCATGGGAGAAGCTAATCAAACGCCATGTATAGATATTTTACACTTGATTTTTCTATTGAAATTATGCTCCCCTAATTTCAGGTGCTCTCCAAGTAGCACCCCTAGCCATGAGGTCGCCTAAGTTGTAAGATGCTCATGTTTGGTTTATTTATGGTATGTTTGATTGGGGGTGTAAAGTGGGAGAAATAAAAAGAAAGAGAGTAAATATAAGATAAAATAGAAGATTACTTTTGTTTGGTTTAGAGTGAAAAGCGAGATGAAAGTAAAAGAGGAGTGAAATAATATTTCATCTGCATTAAAAAAAATTTCCTTCTACGTATAGACACGAATTAGGGTTATAATAAAAATTTGTGAATAAATTATCTTTCAATTTAGAGAAATACACATTTCTTTCTCCCTTCTCCTTTACTTTTTATTTCAACCAAATAAGGGAAAGTAATATCTATTTTTTTTCTTTCCATTTCCACCAAGTGAATAAATCTTTCCCTTCTCCTCCTCTCCTCCTCTGCAAACCAAAATTTCCCCCTTTAAAATGAGTTTAGAATTAAAGTTAAAGGTAAATTGGATTGGTTTACGGTTAAACTCAAACTCATATAAACCTTTTTTTTTTGTTGCTTTCTTTTTAAGTTGATTTCAAGTATGTTGCTAGATTTATACATTTAATTTAAATACAGACATAGTAAATAAATCTCAAACTCGATGCTGAAGGAGAATTTTAAGCGTATTATATTTGAAGATGATTTTTTTTTTTAAGTGATTGTAGCGCTCCAAAAATTGGAAAGAAAAATTTCTATAACCAGTCTATATATTGATAAATTTAAAGAGGGATTAAAGCAAGATGGTAGAAGAAAGGGCAATTCAATGGCCGTACACTTGCTAAACATTCATTTTCATAGGAAGATTGTACCGTTTGAAGTGATGAATATTCTCTATTTTTACTTTATGTTCTTGTTAAAAAAATTGTATTTATTTGCATGATTAATAAAATTTAAAAACTCAAATGAGTTTCATTTCGTCTTATGAACGGAGTGCGAACCATTTTTTTCTTATTCCATTTTGAATCTGAGCTACTGCTATTTATTACCTTTCCCAAGCCAAGGCTACTTCTCGACCATTAATAAAATATTGTGATTGTTGAATTATTATTTTCGGTAAAATAAAATAATAAAATAATCCATAACATCAAGAGGGCACATGGGATGACCGTCGGCATCTGGGGTGGATTAACGCGGGAAAGCAACAGGAAGACATAGACAGCCCCGAAGGCGTTTGATTCCCTTGAGCCCAAGGGTTACCCTAACCACCACCGACACCCTCTACCCCTTCCCCTGCTCCTACAAAGCAAAAATGTCGGTCGCATCTCTAACCCCCCCCCTCCCCCCACCCCCCCTTTTTTTTCTTGCCCTCGAGACCATTATAAGAAAAATAGAAAGACGTGTCCCTTAAACTATAGGTAATTGACCACATCTCCAACTCTTATTTTAGCTAAAGATGTCATCCATTCTAGGCTCTCTCTCTTTCTAATATTTCACTTTATTTTTGTTCTATTTTATCTTTTTTATTTTATTTTAATTATAATAATTTTTAATAAATATATATTTTTTTATAAAAATATACAATTTTTATAATTAGATATTAATAATTTTTATATTAAAACTTTTTTTTTTACTTGACTTCAGTTGAGTCTGTTCTCAACTTTTTTAAACCAATTTATTTAAAAAGATTTTTTTTTCGGATTTCATTATACAAAGACAATGAATGTTGTTCTATAAGTTTTGAATAAGTACAATGATTTATTCTTACATCAAATTAAGTGATAATAATCAGCAATAGCGTACTAACATCTTTTAAACACAAATTGAGTTAGATTTTCTTATATATATATATATAATATATTAATATATTTAACGAGAATGAATTTTAATATAACGGTTGAATTGTTTGTTTGATAGCTTCATCTCACTGCATTTCTCTTCGCCTTGGCAGGGAGTAATATTAATAATTTGTTGATAAAATTTACTCTTAAAAAATTATTATTATGAAATTCTTTTGCAAAAATTTTTATTTTTTACTTTTTGTATAGCTCAATTAGGAGAATTTCTAACTTCAACAATTTTTTTGTAATAATTTTTACCTATTTCTCTTTTTTAGAGGGAGTAAAAAAGATAGAAGAGAGAAATTTGTCCAAAAAGAGGAAAAAATACATAAAATATCCCGAATTTTATATTGTTTATTATTTCTTAGCTTTTGTGGTCCTTTAAAGGTAATATTCACCGTAGGATAAACTTCTCTTTCTTAAATTTTAAAGAAAAAAAATTATTTAACAAATAATAAATTGGAATCAGAAATGACCTTTCTTTCTGATTTATCGTAAAGAGAATTTTTCTTTTTCTTACTCGCATTGTTAGTTTCATGTTTCTACAATTATATATAGTAAAGAAATGGCATTAATATTTTCATTTTTAGAAGCTATATATATAATTTTTAAGAAGGGAGGTTTGGCACAATCCGTAACACCGACAACTCGGTATACTCATTATTGTATTCTATTTCATTTTCTATATGATATCATTCATGTTTGATATAGAAATTTCACTAAAAAATTTTTCCGTTACAATCATCCCCAAACAAAAATTGATCAAAATCGTCGGAAATAAAAAAATTTTTAAAATGACCACAGATGATCCAAACATAATGCAAATGACTCTAGAGTCTATAACCACATCAAATTGAGTAAATCTTATTTCGTAGAGATAAACTGTAAAATTTTCCAGAAATTTGCCGATACTCCTCTTGGTGAGCAGATTGTCCGGGATTTAGTATATTGTGACTGCGAGGTCAGGATAGAGGATACCGTGTTAGAGGCAGATTTGATTCCTCTCAATATGACCGACTTGATGCCATTCTAGGGATGGACCGGTTGAGTACAAACCTGGTTTCAGTTGATTGCTTTACGAAGCAAGTTGAATTCAAGAAATCCGGGCAGCCACCATTGGTTTTTATGGGAGATAAGCAGGTATTACCCTGCTGTGTTATTTCTGTTATGGAGGCCAAACGTTTGGTGCGCTGTGGAGGTATGGCATATCTGGCCCACATTATTGATACCACCATACAGGGCCCGCAACTTGAGGAGATCCCGGTGGTACAGGAGTTTCTGAAGATATTTCCTGAGGAACTACCTGGATTACCACCAATCTGGGAGGTTCTGCTCGTTTGGTTATAGAAAGTCAACATCCGAGATAACCGGCGGCTGTTCACGGCTCCGGTTCGGGGCGTAACACAATCACATTTATTTTGGAGTTGGGTTCTTTATTAATGGGACTTACCTGTCACAAACCAGTGAGACAGAGGGAAAGGGAGAGGGGGAGAGAGAGATAGAGAGAGAAAGATAGAATAAATAGTAGAGAGAGAAAGCGAGGGATTAGAGAGAGAGAGAGAATACAAGGAGAGAGAAAGAGTAATTGCAATACAATTTCACTGGATACCCATTATGTCAAGCATTGGCCCACAATTTGAGTACGCGAACAGGCTACCGCGACTCCTCGAGGCACAGGGATGCCCTACTCACATACCGAGATGATGCAAAGCTAATATTATAACTAATATCATGACGCTACTCGTCATCCTAAATCAAATCATATAGCAAAAATTTTTTTTTAAAAAAATTTATCTAAAATTTTTTTAAAACATTTGCCTCCAGTTTACATATAATATTTATATGTGCAGTCCAATTGTAAACAAAAATGGGTATGAATACTTATCCAATAGTGTCTCTCAGTGGAACTCGTAGAACAGTACCTCAATATAAATCAAGTGTAGTATAAGTTGAAAATTTTAAATATGATAAGCGTGAGTATAATCCACATATTCAGTGCGTGAGGTGATAATAAATGAATTTGTGAGAATGACAAATCAAATTATCGTTTTCAAATTTATATTCATTTGCAACATATCGTGTAATTCAAAATAATATACATTTTTATCATAATCATGCATCATGAGGGTGTTAATAGATAATAAAATGCATTTTACTCATAATTTGGACTAATTAGAGTAAAATCCACCAAGGAGACACCGCGATACATAAGAATGAACACATATATTTTATTTTAACCCTCTTTCCTTGGTATTGACACGGTCATCACATGGTACTCATCTATGGGATCCGTTGGTCATATAAAGAGGACTCAAACCCCTGTTCCCATATTATCCCACCATGTCATCCCGTCTGGTAAATACTTAATATCGTGGTAGGGAGTGCGCTATAACCACTATACACAATTCTTTAATCATATACATGTATCATATGTCATCATTCATAAATCTTTATTCGTAAAAAAAAAGAAAAAAAATGACACTATCAGTCATCATAATATCATGATACGATTTTTACAAAATATCATCTCAGAATATGCTACAAACACTAAACAATCTCTAAATCACATTTTAAAATTTATTTATAAAAATCATGATCGAAACTGTTTTCTTTTTTTTTTTTTTAACTTAAAGTTAGAAATAATACGTCTCACTCACCTCAACTGGGGACGATACGCCACTCCCCTAACTGTTCTCGTTTCTCGAACAAGTTATCTCTCATACAAAAAGTAACCATATATCTAAGTTAAACAATATATATAATTTATCAATTCAATTATTTTGATATTATCATATTGTTGGTCTACAAAATGCATACGGAAATGTTTTGTTTAAGGTAAAATCTTAAATCCCATATTTAGAGAAAATTTATATAAAATCTACCACGTGTAGGTTTAGTAAAATAGTGATATCTTCCAAAATTTTGATCGGATTCAAAAGATTCAAATTTTTTTCTTAAAGTTAAGACATATATCTCTAACTTTAATATTTAGACAAATCTCAAATTCTGACCACACGAATTTAGAAAATTTTGTAACCTTTTTAGTCTACGTTCCTAAAATCAACTTTATACAGTTTCAGTAAAAATACCATAACTTTTAGCATTGTGATCTTTATCTCAAATTAAAAATAAGATGGAGACCCTAAACTTTCATGTTTTAAGTTTCTCCAAATTCTATACAGAAAATATTTTAAAAATTGACACAAGATACTGGTCGTACACAGAGTATGAAATAGAGTAGGTGAAACATGCTAAATTTCTAAAAATCACTAAAAATCGATTCTTTCATTAAATGTTTCACATAATAGATCATTTTAAAGTTTACGAAATCTAGTTTACAAAGAATAAATGGCTTAGATTTTTTATTCCTACAGAATGAGATATCGTCACAAGACCACACAAAACTTAATCTAAAAAATAATATCTAGCATGCTAATGTGAATACTAATATAACTACTCATCATATAATAAAATATTTGCACAAGTTAAGACATGTTACCTTCTTTGTAAGATCTCTTGCTAACAATACATACCAGCACTCTTTTTAAATTCTTGAAAATCTTTTTATATATATATATATCACCTTAGCAAAAATATCAAATCACAAATCAATATAAATTCCTATACAATATTTCTATACTTCCAATTGAAATTCAATAATTTTCAAAAATGTTCTTACCTTCTTGGCTTCATGGTTGCACTTAAATTGGATATGGATCCTACATGTTTCGTCCAAAGGGGGTGAATGAAGAAAATGAGCAAAATTTTTCTTAAACAAGTTCTTTTATAAACTTAGCAAAACTTTTTTGACAATTGGATCACCCCATGTATTATCTTAACCATCCACTGTCCTAACACTCAACCTATGCAATTGTTGATTCAAGCAAACTCCATGCACTCCATTAGAAGTCTTGTTGGTCTCCATGTTAAGAGAAAAAATGTCACAACTAGCACAAACTATTCCAATTAGATATCATGCATAAATTGTCATCCTATGAGTTTTCTTAAATGTGGAACAATCATATGTGACCATTAACCAACCTTGCTGCCCTCTTGATTAATCATTTAGCTCCAATTGTCCATTATTGAGTGGTTTATAACCTAACCCCTCCATTTTCCTTAATTGTATTTAGACCCCTAATTTTTAACAAATTTACATTTTTGATCCCTATGAAATCTTGTTCGAAAATCCTTAAAAATGTGAAATTTCATTTAAATATCTTTATTTAAGTGTGTAAGCCTTTTCTTAGCCATTTTTGAATTCTTTAGATCTTGCCGGCGCTTGCCGAAAATATTTTCGGTTTATCGACAAAATTCTCGATTTTAGCGATTTTGAGGCGAAATCTCAAAATAAATAAATAGATAATTAAAATTACATTTTAGTTGTCTCAAAAGGATGTTAATATATATATAGAATCATAATGAGTGTTACATGATATACAGTCACCGGAAATTGGTGTTACAATTCCTAATCCCCTAATAAAAGTTTCGTTCTTGAAACTAAAGTGAAACT
Source organism: Dillenia suffruticosa (assembly GCA_033439265.1). Taxonomy (NCBI): domain Eukaryota; kingdom Viridiplantae; phylum Streptophyta; class Magnoliopsida; order Dilleniales; family Dilleniaceae; genus Dillenia; species Dillenia suffruticosa. Next base: position 12,939,920 of record JAVTVX010000027.1, on the reverse strand, counting down.
ATACATCAAATAGCTAAGGGTACTATCTCCTCATAGTATCCTCGGGCCCCCAAGTCTGCTTCTCGATCTGGTCGTTCCTCCAAAGTACTCTAACCAGGGGGACCTCTTTACTCCGTGGCTTCCTGATCTGTCTGTCTAAGATGGATACGGGTTGGATGGGGAAGCTCAAATCATCACTCAACTCTACTGGTGGAGGTTCTAGTACATGGGAAGGATCAACAAGGTACTTCCTCAATATCGAGACACATAATACATAATGAATCCATGCTAACTCAAGAGGCAGGCCCAACCTATATGCCACTTTCCCAATTCTCTCAAGGACTCAGAAAGGTCCGATATACCTGTGGTTAAGCTTTCCCCGCTGTCTAAATCGGATTATCCCCTTCCAAGGGGATGCCCTTAGAGACACCATGTCTCCCTCCCCAAACTTCAAAGGTCACCGTCGTCTGTTTGCATAGCTTTTTTACCTATCTTGGGCAGCTTTCATCCGAGCATGGATGACCTTCACTTTCTCTCGGGTCTCCTCAACAAAATCTACATAACTAAGCTGTCTCTCCCTGACCTCATCCCAACACAAGGGTGTCCGGCACTTCCTCCCATACAAGTTTCATATGGTGGCATTCTAACACTAGTCTGATAACTATTGTTGTAGGTGAATTCGATCAATGGGAGGTGTTGGTCCCAACTACCCTGAAGTCTATGATATAGGATCTCAACATGTTCTCTAGTGTTTGAATGGTCCTCTCAGACTGACCATCCGTCTGACGGTGCAATGCAGTACTGAACTTTAGTCGGGTACCTAAGACCTCTTGCAACTTCGGCCAAAATCGAGAAGTAAAACGCGGGTCTCTGTCCAAAATAATGAACACTAAAACTCCATGTAGTCGAACTATTTCACTGATGTATAGGTGAGTCGAACTGTTAGTGGATAGCTACTGCGGATGGGAATGAAGTGTGTGGATTTGGTGAGTTTGTTTACAATCACCCAGATAGCATCTTATCGTACCGAAGTTCATGGAATACCCATTACAAAATTATCTATGGTGATATGTTCCCACTTCTATTCAAGAATGGGAAGAGGCTATAGTGTACCGACGTTTTGCTGATACTCAGCCTTCACCTACTAGCATACCAAACATTGGGTAACAAAGTTGGCTATCTCACGCTTCATGTTCGCCCACCAGTAACTTTCTCAAATCGTCCGGTACATCTTTGTGCTACTAGGATGCATAGCGTAGGTTGAAGAGTGAGCCTCCTCCAATATGACACGTCTAAGGTCATCATCCTTGGGAATGCAGATACGTGTCCCAAAAACTACTAAACCATCATCCCTGATTCTGAAGTCTTCGCCTTCCCCTTTGTTGATCCTCTTTCCACGACAAGTTGGACAGTGGAGCAACAATTTTGGAGAATCCCTCTACAAACTTTCGATAATATCCCGCTAATCCAAGAAAACTCCACATCTCCGTAACGATCCGTGGTTGCTCCCATTTCAGAATAGCCTCAACTTTCTTCAAGTCCATAGATATCCCATCAGCCGAAACCATATGACCTAGAAAGTCAATCTCTCTTAGTTAAAACTCACACTTGGAGTATTTAGCATATAACTCCTTCTCACGGACTGTCTGTAGTAAAGCCCGTTGGTGCTGGGAATGCTCCTCGTCACTCCTCGAATACATAAGAATATCGTTTATGAAAATGGTAACAAATCTATCCAGAAGGGAGTGGAATAGTCGGTTCATCAAGTCTATAAAAGCTGTTGGAGCATTAGTCAACTTAAACGGTATCACCAAGAACTCAACAGGACTGTATTGGGTCCTGAAGGCTGTCTTGGGAATATCACCTTCCCTGATCCGTACCTGATGATATCCAGATCTCAGGTCAATTTTAGAGAAAACCTGGGCCCCCTATAACTGATCAAACAGATTATCAATTCGAGGTAGCGGGTATCGATTTTTGATAGTTACCCAATTCAACTGTCAATAATCGATGCATAATCTGAGAGTACCATCATTTTTTTGGACAAATAATACCAAAGCGTCCCAAGGCAAAGTGCTTGGTCTGATGAAGCTCTTATCCAACAATTCTTGCAACTAAACTTTTAGCTCTTTTAACTCTATCGGGGCCATCCTGTATGGCGAATGGAGATAGGCACAGTGCCCAATGCCAAATCAATGGCGAAATCGAACTCCTAAACTAGAGGTAATCCAGATAGTTCCTCAGAGAATACATAAGGAAACTTCTGTACCACTCGACATCATTTATTTTTGGTCCCTCCACCGTGGTGTCCGCAACATGCACCAGATACGCTGTACAACCTTTACTCATCAATTTTCAGGCCTCTAAAGCTGATATCACACAATTCAGGAGAACCCAGCTAATTCTGTAGAAAAACAATATTGGACATCCTGGTCTCCAAAATTCAACTGTCTTCGCAAAACAGTTCACTGAATCTCTGTGCCGGTATAGCCAATCCATACCTAGGATGGCGTTGAAGTCTCGTATGTTTAGTAGGATTAGATTTGCCTTTAATACTATACTATCCACCTTGATCCCACAGTCTCGATTCACATCTTTACTGAGAATCTGCTCCCCTAAGGGAGTAATGACTAATAGTGCTTTATCTAGTGATGCTAGAACTTTGTCAGCATAGTGAGCTAAGTCCTTGTTTACAAAGGAATTATTCACCCCAGTGTCAACTAACACACGGGCATCCCTTCTGAAAATAATAATAATGCTTATCACCTGAATTTATAAAGTCCGTTAACCCAATATTATTGAAATAATTGAAAATTATTTAAGAATAAAATCTCAAAATGGATATATATATCATCTTTCAAAGTTCATCAAAATGCATCATAATCTAAAGTTTTTGTACATTATCAGGATGAGGAGTGGGGGTAACACCTATTACTATGTCTGGACTGGCCTATGCCTCCTCGTCGGTCATAGCATATAGTCTAATTTGTGTCCTGAGCTGCTGACGAGGAGGTGGAGCAGGCATATTACTCCTAGTGGAAGACTTTCCCATGGTGCTATGAGGAGGTACCGTAGAAGGTGCTGAGTTACCGCCTGGGCCATAATGGAAGCTTTGATCTAGGGTATGACTGTACCTTTCAGCTCGCAGATCAGGACAACGGTCTTTGAAATGTCCCTCCTTTCCACACTGAAAACATCTGCTAGAGAATTGGCATGGGCCTGGATGTGCCTTTTTACAAATCGGATAGGACCTTCTTTGCACTCCTTCGGACCATAACATAGTGCCCAAGCTACCTCATGGTGTACTCATTGGGGTTGATGACTGCCCATATTGCCCATAAGGTATAGTCCTAGGGCCTTGTTTAGGATCGTTGCTATATGAATCTCAGCCTCTGCTCCTCTTGGAGTTTTGTCCCTACACAAATTTAGGCCTCTTTCTTTGGTCTTGCTGCTTGCGGAGTCTGTTTCGCTCTTTGAAATTCTGCTTTACTCTCAGTGGCCATTGTAGAACTCTAGCATATGCATCCTCCTTGAAGACTGTCATCCAGTCTTTGATGGTGAGATTTAGTCCATGTTTAAACTTGAATCTCCTGGTCTCCTCAATCGTTACTAAATCTGGGAAAAAATGCCGCCACTCTGTGGAACTCAGTCTCGTACTCCGACATAGAATTCTGCCCCTACTTCAACTCCAGGAACTCTTGCCGTTTCATGTCGTGGTCGAACATCATGTAATACTGGGAATTAAACTTCCTCAGAAAGTCATTCCAGGTCAGCGGCTCATCTGCTCTATCCTTGACGCCGTCCACCAGTCACGGGCGTCATCCTTTAGTAGTCTGACTGTTATTACTGGCTTGAGCTATCCTCAACTCTCATGTCCTCCATAGCCTCTTTGATCCATTTGAGCCATATCCTGGCCACAACGGGGTCGTGGGTTCCAGAGAAGGACTCACATCTTAGACTCATGACCTCTCTTAGCAAAGTGGAGACCTCTGTCATCAGTTGAGTAATTGGCGTAGTCACCAGTGTAGGAGAGGGTGCTGGTGCCACTGTGGGTATATGTGGAGTCTCAACCGCCGGTGTAGGTGGTGCTCACATCTGATCTCGGTGGGCCGTCCACTACTCCATCATTTCCTGGAGTGTGGGGTGCAGTTGAGGTATTTCTCTAGCAGAAGGGGCCTGAGGTGTTTGAGGCGATGACGCGGCCTCGAGTGGGACCTTAGTGGGATGCCTCAATCATTCTCGGGGGCGTATAGTTTTACATAAATGATTACCTTAGTATTTAAGAGTAGGAAAGTAAAGGGTTAGATGCTAACCTAACCCCCTAATATGGATTAATGTTATAGGACTATAGGAGGCAAATTATAATTTCTTTGAAAATCATTTTACAAATATTGGAAGTGAAATAGAGTGGATGCAGAATCTAATGCTCTGATACCACCGAAATCTGTCACGTCCCGGCTCGCAGGTTAAGCACGTGAACAGACCACCGTGACTTCTCGAGGCACGGGTATGCCTTACTCGCACATCGAGATGACGCAAGACTAATATTATGACTAATATCATGATCCTGCTCGTCATCCTAAGTCAAATCATATAGCGGAAGATTTCAAAAAAATATATAAGAAATTTCTTTAAAACATTTGCCTCCAATTTATATATAATATTTATATGCGCGTTTCAATCATAAACAAAGATGGGTATAAATACTTACCTAGTAGCGTCTCTAGTAAAACTCGTGGAATAATATCTCAATGTAAGTCAAGTGCAGTATAAGTTAAAAATTTTAAATATGAGGAGGTGAGTATAATCTAAATATTCAGTGAGTGAAGAGCAAGAATTATATATAATGACAATAAATGAATTTGTGAGAGTGGTAAGTCAAACCATCATTTTCAAATTTATATTCATTTGCAATTCAAAATAATATGCATTCTTATCATAATCATGCATTATGGGGTGTCAATCGGTCATAAAATACATTTTACCTATAGTTTGGACTAATTAGGGTAAAATCCAGTAAGGGGTCACCACGATATCATAAGAATGAATACATATATTTTCTTTTAACCCCCTTCCCTTTCCCTTGGTGTTGACATGGTCCTCACGTGGTACTTGTCTATTGGATCCGTTGGTTAGAGACAAAGGACTCAAACCCCTACTCCTGTGTTACCCCATTACGTCACTCCGTTAGTTAAATGCTCAATATCGTGGTAGGGAGTGCACTATAGCCACTATACACCATCCCATAATCATACACATGTGTCATATGTCATCATTCATAAATTTTTATTCGTAAAAGAAAAAGAAAAAAAAATGGCACTATCAGTCATATAATATCAGGATGTAATTTTTACAGAATATCATTTCAGAACATGCCACAAATATTAAATCATTTCTAAATCACATTTCAAAATTTATTTATAAAAATCATAATTGAAACTGTTTTTTTTTTTATTTAAAGTCAGAAATAGTTCGTTCTACTCATCTCAACCGGGGAGGGTAGGGGTGTTAAGATACCCGGGTAGTGTCACGGGTACCCGTGACACTACTCGGTCATAGCCCGAGCTCGGGTAGAGCTCAAGCTCGGGTCGAGCTCGAGCTCGGCTAGTCTTACATCGAACTCGAGCTCGAGCCCATAATGTGTCAAGCTCGAAGGCTCGTCGAGCTACTTGGTAAGTGAGAAATTACGTATTGCCCTCGCTCATAATTCTTGAGGTTTAAAAAATTTGAAGGACGAAAATATCTTTTACCTTTCATTTACCCTAATCCCATTCTCATTGCCCATTTTGGAATTAGATCACGATTCACGAATAAAGGTTTCCTCTCTCCATGGTGACCTAGCTCTCGCTTCTCGACCTCAAATCAAACCTGAAGCTGTGTGTGCGCAATGAAGATCTTGTTCTCCTCTCCATTGGTGTTGCAATTTCACTGCTCAGAGGTGGTAAACTATCTCTCTCTCTCTCTCTCTACGTCTCTCTCTTTAGGGTTTTTGATTTTCTGCACGTGACTGACCATGTGCTTTTATTTCTCACCTCTCGACCTCGAATCAAAGTTCAGGTTCTGTGTGTGATGAAGATCCTATTCTCTCAAGGTAAACTCTGTCTCTGTCTCTGTCTCTATCTCTCTTTCTTTCTCTTGGGGTTTTTGATTTTCTGCAATTGACAGACCATTTGCTTTTATTTCTCACCTCCTTCAAGCTTGGTTTTTTTGTGGGTTTTCTCTAGATTTCACTATTCATTCTTTTTACACCTGAAATACTAGGAAAATGTGGGTTTTCTCTAGATATTGGTGACTTTCAGAAATTGCTCGTGATCTGCAGCCTCAAGCTTAAGAAACTTGGAATGCCTTGCAAGCCTGTAAAAAATTCTCTCTTTCTATTGCCTTGATATCTGTCTTTATAATTGCTTGCATTTGTTTGGGACAATATTCTGTTAAAGTAACTTGTAGATCACTCACTAGATGCCCATACAGAATACCAATGGAAAAGAACACAAACTGGAAAAATTAATAAGACTAAATAAATAATTTTTTTGCGTGATTTAGATATGATTAAGAAAGTAGGTATCATGTGAGAAATTATAACCATGTTTTCCGGTCTTTTTATTATGTTTGTAGAACATAAGGATATCCTCCATGATCCACATCAATCATGGATTGTAGCAGACATGCATTGGACAACACCATTTAGCATATCTTTCCATGCACAACCTCTTCCAATCCTTGGTCTGCAAATATGTTGGCTTGCATAAAATTTGATGAAATTCTTTTGCTCAAACAATTGAACTTATGTTGGATTCTGGAGTAACTTTGACATACAAATTATGTTTTCTATTCAGCTGCTACTATTTTTGCTTTTCCTTGTTTGATAAATAAGGTTTTCAACCATTTTGTATTATTTGGTGTTGCCCTTTCCTAAACACTAATTTACTAATTTTCCCTCTATTTAGGATGATGTGCCAAGGAAAACATGTCAAGGACCTCGCCCTGGGGTTGGAGTTCCTGCACTTGCTTACATATAAAATGCTGTGGTCTTCTATTATTTTTGTTATGTTCTAAAAGTTGTCTGGAAAAATTTTATTGTTCTTGGATATTTTTGTTTTTTTGAACTTAAGGAGTCAAGTGATGCTTGAGTTGATTTTTGGCACTACTGATAAGACGCAAAGATGCGGGCATAACTTGCTTTTTCCCAACATATTTTCCTGTTTTGAATTGGCTTGAAGCTTCGGTAGGTTTATTGAATTTCAAATGTGCCAATCTTTACTATTTACCTTGAATTCAGATTTTATGGCATAACAAAGTCAACATAAGAATTAGCAATCTTTTATAGTAATCTCATGGATTAAATAAGTGAATAATGACACTTGAGCTCGGGTATGATCCCGGGTTTGAGTTCGGGCTCGGGTATGATCCCGGGCTCGAGCTCGGGCTCGGATACTATCTCGGGTTCAAGCTTGAGCTTGGGCTCGAGCATGATCTCGGGCTCGAGCTCATGTCCAATCCTTCATCCGTCAGGCTCGCGATACTCAAACTCGAGTTTCTCGATGACACTTCGAGCTCGAGCTCGAGTTCTAGAATTCCAGGTTCGACGAGCTCGAGGTTAAGTAAAAGGCACTCGAGCCGAGCTCGGGTATTGGTAATACCCGACTCGACTTGAGTGTCATAACATCCCTAGGGGAGGATATGCCACTCCCCCTAACTGTCATCATTTTTCGATCAAGTTACCCCTTGTACGAAAAGTAATCTTACGCCTAAATAAAACAATATGTATAATTCATTAATTCAATTATTTCGATAATATCAATCGTTGGCTCACGTGACAGGGAGAGGAAAAGAGAGGGGAGAGAGAGATAGAGAGAGAAAGATATAAAGAATAGTAGGGAGAGAGGTGCAATTTCTATGAACCAATCTCATTCTCCTCAAGAGAGAGAGAGAGAGAGGGGGGGAAGAAGTTCCGAAGAAAGAGACAGAGACAGAGAGAAGAGAGAGAAAATGGGGTCTAGAGAACTAGACATGGAAGAGGAAAACTCTCTGCAAAGGAGCACCAAGAAAATTAAAGCCAATGATGAAAGAACCATTGAAGACAAACTTAAAGACATAGCCATGCAACACCATAAGCCATCTTTCAAGTAGTTGTTCATGGGGAAAAATCAATTCTTCAGCAATGTAGACCTCTCCTTTGAAGTTGCCTCAGTCTCAGAGGAAGAGCTCATGAACTCAGAGCCTGCGATTAATGCAAATTCAGTCCAAAACATTCTAAAAGTAGCAATTGCAGATGGCAAACTTAAAGAATTATGAAAATCATCGAAGCAACCCTTATCGTAAAACTGTTAGGTCAGAACATCGGTTATCACCTACTGAAGCCAAGATAAACTCTTTGTGGAAACCTAAAGGTCCTATATAACTCTTAGACTTAGGGGAATCCTATTTCCTCTCAAGATTTACACTGAAACAAGACCTTCTGAAGGCTCTTGCTGGAGGTCCCTGGATGGTCCATGATCACTACCTTGTGGTCAGGAAATGACACCCATGGTTCACCTAGAAAAAGCTAAAATTGAGCATGCAACTGTATGGATTAGACTGCCTCATCTGCCGATCAAATTCTGTAATGAAGATATCCTATTCGAGATTGCAAGTAGTATAAGCAAGCCTATCAAAATAGACTCCAACACAGTTAATACTCTGCGAGGGAAGTATGCAAGAGTGTGTGTTGAAATTGATCTCAACAAGCCCCTAGTCCCTAGAGTTCAGATCAGAAACAAGATACAGCAGGTAGAGTATGAGGGCCTCCACACCATTTGCTTCAAATGTGGACGAGTGGGGCATAATAAAGACACTTGCAAGGAATCATCAACGCCAGAAAACTCATCTCAAATGCTGAAAAATGATGATCAAAGCAACTCCAGATCAAGAAACTCCGATGACAGTCAAAGAGAGGAAAGTCTGGGACCTTGGATGCGAGTCCCAAGGAGACAAAGATTACCCAAAATTGGCAATGGGAAAGGAAAAGAACAAAAATCACAACTGCATAACAACAAATTTGGAAGTCTAGCAGTTGACTATGCTGTTTTGGGAGAGAAAATCACTAATCAAATGGCTCCAATCGATAAAGTCCCCAGCACAACAGCCCCAGTTGTTCTAAAGACATCTTCAAGAGCTCATGCAAGAAAGGACAAAAGTAATGCTGCAAACAAAAGACAAAAGGATGATAAACAAAGGGATGAAGTTAACGTACCAAACAAAACTCATAAGCAAAAATGGGTAAAGAATGGGACAATTCACCACATGCCTTCTGAAAAACTAAGGAATATGGGAACTCTCATCAAAGGAAAGGAAGTGTGCCATCCAGAGAAAGCCCTTCAAATTTGGGCTAAGAACCCCAAATGCAAGCCCATCACAGTTGAGAATCCATAGTCCCACCCAAGACAAACTAGTTCAGCACAACTGGGCTCTCCTCACTACAAACCCACCAATGAACAATCCCCTTTTTTCTCTTGAGCTCGGACCTAATAATAAGCTCAATAACAGAAATTTGGAAGAAGAGGAAATGTGGTATCTAGATCGGGGAGAAACAAGCAGAATTAATGAAGCTGAAACAAGCAAGGGTGATAATGAGATGGCTTTTTGTGACGAAGAAGAGAATGAGTCTGACTCTGAGACTGATTCAGCAGAAAACATGCTGGATGAAGACAAAACTATCATGTCTGGACACCTTTCTCTACCTCTCACCTAATGAGACAAAAACAATAATGTGGAACCATTGTGGTATTGGAAATAATAAGTTCAAGAAAGTTGGGAAAGAATTATGCAAAGTGCATCATCCTGACATCATTTGCTTGGTTGAAACCAGAGCAGAGAAAATGGACTTCCCAAAGTTCTTAAATCTCAGGGGTTAGACAAGGACTTCATTATCCTGGCCAATGGGCAAAAAGGAGGCTTGTGGCTCTACTGGAACTCCAGTAAACTTAATATCACCATTAGAGAGTATACAAACCAAGCCATCCATTGCATTGTTGATGAAGATAGCAAAAGGTGACTCATATCCCTTGCCTATGTTCAGCCTACAAAACCTGTAAGGAAGCTTTTTGGGAAGACACTGCCATGTATGCTAATAATGTTGATCTCTCTTGGTTCCTCATAGGACACTTCAATGACATAGCAAAATGATGATGAAACTAGTAACCTCAAATTAAAAGTCAGTAAAAGAGGTCAATGGTTCAAGCTGCAATGGGACAAATGCAATCTTAGAGACATAGGAGCTGCAAGTCCTAAGTTTACTTGGGTCAAGAAAATTGAAGGTAAAATTACTCTCCAAGAAAGATTGGATAGGGTCTTGGCAAATCACCAAACTTGTATCTCTTTCTCTGAGATAAAAGCCATTAATCTAACCAGAATTCATGGAGATCACAATCCATTTATGTTGCAAACTGACCTAACCCACCCTCCTAGCAAACAAAGCAGACCATTCAAATTTCAAGCTACTTGGCTTACTCATCCCTACTTCAATGAAGTCTTTGATGAAGCTTGGAATTTTGTAAATTCCCTTCTGCAAGCCCCCTGGATCACGACTGAGGAATTAAAAACTTGGAACAATAGTATCTTTGGGAACATCTTCCAAAGGAAAAGGACCTTATAAGCCAGACTCAGAGGCATCCAATCTTCAAAGCAAGTACTCCTCTTTTTTGCAATCCCTCGAGCACGATCTTCTCTCTGAATATCATAAAACTTTGGACCAAGAAGAAATGCTATGGTACCTAAAGTCTAGCATCAACTGGATATGTTATGGGGACAGAACACTAAGTTCTTCCACGCTGCTGCAAAGATAAGAAGAAATGCAAATAGAATAGCTAGCCTTAAGATCAATGGGACTTGGAGCCAGGATCAGAATGAGCTGATGAATCATGTCTTGGAATACTTTAGCAATCTCTTTAAGAGCAAATATGTCTCCCCTCCCAATAGCAGATATCTCCGCTACAAGTTCAGAATTTCAGAGGAAGACCACAACTCTCTGATGAAAGATATCTCTAATGAGGAAATTAAGTATGTTGTCTTTGCTATGAAAGGGCTTAAATCTCTTGGTGCTGATGGCATCCAGCCTCTTTTCTTCCAAAGCAGATGGGATACAGTCAAGTACAACATCTTCACCTTTATTAAGGAAGCCTTCAGAGATGGCTTTTTTCACCCTAAGTTCACTAAAGCCCACATAGTTCTTATCCCTAAGTGAAAAGGCCTAAAAGTGCTCATGACTTTAGACCTATTAGCCTCTTAAATACCTCTTATAAGATCCTTGCTAAAGTTATTGTTGAAAGATTGAGAATTTTCTTTCAATTTGTCATAGGGCCTCAACAAAGCAACTTTCTCCCAAATAGAGACACCATAGACAACATCATCATCACGCAAGAGATTATTCATACCATCCGCAACTCCTAAAGTAAGAAGCCTAAAATGGTGAGGAAGATTGATATTTAGAAAGCCTTCAACAATATCAGCTGGAGCTACCTTGGCCAAGTCTTACTAGATTTCAACCACCCTCATAATCTAATCAATCTCATCATGCATTCTGTAACTAGCTCAGAAGTCTTTATTCTTTGGAATGGTGGTGTCCTCCCTCCCATTAAACCTGGTTAAGGGTTAAGGCAAAGTGATCCTCTCTCTCCCTATCTCTTTATCCTAGCTATGGAGAGACTTTCATATATAATTAAAGACAGAGTAAGGAAAGGAGACTAGAAGCCCATTAATCTAGCCAGGAGAGGCCCTGTCATCTCTTACCTCTTTTTTGCTGATGATCTTATAATTTTTGCTGAAACTGACCACCACAACATGTAAAGTGTGATCAGTTACTTACAAGAATTTAGTAAGGAGAGTGGCCTTTCTATATATCCCTCCAAATCCAAGTTTTGGATCTCCCCGAAAGTCCCCTGGTCCCTTAAAAGACCTTTGGTAGATTACAGCAACTTTAACTGAAGATCTGGGTACTTATCTTGGAGTCCCCATTATCCACAAGAGAGTAGGAAGAGACACTTACAAGCCTTTTGAAGATAAAGTCCAATGCAAGCTTGCCAACTGGAAGATAAACCTTCTAAGCACTGCTAGTCGAGCCACTATCATCAAGTCTGTTATCTCTTTAGTCCCAATTCACAACATGCAAACTTCTTGGCTACCTAAAGGCACCTGTAAGTTTTTGGACAAGTTTAGCAGAGGCTTCATTTGGGGAGATCTTCCTAGAAGGAGAAGAATTCACCTAATTAACTGGGAGCAAGCTTGCAAAACTATACATGAAGGAGGTCTGGGATTGAGAAACACCAGTAGAAACAATATTGTCTTGCTCACCAAACTAGCCTGGAGAGTTTCTCAAGAAGATAAAGCTCTTAAGTGTCAAGTCCTTTGTTGCAAATACCTTCAGAAAGAAAGCTTTCTATAGCACAATCACAAGCCTACTTGCTCCAATGTTTGGAGGGGTATACTTAGAAGCAAAGCTTGTCTGTTGCAGGGCATCAAATGGAGAATTGGTGATGGCTTAGACATAATGTAACACTACACAAAAAAAAAAAAAAAAAAAGTCAAAATTAGGGCTTAAAGCCCTAATTCTTTTTAATTTTCTCTCTCTCTCTCTCTCTCTCTCTCTCTCTCTCTCTCTCTCTCTCTCTCTCTCTCTCTCTCTCTCCCTCCCTCTTTCCCCCTTCTCTCTTTTTCTTCTCCGCCGCGGCCGCTACTCTCCTCCTCCGCCGCCCACCGTCTCGCCTTCCTCCCGCCACCGCACGCCGCCCACTGCTGCAGCGCCCTCCCGCGAGCAGCTCCTTCCTCCACGCGAGCGCTGCCTCCTAGCGCGCAAGCCCAGCACGCCACAGCTCGCGATTTCCCGCGAGCCAGCGCGCAAGCCAGCGCGCCACAGCTCGCAATCTCCCGCGAGCCAGCGTCCCGCGAGCCAGCGCGCTACCCCTGCTCGACCCAGCTCGTGACTCATCGCGAGCCAGCGCGCGACCCAGCTCGCGACCCAGCGCGAGCTAGCGCACGAGCCAGCACGCGACCCAGCTCGCGACCCAGCGCGAGCTAGCGCGCGAGCCAGCGCGCGACCCAGCTCGCGACCCAGCGCGAGCCAGCGCGCGACCCAGCTCGTGACCTAGAGCGAGCCCTAGCCCGTGAGCGGGCCAGCCCACCAGCGGCCCAAGGCCCAGTCCAGCTGCGGCCCACTGCATCCCGCGAAGCCGCTGAGGCCAGCAAGCCGGGCTGAGAGCCCATGAACCACCAGCGGGCCAGCCCGCTAGCAGCCAGCCCACCGGCCCGCGAGCCCGTGACGGCCCGCGAGCCCGCGACCGGCTTTCCCCTTCGAGAGCTCACCTGCATCTTCTGTACGGCAGGTAACGACTGTATTGATTGAAGTTCTATGGTTTACTGTTAGAAATTTAGTGGTTTCTAATACATCTGAAGTTTGGGAAATATTACAGGTTTTAAACCAACCCGACGGGCGAACGACAGCTAGGTCTGACACCAGAGGAACCCTAGGTGAGAGATGAATAAATTTTGATTGATAGAATCCCTTATTAGGGTTTTAATCGCTATAAATTTGACGATTTGATTAGGTTTGTCTTTTGGAGAGTCGTTGAAAAATAGGGATTGACCACCCTCCCTAGATATGTGAGTGGGATTCTAATCTCTTGCATAAAATAGTAAAACGTATTTTCTGTCGCATTTTCGATAAAACATGCTTTGATATGCATTCGTTGACGTGTGATATTAAATTTGGAAATCTGTTTTGTGATTTTTGGAGTGTCTTGAATTATATTTGCAATGACTATGCATCCATGGTTTGAGATGAATCAATAATTGTGCCATTATTTGAAAATGTATAAATTTCATTTTATACCAATGTATTGATATGCTGTTTTGAAATGAATTTGATGAGACGTATTGGCACGCAAATTTAAAAATGTTTTTGATGAACTATGTGGGTTGGATGCCTACTAGTTGTGCGATGATGTGATGATACTCGTGGGACGTTGTGCCCTGGGACGTTGTGCCCTTGTGATACTATGAGACGTTGTGCCCTGTGATATTATGATATTCTGTAGCTACGAAGGGCGTTTGTAGAGGCACGGGTTGCCCGGATACGCTTCTGCAGGAGGTATCCGCAAACGTCATTTATTCTAAAGGCTATAGGCGCGGCCGGTTGAACCCACTTAGGGGGAGGACGTGTATGACGCCACCGTCTAGCACCGGGCGGGGTCCTATACACGTTGATGAGTTGGCCCCAGCGAGCTCATGGCCAACGTCGGGGTAGAGAGCGTTTCAAAGTCTATGCATAATAAAACCCCCGACGCGCCTGTCCTTGGTCACGGTTGACCTTTGCCAGGACTATTTTTGGCTCGCTCTGACATTACTTGATTTTAAATGGATGCATACATGCTTGCTATCGTGTGTTTGATTAAATGATTTCAAAATGATAAATATATCATGTTTTGCTGCGAAGTGTAAATTGTTGTTTCGAATGATATTATTTGACACTTCAATTGTTCACCTATACTATTTATGCTGGATATTATCCCCCTCACTCACTGAGTATCTTCCCATGATACTCACCCCTCTATTTTCTCTCCTCAGACAGGTTTATTGTGATAGAGCGACGTTACAGGATCTAGAGCGGAGTTGGTATTTCCGACGGTAAGATTTACTTTTAATTTAGTTTCGACCCTGCGAGGTCTTGATATAGAGGTCCGTAGTTGGCCATGTACTTATTTTGGGATGACTGTATAGTTTAACTCTCATATTTCATTTGCATTGAGGCGATTGTACGTACTTGAACGTTACTTGGGAAATGTGATATATATCGTAGAAACTTAGGTCCGCTCGGTATAGCGGCTGTTCATGCTCTAGTTAGGCATGATAGTAGAGGTCTGTGGCTAGGTTTGTTTATAGTCTTGCGTTGTTCTGAATGTTGGCTGTGGTGTTTGTTGATTTTGGAGAGGCCGGGATGGCCATTTGTGTATTGTACAGGATGATTTGGATTATACAGGTATAATTGTACATGGGAAACCTCCGATTTATGGGGAGGTTCTGCCCAATTTTCTGTAAAAATACAGCCGGCATTCAGGGCAACGGGCGGCTGTTCACGATCCCGGTTTGGGGCGTGACACATAAACTTCGGGCATGATCTCTAGGTGGGAAAAGATAAATTAGCTAATCATTCTCTCATGTAGCAAGATTAGATTCCCAATGACTCCAAGCTTAAATGCTATCTGCAAAACAAGGATAACTAGAACCTTGAAGATCTCAAGAAGGTCCTTCCCCATTAGAAAATAAAGGAGATTAGGGCCATAATTCTCTCCTCTTTCAATCATCACGAAGACACTTTCGATTGGAAAGAAGCCTTTGATGCCAATTTCATAATTAATTCAGTTTATAATCTCCTCGGAGATGGCAACTCCCATCAAAGCAACCAGGACCCTCTTGAAAATAGATCTGGAGAATCCCTTGTCCTGAAAGAATTAAATTCTTCATTTGGCTTGTTAGCAAAGGGAAAATCCTAACAAACTTGGAAGAACTAGAAAAAGAATCTCCTCTGACCCTCTTTGCCCCATTTACAAAAGTTCAGATGAGTCAATCCTTCATCTTTGAAGAGATTGTAGATGGAGTAGAGAAGTCTGAGCATTAGTTGCTCCCATCAATCAGATAACTCCCCAATTTAACTCAAACTTTACCTCTGAATGGTTGATTCTCAATTTCAATAGATTGCACAATCCTATTCTTTGGATAATGACTTTCTCAACAGCCATCTGGCACATTTGGAAAGCTCGTTGCAAATTTATCTTTGACCAAACTCCTCTCAATGCTCATTACACCTTTCTCCCTAAGCAAATCTAGTTGGTCTCCTGGTCCCCGCCTCTTATGAATACTTTTAAGTTTAACACTGATAGCTCAGTTAATCTCAATTTTCATAGAGCTAGTGCATATGGCATCATAAGGAATTCTGAAGGTAAACGAACCATCGACTTCATGATTAATGTTGGCATCTCAAATAGTCTTATGGTAGAATTTTGGGGGGCTCAAAGAGGGTCTAAAGCTAGCTGATAACCGCAACATCAAAAGTCTGATCATCAAATCTGACTCCTTGACTTTAGTCTCGCTCCTAAACAATGATGTTCATAAGCATCATCCTCTCTTCCCTGCTGTAGAAGAATGCTCTCAACTCATCAGCAAGCTGGACCCCCCATGGTTCACACGTACAAAGAGAGAAACAAATCTCGCCAAGCCAGGTCACTTTATCCCCCAGGTTTGCACTCCTGCATGATCCTCCAAACAGCATTAGAAGGCTTCCGCATGAAGATGAAAGAGGCACCGTCTCTTTAAGGAGTTAGGCTTTTTGCTCTTTTTTCTTCTTGGGCTTGTCTTGATGTTTTGTTTCTTTTGGCCCTCTTTGAGAGAGAGAGAGAGAGAGAGAGAGAGAGAGAGAGGGAATAGAGAGAGAATATAAGGAGAGAGAAAAAGGGCTTCGAATATAAAAATGTCTTAAAATTATTATTTAAACTATCTTTACTAACTAATTTAACTAATTTCTATTAATTATTAATTATTTTTATTAATTAATCATTAATTTATTAATTATTAATTAATCAAACAAATTTTTAAACAATCTTTAGGCTATTACATTACCCTATCCCTATGATATAATCTAAAGAAAAGGACCCTATTCTTCTCCACAACTACAATAACTCGGCGCCTTTTCTTTGAGCTTATCAATTCCAGTTGTCCTTCATAATTTGACACCCGGCTTTACAAAACATCACATCATTCTAATGGAACTGAAATTAGAAAAATTTTAATAAAATAAAAAATTATACAAAAGCTTAATTAAACATGGGTGAGTGTGAAGATATTGACTACTGGGACAAATGAGCCATTATCTTGAAAATAGGTGGACATTTTGGTCTCACAATACAAAAGGAGATTCTTAGGATAGCTTCACAAATGTTTAATTAACAAGTGACTTACTAGAATCATAAAATAAAATACTAAAATTAAAAAATATATATTTTATTTTTTATTTATATTTGATGATAACAAGTAAAAAAAAAAAAAGAAAAACAAAACAAAATACGAGATTCTCTCGCAATTAGAAATAGCAAGGGAGAGGCGGTTTCTTTAGCTTTTCTTTCCTTCTTCGCCGCCATCTTCAGGGTAAGCTTTCTTCCGTCTCTCGGCCGTAGCAAACAAACAAATCACGAGAAAACACGTGGCATAAATGCCGTGAATTCTCCAGTTGGTCTTGGGAGGTTGACGCAAAACAGCTCTGTGAAACACCGACACATAATAATGTAGCCCAATTGCAAAGCCCACAAAGGTCTGGGCTAGTCCCAATGCCTTAAAGCCCAGCCCATTCTCATTCGAGAAAGCCACAACGAGGTACAACAACAAAAGCAGCAAGTACAAAACGTAAGCCAGAGTCTGCAGAACCTGTATCCAAAGGTACGTGGACTGCGATGTGGCGTAGAAAAACCTCAGTGGCTCTAGGCCAGTGACTATGGAGGACAAACAGAGTATTGAGAAGTAAATTGATAGGTAGACTTGGATGAAAATGAGGATTTTTTGGAGAGAGAAATAGGCTTTGAATTTGTTGAAGAGGAGAGAGACTAACGCGAGAGGGATCAAAATGAAAGCAGGACAGGTGATTGAAGCAACTGTGGGTGCATATTTTTTGCCGACCCATGGTTTAAACCCTTTTGTGATTTCTTTGTTGGCTTTGTTTAGGTAAACCTTTGAAGTTGTCGATATTCTCTGCAAATCTGGCAATATTGTTTGGTGAAATTTGTAGGGTAGGTCTCTGAATTCTGCAACTAAGTCGTCGTCTTCACTTTGCTCCATCCATTCTAGTTGTTTAGGTTTCTGGGCCTTTTTCTCCACTGTTTTTTTGGGTTGTGGGGTTTTAGGTTTGACCTCATTGGATTTGGATTTGGGTTGGGGTTTGGGTTTTTTCTTTGTTTCATCTTCCTCTTCTTGCTCGGTTGAGGAATTTGGTTGATTGGGTTTCTGGGTTTTTTGTTGTTTTGGTGGCTTTTGTTCAGTAATTTGAAGTTTTTCGGGGTTTTTGGATTTGAGCTCACTGGATTTGGATTTGGATTTCTTCACTAATTGGGTTTCCTCTTCTTGCTCACTCAATTCTACCTGTTTGGTTTTCTGGGTTTTTTGTGTTTTGGGTTTTTTGTCAGAATCCTCACTTTTTCCCAGGCTCTTGTATTTGAGCTCAGTGGGTTTTTTCTCAAAAAGAGATTTGGTGTCTTTGCTGAAAATGGAATTGGTGGTTTTGTTTTTGGAAGTGCTTGATTTGAGCAGATCTAAGGGTTTCTTGGTGAGAATTGATCTGGATTTGGTGGAATTTAAGGATTTGGAAGTGGAATTGAGCTTCTTGAGCTGGATTTTGGTGAGTAGAGTGGAAGACGTGATTGCAGTTATTGTCTTGGTTGAATTGGTCTTGGTCTTGGGTTTAATGAGTTTGGTTTGGTTGTTGAGGGATGAAGAAGATGATAAATTGGTGGTGGATTTCTTTTTGGGTTTTGGGTCTTCTTTTTCATCCTTCACTGTTTCCAACAGTCTTCTACTCACAAATTGTTTGGTCTGGCTCTGAATCTGAGACCGAGCTTCTGAATTTGTACAAACAGCAAGACTAGTAGACGCCAGTAGACCAAGATAGAGAAGCAATAGAACTTTTTTGAAATTGTACTCTACTGGAGCCATTAATGAGAAATCTCAGGCTTTGCTTCTCCAGATCTGTTTCTAAGATCTGTAAACATAAATTGGATCTGAGAGAGAGAGAGAGAGAGAGAGAGAGATGTAGTGAAGTGAGGGGTTTTTAATGTATATATATGTGGGCGAAGGACAAAATTAGCAGGGAAGTGGAAATTTTAATGCAATGTGGACTAGAGAGGTCACATGCTGCAACGTGTTCTTTGGTGGCCCGAGCTGTTACGACCTATCCTACGGCCCCATGTCTTCTTGCAGTGCAGATGGTCTGACCTGAAACCCAGAAAAATTTTTAATTATGATATTAAAATGTAAATAATTTTTAATTAAAATTATTTAATGTGACAGATTAATTCTTACATGATATTAATTGGACACATAAATCTTTTATATGAAAAATAAATTAAAAATAACCATAAAATAAGAATTATGTTATCTTTCCTACCCCAACAAAATTATCAATTAATTTAATGGGCTATTCATGGACTGGTCAAACTAAGTTAGGCAAAAATGGGCATTATTTTTGAAGCCGATGTGAAAGATCATAATCGATAAACTATTGTTGACAATCTTAGGTCAAGTCAAACAAGGAAGAGAAGAAGATTAACTATACTAAAATGGAGGAGATTTTCTAGGCATTCATGGATTAATACATCTATTTTGTTTTATCCCAAGGGAGGACTTCTCTCTTGATAGCAATGAAAGCTTTCTTTCCTCAATTTAAGGTCTCATGTTTGATCTGCAATCAACCCTTGACTTGTGTTACAAACTATTTTAGAATTTTTATTATTTTTTTGTCTTATTTAAACTTTTACAGAAATTATCATTATCGATTTTTTTCCTCAGTAAATAATCATATCTACATTGTACACGAATCACTCACCTTGTGCATAACTTTTGAAATTATATAATTTTAATTGACTTATCTTAATTTGATTTATTTATGCAATATATAAAAATTTCACATTCTTAAAAAATATATATTAATTTTCTTAAAAAAAGGAGCATAGGAGTGAATTGGGTAGCTTTAAGTTACCCAATTAGAAACTAAACCACAGGGGTTAAGTTACCCATAGTAGAAACTAAACCACTGGGGTTTACAGCTGTGATTTAGTATTAAATTATGAGTCGAAGAGGATAGCACTGGCAGTACATATTATGAAACAAGTGGGTCGGATGCATGATCTGGATGTTATAGTGATGATCGACCAATAGTTGAAATAGTTGACTAAATCGCTCATGCTACATTCTCCATATAATTGCAAAGCTCTGGAGTACAGAAAAGGAAATTCCACATCGGTCTACACACACACACACACCTACTTTGAAGTCGGTTTATAGTATATTTGACTTGTTAGTTTCAAAAATCAAAAAAAAAAAAAAAATCGTATAATATTTTATTAAAAATTTCATAAATTTTTAAATAAGTCGATTTTTATTAGAATTCAACAAATTAAATCAAAATTCTTCTTTTTTTCTGTTTTAATATTTCTCATATTTATTTTTTAAATGATCGATTTCTATTATTGAGATTAAAATTCAGTATATTGTTAAAAATTTCATAAACTTAAAATTATACATTAAAATAACTCTTATTATATAATTACAAAATAAATTAAATTTATTAAAATTCAATTTTTTTTCATTTAAAAAATAACTATTAATACAATCATCATTTTAAATCATTAGATATCAATAAATATACTATACTAACACTTAGTTCATCGGTGGCTAAATATTTGTATTTTTTAAATAAATTTTTATATTCAAATATTGTGTAAGGAGAAAATAAATATCGGAAGAGTTTTATTTTTTAAAAACTTAATTCAATTCAAATTGAATTTAATCAGAATGAATATCGAATTCAGTATAGTTATCTAAGGAGAATTAGACCTTGTTTCTCCGTTTATGCGAACAGGTACCAACACGAGATAAACAAATTTCTTAGAATTACTATATACAGCTCCACGAAGGAGCAAAATTAAGATTATCACTAAAATTTAAATCTGATTCATATTTAAAAGAAAAAAATCTATATAAATAACCATCGCACCAAGTTTTCTGATGTTGGCATATATTAAGTCTCCTTATGGAGACAATTTGACACTAATTGAATAAGTTTAACTTCATTATTAGAGGTTTTATTATTATTATTATGGATAAAGTGGGTGTCTTTTGTTAGGTCAAGTCATTGGCCTAGCTTTTTTTTTACTCTCATGAATTTAATTCATCGTCGAGTATTTAAAACTTTGTTCCAACTAATCTCGATCGAGCTGTTATCGAATTTCAATTGAGAGAAAACTCTCTCAATGTCGTTTTTACTACTACCAAGACTCGAATCCTGATTTTTAGTATGGAGTGTTAATATTCTTTCTACTACGTCTACGAAGCATAGGTGGTCATTGGCCCAGCTCGTTCCTTTTATTCTGAACCGTTCGATTATTGTCTTTTTGATCAGGACGGGATTCTTTAACTGAATATCCTCTCAGATTGGGCGATGCAATTTTACATTGTGGGTCCAGAGAAGATTTGGGGCCGGAGGGGAGAGAGATAGTAAATGGAGAAAATATTAACATGGTTACTCCTCTTATTACAAAAAATTT
The DNA here is from genome assembly GCA_033439265.1 of Dillenia suffruticosa. Taxonomy (NCBI): domain Eukaryota; kingdom Viridiplantae; phylum Streptophyta; class Magnoliopsida; order Dilleniales; family Dilleniaceae; genus Dillenia; species Dillenia suffruticosa. The sequence continues at coordinate 12,918,609 of JAVTVX010000027.1, read as the reverse complement.
TATTTGTTATAAAACATTTTTTGAATTACCAATTTTTTTTTTTTTTTTTTTTTTTGCTTTTTATACGATCTCGAAAAGGGAAAGAAGATACTTTTAGTTGAATTATAAGTTATTAATTCTAATTTTTTATTCATTGCATATTTATTTTATTACAATCCTATTAAATGTCCGCCATTCAACCAAGCACACAAAGTGACCAGTTTACAAAATATTGTAACAGGTGTTAGGAATCTATTTAAACTTCAGTTGTTTTTATTATTATATCTGTAATATTTTTTTCAGTAAATAAATAATTTAATTATGAAAATAATTTTTAAAAAATAAAATGTATATTAACAATTTTGATTATTTTAATAATTTTAACAATTTTATAAATTTAAATTTACCATTATATTATAAAATTTTTTAATTTTATTTAATTTTAATTAATTGTAATCTCAACTTTCTGAGACTTCCCTAGCTTTCTTCCAAATATATAAAAATATAAGTGCGACGCAAGTGGTCTCTTACCTAACCCTAAAACTGGTTACTGGAAAATTTGACTCTTTTCTCGGAATATTTAGGTCAGAACAGCGTGTGATTCCAAGCAAGCGAAGGGCGGTAAAAAAAATAAAAGCAGCCAAATCTACGTGTTACGGTATTTGTTATAGCAAAGTTAAAAAATAAAATTAACGATTAGTCGTTCTAATGAAATATGACGTTAAATTCTTTAATTAAAATTTTGGATTTGATTCACGACTTGAGTATGAAGCAACCTACGTTAGAATGATAATTCTCTTAAATAAGTCACTGTAAGTCTCGAATTGGTTTAATCAGAATATAACTGTGAATATCGGTCAGTATAATATAAAAAAAAATTAAAAAATAAAACATAGATTTTTTTTTTTCTTTTAAATCATATCAAAACTAATTGACGTATCATTTGGTATGCGCTTGATGAATTTATTTCTCTCTGCGCATAATTGGTCTGTTCAGGATATTTTCTCCATGCATAATTTGTCAATGAATGAACTTCTCACCTTAGTATATTCAAGAAGAGGGGATAATCAAATTTGAGAATCCTAGAAGTAGTGGTCGAGCCAAGATTTAACTTCAGGGGACAATATATATATGGATTTATAAATATATAAATTTATATATATGAATAAATTAAAATTATAGTAAATATAAAAAATAATATCTAAAGTGTAAAATATTAAAAATAAAATATATGATGACATTCTTAAAAAAATAATACATTTATTTTTTTTTGTTAAAAAATTTGGTAATTGGTCTCTCTGTGCATAATAAACTTAGTAATATATATAATATAATGAACAGACCAATGGTCTTATTTTTTTAGTAATGTATATAATATTACTAAATTTATTCTATAATTTTACTAAATATTAAAAATAAAATATGTGCATAATTGACAAATCATTGGAAATTAAAGAATAAAACAATATTACTGCTGCTACTTGAAACAGAAAGAGGGAGAGTACCTAAACGAAGACACTGGAAAATGATATGAGAGAATAACCATATATATATATATATATATATATAAAATGTTGACTTGGTAAACAAACGTAGAGATACTAAAACTACGACAAAAATGGGAAAAATGGAAAATCCTAAACCCTAACTACAAGATAATCCTAAATTGGATTAAATCCACTCTCTTGGCCTTCAAAAGAGAACAAAAATGGAAAAAGATCAGAGAGAAAAGAAAATCTTTCAAATATTCGACCCAACTAACTGGGACAGCTCCACAGAGTTTCAACTTGCTACATTTAACACGTTGTTGCTCTCATCATGCATTTAATTTTAGGTTTCGTCAAATTACATATTTGATATCCCACGTTCCAAACAGATCAAAGCAAGGCCATATTCTTGTCATGGACAACAGTATATGGACAACCTGCAAAGGATTCTTGAAAGAGGGGCTTGTTCTCTTCTTTCCATTTTTCTTTTTCTTGTTACACTGGGAAAGAGTAAGTTTCAACAAACTGTCATTGTACTTTTGGCGGCCAATGGGCTAAACTTGCTTTAATACCACTTACGTCATTGTACTAGGTTAGTATCAAGCACCTGCTCAGCACCTTGGGAGAGACGAAGAAACAGGGAAAGATTCCTTCCAATTTCCATCCTGTAAAACAGTAAATTAGCTTTCCCAAGCTCCTTAGCCTTGCAAAGGCCGTGAAGTAGACTATTGAATGCAACAACAGATGGAATGTATCCTGATTTCTCCATTTCACCGTCTCCCCCAACCGAACAAGCCCCTCTCTCTCTCTCTCATGGCGGAGGATGAGAAGAAACCTCCACTTCTCAGTGTCCAAGATCTTGCCGCTTCTCAGTCTCATCCCCGTGCTCCTATCTCCCTCTCTCTTTAAAACTTTTTTTATCTACTCTCTATCTCTCTGTCATGATCTTGACATTAGCCTCTTGTGTGCTTTTTCCAACATAATCGAGACCGTTGAAGGTGAAGATCGAAGGAAGACGCCATTTTCTTCTTCTTCTTCTTCTTCGAATCTGGGTTTTACATAAGAGAGGAGAGAGAGGAAAAAGGGTTTCATCCGTGAGTAAAAAGTGACAAAAATTTTTCTTAGGTTAAATTTGTGGTTTTATTTGTGGGTTTCCGTTAAAACTTAGTTTGATTTCACATAATCATTCTATAATTTTACTAAATCTATTCTATAATTTGCAAAGGCCGTGAAGTAGACTATTGAATGCAACAACAGATGGAATGCATCCAGATTTCTCCATTTCACCAATTTCCCCGACCCAAGAAGCCTCTCTCTCTCATGGCAGAGGATGAGAGGAAACCTCCACTTCTCAGTGTCCAAGATCTCTTCGCTTCTCAGTCTCATCCCCCTGCTCCTATCTCAAACTTTTTTTTTTATCTACTCATTACTAGAAATTCAGACATTAGCGACGGATATTTCTATCATTGAAAGTAAAAAATCTATCATTAAAAGATATTAGCGATAAATTTTTTCCATCGCTAAATTTATCTCAAAATATCACCTCACTAATTTTTATTGACATAATAACAATCCGTTGCTGATATTAGCGACGGAAAAAAATCCGTCGTTAAAAATATCCGATAGAAAATTCTGTCACTGATTCTTGAGCCCTAAAACACATGCTCAGCGATGGAAACAAATCATCGCTAAAAATATCCGACAAAAAATTTCGTCGCTAAAAATTGGAACCCTTGGACTCATGCATGTAGCCTCATGCGCACTCACCCTGCCTGGGACCTACCTGCCCCAGCCCTGCGCCCGCCTGTGCCCACATGTGCCCCACCCACCCATGCCCGCTTGTGCGTTGTCTCCTTTAATCTGCGAAAATTCCTTTTTCAGCGCTTTTGGGAGAAATCGAACCTATGCATGGTAAAAACATTAATAACATCACAACCATCGAACCATTGACACTTCTGCTCATTCTTTTTTTGTTTTATTTTTTATCTTTATCACACAATTTTTAAAATAATAAAATAAAATAAAATAAAATAATAATTTATTATAAAATAATAAATTAATATCTTAAAATAAAATAATAAAAATTTTTAACAAAATAAAATACTTTTATTTTTCTACAAAATAAAATAAAAAGAAAAAGAAAAGGAATGATTAAATAAAAAATAAAAAAATAAAAAATAAAATCCATCGATAATCTGTTGTTAAAATTTTCGTTGGTAATCCGTCGGTAAAATTTCCGTCCATAATCCGTTGTTAAAATTTTTATCAGTAATCCGTCGCTAATCTATCGCTGACAACTGTATATATATATTTTTTATTTTTTATTTTTTTAACCCTTCAGTACTATACCGACGGATTAGCGACGAAAATTTTCCGTTGGTAATCGGTCGTTGATAGTTTTATAGATTTTTTTTTCTGTTTACCACATTAGCAATGAAAATTTTTCCGTCGCTAATTTTTTGGTATTTAGTCCGACGTTAATCCGTCGCTATTACCGATGGATTTTTTTTCATTGGTAATTTTTCGTCGCTGATGATATATTTTCTTGTAGTGACTCTCGCTCTCTCTATCTCACGATCTTGACATTAGCCTGTTGTATGTTTTTTCCAACAGAATCGAGACTGTTGAGGTGAAGATCCCAGGAAGAAGCCATCATCATCATCAGAGAGAGAGAGAGAGAGGGGAGGGGGAAAGGGTTTCATCGGTGAGTAAAAAGTGACGAGAATTTTTCTTGGGTTTCATTTGTGGGTTTCCATTAAAACCCATTAATTTAGTTAGGTTTCACAAAACTAATGTTTTGAGAGGTTTGATTCCGAAACCTTGATTCTCATTTATTTAACTTAAACAATTTATATAGATTTCAATCTCATTCATGATTCTTATACCTATTTATCAAACACCATTTTGGATATAATGTAACATTGAATATCAGTTCATTGGGTAAAAGGGCAGTACCAAGGTTGAATCCATTCTCAAAAGGGGGCAATCAATACTTGAAAGAGGCGCGAAGAAGGCCATCACATCCAAGGAATGTAGCCATGCTCAAAAGGGCCGAGGAGCACTAGTAGCACATGTTTGCTTACGCCAACACAAAAGTGTGCATCGTTTCATAAGTATTATGGTAGAATGTTATACTTTTTTAATTAAAAATATCGAATTTGAACTATTAAAATAGAGAAATGAGATTTAAAAGAGTTAATCTCTTAATAGATCTTATAGTATTCAAACAAAATTAGTTGAATAAAATCTAAATATCGATTGATAATAAGAAAAATCTACTTGAAAAGAACCACAAATGTGCCGGCTCAGGCCAAGTTTGGATCTATTTCTTTGGTTGCTATTGTGGGATATGAGGTTGGTACATCATTGATTAGTGTGCGGAGTTGTAATACAAATTGGAACAACAATACATTTATACATCATTTTATTCCATTGTTTTTTAACCTTTTAAAGAATTCAATATCTACTATTGAATTACATGAAAAGAGAAAATGATATGAGACTTTGAAACGCTATTCAAAGCCTTTTCTCCTCCCATATATGTTTTGTTAAGAAATGAAAGAAATGAAATAGTTGTGTACATGGTAGAGTATGTTTATCAATGTTCTATATATATAACTACAACTTTGTTACAAGCAAATATAATGATTTTATTGAACTTCAAGAACGTGAGGTGTAAATTTACCAAACAATACAACCCTACTAATGGTACCCGATTTAACAGAGAACTTTCTTCATTCCCATAAGATTTCAGTTCTCTTATTATCATCCGATAAGGAAGATAATTTTTGACAAATTCAAAGCTTCCTTAATCCCTTAAAATTGTAATTCTTTTGGCCTCTCAATAAGAAGGTAAACCTTTCTAAAATTCTAAAATTTCTTTAATATCAAAAGATTCTAAAATTTTTAAAAGTTTTGTTACCACAATATCTATTATTTCGGAAGATATCAGTCAAAAAGAAAATTAAAGTTTTTTACACCCCTTGAATAGAGCATAGGCAATCCATAAGGGGGCAATTCTCCACAAGCACAATAACTATGACCGTACAATATTCTTTCTCTTTCAACATACACATCTTGGAGGTCCAAGAAGGCTAGTCAATTCTATACTTTCAAAGGTATGGCTCCATACCCGATTATACACCATCAAAAGTACGATTTTTATACCAATTCTATATATAATAAGAGGTATGGCTTCATACATATACACTTGAATTATATCACATGGCATACATGCACAAACGGGTACAATTTTATACTGGATTATACACATATCATATATTTATTATCTCTCTCTCTCTGCATACTACACATAGAGGACTACACAAGACTATAGCTATCGGCTATTTTCAGTCTTTATTTTATATACTTTTACTGACTTGAGTGTCAGAATCTCTTCATCGGACCAGTCCCAACGGGATTTTTACAGGTTTCCCACCCGAGAAGATCCGGCTAACACTGTCGGCACAGACTCTCTATTTGAGTCAAAGAGTAGGTATCCGAGGGGGCAAAAATCACCTCTAACAGATTGACACTATCCATAAAAATAATAGACTAACTAGGTGTGAAAATTTCACGCCCTGTTTCGTTTCATCTCTCTCTTAGCACCATACCATTGTAGAGGTGATGTCTCTAAAGACAAACATGAGGGGGAGCGTGCTTGGTATTCAGTAGAATTGTAAGAATTTTTTTGCTCGGTATATCTAAACTTATTTGGATCTCTCTCTCTTTATACACCTCCACTATCACTTGGTAACTGTTATCTCTCGGAGTATTACTCTATTTCTCCACTACTTCTCGGTACATTATCCCTAGTACATACATTTCCTTACAAATGGAACTTGTAAAACTTGCCCTTGGTACATCTTCTACTCTTGGTGATTGCCATCATTTGGTACATACGCAGCCCACTATTACTTTGTCAACACTTTAGTACTATTAATAAATTGCTCTTATCTGAAATCTTGTTTTATGTCTATCGCGACAATAATATTAATACTCTATATATTATGTCACTTTCTCATTACATCCTAACTAACCACGGTTTAGACCCTTATGCCCATAAGGCTTTAGTCCAATGCTCCCCTTCTTTTGCAAACACAATCGCTCGAGTCCACGCCTCACAAGGATTCCACATCCAAGGTGTAATGCCTCCGAATATTATCGACGCAATGCCTTGAACACTACTCATATTCAAGGTGCAAAACCTCTGAATATTATCGGTGCAACACCTGGTATGCTACTAACATTCAAGACGCAACGTCTCCGAATACTTTGGGCACAATGCTTTGTACACTACAACATTCAAGGTGCAACGCCTCTAATAATTTTGTAACAATGCCCGATACACTATACATATTCAAGATGCAATGCCTTTGAGTACTCTCGGCTCAATACCAGTACGCTATACACATTCAAGGCGCAACGCCCGTGAGTACTCTCGGCGCAACGCCCAATATACTATACACATTCAAGGCGCAACGCCTCCAACTCCTTGTCTGACACAATGCCAACGAGCTCTCTCTGCATAACTCCACAAAACTCCCTCAGCTCTCCATTACATCTAGGTTTTGCACCCACTCTATCGGTTTTCTATATGATATAGGTCCTAACACTTGGATTCAACTCCGTTTCACTTGGTTTTCTGTCTATATATAGCCTCTGGGTTCCAGATGGGATTTAATTCCTTTTCTCTCACCTTTCTATATGGGGTTCTTACCTTGGATGGAATTCAACTCCTTTTCTCTCAACACTACATAATGACCATTGCAATATCACCTCCGTATATATTCTCTCGGCTCCGATACTTAATAGTCTCTCAGCTTTGATACAAGATAAGGGTTCTAACACTCTCTCTCACGATTACAAAACCTTTCAAGACAACTTAACACTAAAGTTATTTTATCTCAACACAATCTATTTTTTTATTGATTAAATTTTTATATATCATGCAAGTACATTACTGATAGGAACAAAATAAGTGTAATATTTGTAATTGATTTTTATATTATTTTGAGAAAATATTACACTAATTGTGGTGATTGATATGTTAGATTAATCAGACAAAAGGCGGGGAGAAATATGAAGAAAAAAAGACTTAATTGGAGCAATTATGTAAGGATGAAAGAACAGACAGAAATGACTTTTCATTAGCACGTGGACGCGCTGAATTTAAGGAGAAATACAAGACTTTTGAAGATTTTATTTTTCATTCCTAATATTTAGGAATGTGAAATTTTGAATCGTTGTAATTATTTTATTTTACTTAAAGTTTTTAGAATTTTATTCTTTAGGATATTTCATTCAATTTTGGAGAATATTATGGAGTAATTTTACTAAGGTAAAATTGTAGGAATTACTATTCCTTTAGGGTTCCAGCCGCACACCCACTAGAGGAGATATTTAAGCTTTGTATTATTGGCTTTTGAGGAGTGAGCAGAAGTAGGAAAACAACAGGTTGCTACCTTCAGCCGGGAAGTAATTCTTGGTTATTTTCTTCATTCCTTAGAAGCAACATTTATTTTTTGTGAGTTTTCTTTCATTATATTTTCATTTTAATTCATTTTCTAGTCAAAAGATTATTGAACCCTTGATGAATGATGATTGTGAGATTTAAATTATCTTATTTGCTTAATATTTGTGGGTATTTATTTAATCTCTATACTTAATGTTTATGATTGTTTTGGAATTGTTAAATAGAGGCCTATATTTAATAACCCTAGAATAATCTACTACCATTTAAAAATAATAAGATTTGTGTGTTTTTAATGGAGTGCTAATTGACATAATTTTATGACCTCGCAAGTGATAGGATTTATGTCAATAGATTAGATAATCTAATTTAAATAAATCCAAATTGGAATTTACTGATTAGAATTGGGTCTCTCTAGATCGTAATGCTGTCGGAACATTAAATCCAACGAGGGTCTCTTGGGTTGTCTTTCGATTAGGGAAGTAATTAACGATGGTATCTTGATTACCCAAGAAGTACGGAGAGATTGGTCGTTTCGTGGTACATAGCGGCTATAATCAATTTATTCGCATAATATCGAGTAATTTTTGTATCGATGATCAATCAAACACATCAAGGCTGAAATAACTCATTTGGCTATATTTTATCTTAATTGACATCTTTTCCTTTAATTGATATTATCTCATCATTTTATTTTAGTAAATTTTCAGTGATTTATTTGCTTAGTTATTTTAGATTATTTCATCAAAACCCCCCATATTTTATTTTCATTTTTATTAAAAGAAATAGATCTGCCGTTCTCTGTGGATACGACCCTATTCGCGCTATATTCGTATCGTTTGAAGTAAGTATTTTATATTTGGCTGTTTGACGACACACCAAATTTTGGCGCCGTTGTCGGGGAACGGTGTTGATAGATTTATTTCTTTTAAAATTTTACTTTCGTATTTTTTTTTGGTATATGCCTCGTTCTGCTTGTATAGGTGAACTTGTGTTTGACCTAGAGATCGAGAAAACAGCCTGAAAACTGAAAAAGGAGACTCAAGAAGCAAAGAAGACAGCAATTTCATTACTAGGAAACAATCTGGCCAACCAACTCTTAGACTCAGACGTTGATGTTGAAGAGAAGGAGGTCAAAGAAACAAATATGGCAGCTCAACGGACTTTAAGGAAGTTGGCAACCCCTGAATTTAATCAGCAACCTTTGTGCATTAATTTTTCCAATATTACAACTCCATTCGAATTAAGATCTGGACTGATTCATTTATTGCCTAAATTTCATGGTCTTGCAGGGGAAGATCCTCACAAACATCTTAAGGAGTTCCACATTGTCTGTTCCACTATGAGACCATAGGGAGTAACTGAAGAATAACTTAAACTTGTTGTTTTTCCTTTTTCTTTGATAGATAAGGCTAAGGATTGGCTCTTTTATTTGCTTTCTAGCTCTATTACTACTTAGCCTGACTTGGAGAGGATATTTTTAGAAAAATTTTTAGAAAAATTTTTAGAAAAATTTTTTTCAGCGTCTTGTGCAGCTATTATTAGAAAGGAAATTTGTGGAATAAGGCAGTATAATGGGAAACCTTATACGAATATTGGGAAAGATTTAAACAACTATGTGCTAGCTGTCCTCAACATCAAATTTCAGAGCAGTTGTTGATCCAATATTTCTATGCTCTTTCCCCAATGGAACGGAACATGATCGATGCTGCGAGTGGAGGAGCATTGGTGAATAAGACACCCGATGATGCATGAAACTTGATTTCAAACATGGCGGCCAATGCCCAACAATTCGGAAGGAGACAAGAGGCCCCAAAAAGGGTCAATGAGGTTAGTAGTTCTTCTCTCGAACATAAAATAGATTCCCTAACTTTTATTGTGGAAAGGTTGGTTGTAGGATAAATTCAACAAGTGAAAGCATGTGGTATTTGCTCGAACATGGGACACCCAACCAATATGTGTCCTACTCTTCAAGAGGAGTGCAACGAACAAATGAATGCAATTGGGGGATTTCTGAGACAACCACAACGGAAGTATGATCCCTATTCAAATACCTATAACCCTGGATGGAAGGATCATCCAAATTTTAGTTATGGGAATCGACAACAAGGGTTTCAACAGCAACCTCGACAACAATTTCAATCGCATCAACTCTCCTCAAATCAAGGTATGTCTATAGAAGAAATTGTTAAAAGTTTGGCTAACAGCACTCAATTGTTTCAACAGGAAATCCAACGGTTGCAACAGGAGAACCAACGATTTCAACTAGAGACAAGAACCAGCATCAAAAAATTGGAAAATCAGATGTCGCAATTGGCAACAACCGTAAATCGAATGGAGAAAAACAATGGGAAACTACCCTCTCAAGTAGAAATCAACCCGAAAGAAAACGTGAGTGCTATGGAAGACAAGAATGAAGGGAAAATGCAGGACGACTCATCAACAATTGAAGAAGACAAAGAGGTTGAACAAAATAAAACATCAAAATTGGCTGAATCGGCCGCAAAGGTAAGTAAAGAAACCGATACTTCTAAGACTAGAGTTGTAATTCCACCTCCTTTTCCTGGTAGGTTAGCAAGATCGAAGAAAGAGAATGAGGAGAAGGAAATCTTAGATACTTTTCGAAAAGTGGAAATCAACATCCCGCTCTTGGATGCGATCCGACAAGTGCCAAGGTATGCAAAATTTCTCAAAGAACTATGCACTAGGAAGACAAAACTAGGGGGCAGTGATAAGATTTGTGTTAATGAGAATGTTTCAGCCATCATCTAAAGAAAATTACCCCCTAAGTGTAAGGACCCTGGTATGTTCACCATACCAATAATCGTAGGGGTTAAGAGTATAGAAAAGGCAATGCTTGACCTAGGTGCATCAATCAATGTTATGCCTTTAACTGTTTTTAGGTACTTGAATTTAGGACCTTTGAAGAAGACTAATGTGATCATACAATTAGCTGATAGGTCCACATCATATCCTGAAGGAATTGTTGAAGATGTCTTAGTGAATGTCAATAAATTAATTTTTCCAGTTGATTTTTATATCATTGACATGGATGATACTTGTTCACCAAACCCTGCTCTCATATTGCTTGGAAGGCCTTTTATGAAAACAGCAAAAACTAAGATTGATGCTGATAAAGGAAACTTGTCATTTGAATTTGATGGAGAAATTGTCACATTTAATATTTTTCATACCATACAACATCCAAATGATTTGGATCCATTTTTCATGTTAGCATTATTGACTCTGTTGTGAATGAGAATGTTGAACAACATTTGGTACTTGATAAACTTGACCTTGTGCTGAAAAAGGGATAGACAAATAAACAAACCGAGGTAACTTGAGATGAAGACACCGAGGAAACTATCATGGCTTTGCAGTCTACACCGGAGTTACCCCTCAGGCAAGTCAGTAATTTCCTAGCATTACCTTTTTCTAACGAGAAAATTCTTCCTTCTACAATGCAGGCCCCAAAGCTCGAGTTGAAGCCTTTACCTGAACATCTTAAGTATGCATATTTGGGTGACAACGAAACCCTACTAGTAATCATAGCCAAGGACTTGACCGAAAATCAAGAAGAGAGCTTAATGAGGGTATTGAGAGAATACAAAATGGCCATTGGATGGACCTTGACAGACATAAAAGGTATCAGCCCTTCTGTGTGTATGCATCGTATTCTACTCGAATCCGATTCCAAACCGGTAAGAGAACCTCAACGAAAACTCAATCCCACCATGAAAGAAATTGTTTTGAAGGAAATTTTGAAACTGTTAGAGTTAGAAATTATATATCCTATTTCTGATAGTCAATGGGTAAGTCCGATTCATGTTGTCCCCAAAAAGAGTGGAATTCAATTGGTAAAAAATGTGAACAATGAGCTGGTACCAATGAGACTTCGGACCGGATGGCGAATGTGCATTGACTTTAGAAAATTAAATACCGCCACTCGGAAGGATCATTTCCATTTACCCTTCATTGATCAGATGCTAGAAAGATTGGCGGGTAAATTGTTTTTCTGTTTCTTGGATGGGTACTCGGGCTATTATCAAATAGTTGTAGTTCAAGAAAATCAGGAAAAAACTACCTTTACTTGCCCATTTGGAACATTTGCATATCGTAGGATGCCCTTTGGACTTTGTAATGCACCAGGAACATTTCAAAAATGCATGATGAGTATATTTTCTGATTTAATTGAAGATTGCATCGAAATTTTCGTGGATGATTTTACGGTATATGGTGATTCATTCAATCAATAGATAATTTGTGTAAAGTTCTTAAGAGATGCATTGATACTAATCTAGTCCTTAACTATGAGAAATGCCATTTTATGGTGAAGGAGAGAATAGTGTTAGGTCATGTAATTTCTTCAAGAGGCATTGAAGTTGACAAAGCCAAGGTGGATTTAATTGCTAACTTGTCATATTCTACTAATGTGCGAGAAATTCGAAGTTTTCTTAGTCATGCAGGTTTCTATCGACGATTCATCAAGGACTTCTCGAAAATAACTCAACCATTCTCGAGATTGTTGCAACATGATGTTGTATTCGATTTTGGAAATGAGTGCAAGGAAGCTTTTGATACATTGAAAACTTTGCTAACTTTAGCTCCGGTTTTGCAGGTACCCAATTGGGATCTACCTTTTGAGTTGATGTGCGATGCAAGTCACTATGCTGTGGGAGCTGTGCTCGGACAAAAGGAAGGGAAGCAATCTCATGCCATTTACTATCATCAAGAACACTCGATCCAACGCAATGCAATTATACCACAACTAAGAAGGAGCTTCTTGCCATAATTTTTGCTTTTGAGAAATTTAGATCTTATTTATTAGGCTCTAAGGTTGTCATTTACTCTGATCATACAGTCTTGAAATATTTGCTTTCAAAGAAGGAGTCAAAACCACAACTTATCCGATGGGTACTGCTTTTACAAGAATTCGATTGGGAGATTAAGGACAGGAAGGGACTTGAAAATTCTGTAGCTGATCATTTGAGTCGCTTGGTGACAGAAGAAGAATCCTTACCTATATCTGAAACATTTCCGGATGAGCAATTGTTTACCCTACAAGGTAAGACAGGTAAGGAATCTTGGTTTGCTGACATTGTAAATTTTCTTGTAACTGGGATTCTTCCTCATGACCTAAGTATTGCACAAAGGAACAAGCTTAGAAATGACTCGAAGTACTACATTTGGGATGAACCATACTTGTGGAAAATAGGATCTGATCAAATCATTCGTAGATATGTGCCTAACGATGAAATTCATTCCGTACTTGCTCATTGCCATAGTCATGCATGTGGTGGTCATTTTGGTCCCAAAAGAACAGCTAGAAAAATTCTGGATAGTGGTTTTTATTGGGAAACACTCTTTAAGGATGCATACCAATATTGTAAGAGTTGTGTGAATTGTCAAAGGATGGGTAACATATCTTCTAGGGATGAAATGCCTCAAACCCCAATTTTATTTTGTGAAATTTTCGATATATGGGGTATGGATTTTATGGGACCCTTTCCTAGCTCATGTGGCTTTCTATATATTTTGCTTGCAGTAGACTATGTCTCGAAATGGGTAGAAGCAAAAGCTATCCGTACTAATGATTCTACGGTTGTTGTAGGTTTCCTTAAATCTAACATTTTCTGTAGGTTTGGGGTACTGAAGGCGATCATCAGTGATCAAGGTACATATTTTTGCAATCGTACGGTGGAAGCTTTAATGCGCAAATACGGAATTAATCACCGAGTAGCTACCGCATACCATCCTCAAATCAATGGGCAAGCAGAAGTTTATAATCGTGAGATCAAGAGCATTTTGGAAAAAACAGTAAATCCAAGCCGTAATGATTGGAGTTTACGATTGGAGGATGCACTCTGGGCCTATCGAACTACATTCAAAACCCCAATTGGAATGTCACCATACCGATTAGTCTTTGGTAAGTTATGTCATTTACCGGTTGTTATTGAACATCGTACTTTTTGGAAAGTCAAGCAATGCAACTTAGATGCCAAGGAAGTTGGACAGGAGAGGAAGTTGCAACTTCAGGAATTGGAAGAGATTCGTTTGGACGCTTACAACAATGCAAGGCTTTACAAAGAAAGGACTAAACTTGTTCACGATAAACTTCGTCGGCAAAAACACTTTTTTGAAGGTCAAAAGGTGCTTCTTTTCGATTCCAAATTGAAGTTTATGCCCAATAAGTTAAAGTCTCGATGGACAGAACCATATTCGGTAGTAAGTATCTCTCCTCATGGTGCTATTGAAATTAAAAATATAGAGACTAACAACACTTTTAAGGTGAATGGACAACGATTGAAACCATTTATTGACAGATTTGATGTCTCTATAGTGGAGGAAGTTCATTTGGCACATCCCACATACAAGGAGGAGTGAGACGAGAAGACAATGTCGAGCCAAAGACAATAAACAAAGGCGCTCAATGGGAGGCAACCCAATAGTTTTATTTTTATTTCTTTATTACTATTATTATTATTTTTTTATTATTTATTTTATTTTCTTTATTTTCCTTCTTTAAACTTGTTTTAGGAATGATTTTCTTTCAAAAAAAAAAAAAAATCAGAAGCGGTCGCACTATAGGCCGTGCCCACGCCCTACCTCCTACCCACATCTGCCCACCTCATTTACGCGGACAGACATCATTTTCCTTTATGACGCCATAATCACTTTTCACATCTGTCCATATCACTCCCACTGGCAGACGTACTACCACGATAGGGCGTGACCACGCTCTATGATCCGTCCACGTCTGGCCCTTCAACCATTAGACGGACAGAATCTCATTTCATTTAAGGCGTGCTCACGCCTTAAGTTCGACCCCTTCTGCAACATAAAAAAAAAAAACCGAAAGACGAAGAGAAGAATCAACATTACCTTGTCTGCTCTAACTTTCGACCTTTGTTTTCTAGGGTTTTCTTTCCTCTTTCGCCTTTGATGCTATCTCCGCTGCCGCCACCAATGGCCAAGAAGCAGATCCACCCTCACCACCACCGTCGTCGCTTTGGCCTCCGCCCGCGTTGGCCCCAGGGACCGAAGAGTCAAGGTGCATCTCGCATCTCTCTCTCTCCTCTGATAGCGATGAATCGCCTTCATCGCCTCCCGCAAACCCTTCGCCTTCCACCTCTCAATCCTGTCCTCACTTACCCTCCAATCCACCCACGGGCCATCACGGATCTCCATCTTCATCTCCTTCGAGTGATCGCACTCCCCACTCACCTCCTATTGATCACTCTCCGACTCCTGAAGTTCCTGAACCAGCAACAGCAGCCGCACCCCCCTCTTCCACTCCGAAAAGGCCTCGCGTCCGTTCAAGGGTAGCGAGAGGAAAATCTGTCCTTCCCCCGCCGCGTACTCACCTTCGCGGCTGTCTGCGATTTCATTCTGCTGAAGCGTGACAAAGGTACTCTGTTATTTCTGTTCGACATATCATTCCTTGTAAATCCTTTCATTTTCCATCGTTGCAAGTACTGAATTTGCATGACTCCATTGCCTGATATCTCTCTGCTATTGGCTGGGAGCAATACTTGAATTGCACTTTCCCTGCCCTGCTTGCGCTAACTTATGAATTTTACACCACTTTTCGCTTTCACACACCCATGGATTTCACTACCTACACCCCCAACTTAATTCACTTTCGCTTGATGAATCACTCATTTCATCTCTCCTTGACTGAATTTAACGTTGCCCTAGGATTCCTTAGTGAGGTTCACACCCAGTCCTCTGCATATCAAACTAGTTTCTGTGATTTCTCTCCCAATTTTAACTCTACATACATGCGTATCTGGACTGAGCTGACTGTTGATCCTATTCCTTATCACCCTAGTCATTCAAAGGGTAACTATTTGAAGGATAATGCATTGCAACTCATTCATAGGGTCCTGGCCTTTAGTTTCTCTGGCCGCAAGGATAGCTCTGCCGTTTGCACAAAACCTGAACTTTTTTTCCTATGGTGCATGCACACCAACCAACGAGTTAATTTCGGGTATTGGGTAGCCTCTCAATATCTTGTGTGAATAAACCAAAGCGACCATTAATTTTGGGCTCCCTCATTACCCTTCTGGCCGTTAATTTGGGCGTGTTGGACTTGACTAATCATGATCTACATGAAGCATGCCCCATAGAACCGTTGGATTTAGATTGTTTAGTACGTATGGGTGTTTTATCGGTTTCAGATGGGCATTACACTTTTAACCCTCCGGGTGCATGCCCGAAGCATTTTTCTTGTCCTCATGCAGGTTCTCCCATCCCTGAGGCAATCCTTCATCCCTCTGCAGTCCCCTTTTCCACACCCACACTTCAATCTATCGACGACCGTTTGTCTCGCATGGAAAACAACCTTATGGCATATTTCGAGTTCGTTGGCTTTCGTCCTCCGTTTCCACCTCCACCGTAGGGGAGTCTTGTTCTATCTTGCCTTCTTGTTTGTTTCTTCATTTTTGCATGTTTTTTTGTTTTCTTTTGCTCTTTCTTCATTTCGGCATACATTGGGGACAATGTATGATTTCGGTGTGGGGGAGGTTAGCCATTCTTTTAGATTCATACATTGGAGCATTCTTTATAGGCTTTTTTTTATAAAAAAATAATTAAAAAAAATAAAAATTTCAAGTTCCCTTTGTTGATGTATGCTATTTGGGTGGCTGGAGATGTATGACAAATGGCTTGTATCAATGGTGTTTTTTGTGCTTGAGATGGCTGCTCATATCTTTAATAGTTTTCTTTGAATGATGAACATGCAAAATTTGACATAAACCCTACTTAAAAAGTGAGGTTTTGAGTCATAAACGAGCAAATTCATTCTTTGTGCTCGACTTTATTTTTTTTGATGAGTGATTATCACACTTGGATTGCACATTTTAGAACTTGCATTGTTATGCATTTCAAGACCACATAGGATTTTATGCATTGAAATGATAAAGACACTTAGGATTTACCCCATTTTGACTTTCTTAAAATTCATACCCTGATTTCATAAACCCTTAGTTACCCAATTTGAGCATTTTCCTTTTTTTTTTCTTCTTTATAACCCACTCAATACAACACCTAACCTTTGATTTTAGCCTTAATTTCAAACCCTAGTACCAAAAGTATATATATTTAATTGCATGATTTTGGTTTTATGTTTACCTCAATAGGAAGATGATGATTAGAATTTTGATGTTGACATTTTCATGAAGATGATATATGTTCGGAAAAAAAAAACAAAAAAAAAAGAAAAAGTGGTTAAGAAAAAGAAGTGTTGTATTTTGATTGGAAATTCATTTACACTTCAGTCATAAAAAATTGAGAAAACATTTGATATTCTTGTATGTTGTTTGCTATTGTCTATTCATTTGAAGAGCAAGAATTCAATTTTATCTGCTATTTGTTGAGATAAATATCGATCAATGTTATAAAAAAATTGTGTGGTTATTTATATATGGCCTTTGGTATGATTTTAACCCTTAAAATTCCCTTTTATCCTACCCCTAACCCTAGCCACGTTACAACCAAATGAAAGACTTTTAGATTGATGTATGAAATTCTAATTTTTAAGTGGTGGAGATTTGATATATTTGCAAGCATATGGTAATGCCATTTCCAATGTGTTGATTTGAGTGTTATTGAAATACTCTTTACCCTTTTGAGTGCATTAGAGTGACCCCTTGGAGAGGATTGTTGAATCTTGCTGTTTGGATTTCATAAGTGACTGTTGGGATATATAGTGGTTGTTTTAGTATGGAATACTGTGAAATACTTGCTATTTTGATTATGCTTTCAGTTTAACTTTTAATAGTGATTGTTGACTTGGGGACTTGAAAGAAAACAAGTAGGTTTTTAGTGTTCGATTTAGATGAGTTAGGAATGCCTGAGGACAAACATCATCTAGGTGTGAGGGAATTTGATAGGAACAAAATAAGTGTAATATTTGTAATTGATTTTTGCATTATTTTGAGAAAATATTACACTAATTGTGGTGATTGATGTATTAGATTAATCAGACAAAAGACGGGGGGAAATATGAAGAAAAAGAGACTTAATTGGAGCAATTATGCAAGGATGAAAGAACAGACAGAAATGACTTTCATTAGCACGTGGGCGCGCTGAATTCAAGGAGAAATACAAGACTTTTGAAGATTTTATTCTTCATTCCTAATATTTAGGAATGTGAAATTTTGAATCGTTGTAATTATTTTATTTTACTTGAAGTTTTTAGGATTTTATTATTTAGGATATTTCATTCAATTTTGGAGAATATTATGGAGTAATTTTATTAAGGTAAAATTGTAGGAATTACTATTCCTTTAGGGTTCCAGCCGCACACCCACTAGAGGAGATATTTAAACTTTGTATTATTGACTTTTGAGGAGTGAGCAGAAGCAGGAAAACAACAGGCTGCTGCCTTCAGCCGGGAAGAAATTCTTGGTTATTTTCTTCATTTCTTAGAAGCAACATTTATTTTTTGTGAGTTTTCTTTCATTATGTTTTCATTTTAATTCATTTTCTAGTCAAAAGATTATTGAACCCTTGGTGAATGATGATTGTGAGATTTAAATGATCTTATTTGCTTGATATTTGTAGGTATTTATTTAATCTCTATACTTAGTGTTTATGATTGTTTTGGGATTGTTAAATAAAGGCCTATATTTAATAACTCTAGAATAGTCTACTACCATTTAAAAATAGCAAAGTTTGTGAATTTTTAATGAAGTGATAATTGACATAATTTTATGGCTTCGCAAGCGGTAGAATTTATGTCAAGAGATTAGGTAATCTAATTTAAATAAATCCAGATTGGAATTTACTGATTAGAATTGAGTCTCTCTAGATCGTAATACTGTCGGAACATTAAATCCAACGAGGGTCTCTTGGGTTGTCTTTCGATTAGGGAAGTAATTAACGATGGTATCTTGATTACCGAAGAAGTACGGAGAGATTGGTAGTTTCGTGGTATTTGGCGGCTATAACCAATTTATTCGCATAATATCGAGTAATTTTTGTATCGATGATCAATCAAACACATCAAGACTGAAATAACTCCTTTGGCTAGATTTTATCTTATTGACATCTTTTCCTTCAATTGATATTATCTCATCATTTTATTTTAGTAAATTTTCAGTGATTTGTTTGCTTAGTTATTTTAGATTATTTCATCAAAACCCCCCATATTTTATTTTCATTTTTATTAAAAGAAATAGATCTGCCGTTCTCTGTGGATACGACCCTACTCGCGCTATATTCGTATCGTTTGAAGTAGGTATTTTATATTTGGCTGTTTGACGACACACCAATTACACAATGGCAACTAGCAAGCATCTTTTTATTTCATATAAACTCTTATACATTATACAAACGAAATACAACCAACACGGCAGCACCAACCTCTCACATTCGCCGAGAGTCTCTTTGCACTAACAAAACACAAACTCTAGGTTAGGTTCCAAATGCCCATCTCTCTCAAAGCAACATATGCTATCCTCTCCTATTTGATCTCTCTTTTCCTTTAGCATACAACCTGGACATTATCCAAAATCTAATTAAGTACGGCTGACTTCTGCTTTTCACAACACAAGTACTCTACACTCTCTGCCATTGTTCAGTCAAACAATTTCGCTCAAATCCCTCAACCTTCTCAGTTACTACGGAAATAATTCACATTATGCAATGGGCTCAATACCCATCACAAAACCCACAGAGTGACATCTCGATTGCCCAACCTTCCGGTTAGTCCTTTATCTCACTAGGTACACTTTGTCTGACCATTTTCTCTAAGCATACTTTGCTTACACAACATCTAGATTACCCGACCTTCTAGTTATCTTTATTTTATGTGTTTTATGGAGGATCCAACCGGGTTAAGTGCCCTTGAACAATTTAGTACCCTCTCGGTTCCCCCATTTAAGTGTTGGTTAAGCTCCATAGATTATGCCACTTGATGCCCTCGGCCTTACCTCCTCGGAAAGACAGTGGATCCTCAGATGCTCAATCACTTTGGTCCTTGGTCTGCGGGATCCTCGACTATTCCGTTCCTCGGTTATCCTACTCCTCAGCAGATACATTCAATCGGTACAAAAATGACTTCTTATAACATCATGATTAAAATAAGTGCATGAAGAATACCATATGGGCATCAAACGCCTTCAAGCACATCGCAAACATAATATGTAACTCCTAATCGGTTATACGTGATCCACATTGTTCGGCACAATGCCTCAAACTCTCTCTTGGTGCAACACCAATGAGCTTTCTCGACACAATGCCATCATTTGATTCTTGGCATAACGCCAGCAAACTCACTTCACTTCATGCCATCAACTTTTCACTCTCGGTACAACGTCAATAGGCACTTTTTGGCACAATAGGCACTTTTTGGCACATCGCGAGTAGAGCGCAACAACAACAAGCACTATCACAACTTCCTCAACACGACACCATGCGAAGCAAGTCCCTACAGAGCATAATCCTCGGCCGAATGAATAAAAGCCCATCCTATTTGTCTTAACTACAAACATCATCTCGATATTCTTTTTATGACATATTCTCTATTGTTCAGGAACCATAATCGAACGTGGTCCTTACCTCTACATCTTACAACTACCAAGAGCCTCAACTCGAGGTATTCCAACCTCCTCGGCCTCTTGACATCTCGATCATTCGACTTCCTTGGTATCTCAACCTCCTCGACCACTCAACCTCCCAGTCTCTCAACCTCCTCGGTCTCTTGACTTCTTAGTGACTTGACCTCTCAGTCACATAGCTCACTCTTTTGATTATCTAATTCACTTTACTCATAATACCATATTTTCAAAATGTTATTAGAAGTGGAGGCAAATGATGGTACTTGGTTTAACAAGAAACTTTCTTCATTCTCGTGAGATTTCGATTGTCCTATTATCATCTGATAAAGAAGGTAATTTTTGACAAATTCAAATATTTCTTAATCTCTTAGAATTCGAATTATCTTAGAATCTCTATAAGAAAGTAAACTTTTCTAAAATTCTTAAAATTTCTTTAATCTCAAAAGATTTTAAATCTTAAAAGTTTTTTACCACAATCCCTACTATTTCAGAAGATATCAGATAAAAGAAAACTAGGGTTTTCTACATCTCTTGAAACACTATATATACAGAGCATAGACAATTCATAATGGGACAATTCTCTACAAGCACAACTACCACGACTACACAATGTTCTTTCTCTTTCTACATACACATCTTGGAGGTCCAAGAAGGCTAGTCAATTATATACTATCAAAAGTATGGCTTCTTACTCGATTATACACAATCAAATGTATGATTTTTATACCAATTCTATACATGATCAGAGGTATGACTTCATATATATATACTTGGATCATATCACATGACATATATGCATAAATGGGTACAATTTTATATTCGATTATATACACATCATATATTAATTATCTCCCTCTACATGCTACACACAGAGAACAACACATGACTATAGCTATCGGCTACCCTTAATCTCTATTTTATCTATTCTTATTGACTTGAGTGTCAGAGTTCTCCCGCCAAGCTTGACACAGGCTCTCCATTCGAGTCAAAGAGCAGGAATCTATTGGAGCAAAAATCACCTCCAACACCTACATTCATTTATTTGCCGGAGACAAATGAGCCGACACTCACAACAACAATAAATGCATGTAAGGCAATGTTTCAAATATGCAAACTAAGAAAAGATGGCAATGGCTCTTGAGATTTTACAACTAAATCTGTAATTTCAACACTTTCTTGACAACATGAGTTGCAAACTTGTAACATATTGGATTAGCAAGGGTAAGTTTGGTTTGCAAAAGGGGAGGGGTAGGGGAAGGAGGAAAGGAACCGGGAGATTTACTTCACCTAGTAAAAATAAATACATTTTCTTTTATTTTGTTTAGTAGGAGTGGAAGAGAGAAAAAAATAAGTATTACTTTCCCTTGTTTGGTTGGAGCAAAAAATAGAGGAGAGAGAGAAGAAAATGAGTATTACTCTCCTTAAATCATGTAAAATTAAAAAAAGAAGAAAATAATTTTGTCCACATATTTTCATTATAACCCCAACTGTCCACAAGTGGAAGGAAAATTTTTCTAACATAAAAGGGATGCTATTTCATCCTTTTTTTACTTCCATCCCCTTTTCAATCCGAGCCAAACAAAAATAATCTACTATTTCAATCCAAATTTACTTCTCTTCCTCTTTTGCTCTCACTTTACACCCCAAACAAACTTACTGCAAAACTTTTCATACCGGGCTTAAAAAAAAAGGGTCTCTTACGGGACCAGTACAAATAGCTTCTGATTTTATTTTATTTTATTTTATTATTATTATTTTTTTTCAAAAAGAGCACCAAAGTGCATCGACGGAAACACATTCAAGTGGCTTACTATCATTGGACCATATAATAAAGAATTTCCTTGCATCTCAAAAATCATAACAGCAATAAACTTTTAAATAGCTTATTAAACTTTTATTTAAAAAAAAATTGCGGAAATGGCCACTCAGATCAATCCGAATATTGAACCACTGTAAGGTGCTAATGTTGTGATGGTAAGTTATAGAAGCACTTGGATTCATCTCAGCACCCTAGTATTTAATCTCCTATTTTCAATTTGTGGTAAGAACTATATTGAACTCCATAGCCCTATAATTGTAACTTTTGGACATCACAAATGAAAACTTCTGCGTTTCTCAGACTTAGATGCATGGAGTTCTCACTCTTATGCCTCTTAAGAATTAACTAAAAAAAAAATCAATGGGAAGGTTCTCCGTGGAGAGGAAAAAAAAAAGGCTGTGATCAGAAGGGAAAACATTGCCTTGAGCTTGATAGCAAGAATCAATCGCATAAGAGTACAGTCAGAGGTAACAACAGGAAGCTCCACTTACTACTTCCAAGGCCAAACCAACACAAAATAGCCGTGAGTACTAAAATCTACATAAATTCTCCCACCTTTAACCACCTTGCTGTAATCAAACACAGGCCACAATTTCTCTACCCCCTTATGCGTTGCAACGATTGCTACCCTATGACGCCAAAAAGTTATTTCTCCTGAGCAGGTAGAAGCATCCAACCTTGATCCTTGCTGAAATTATTTCCCTCCATTATGGCATCCTCTCCCACACATAAGCACCACTCTGTCCTTCCATTAAAATTTTCAAATAACCAAACAACTATAAGCATTTTATGCCCACAGCTCACTGCGAGAAAATCTTCACTAATCCACCATTCCAAGAAAAAACCCCAAAAACTTAACAAAGTAAAGCCTTCTAATTACAAATAATGAGTTTCACCATTCACCAAAGAAACATATTTTAGAGTACCCTATGAAATCCGGCAAAGGCATGGACCAATAGACTATTACCAAACATGGGGCTTGTCTAAGACAAACTAACAACAGGATTTTTCTGCTAACTGCCAGAGGGCGTATTTTGGCCAAACCAATCACTGTGATCAGTAAACCACATTTTAAGTAGACTGAAGAAAAATATTATAAGTATAGCACCATTTGTAATCTAAACAACTACTCTCATCCACACAACCGTCGTTGACTGCAGAACTACGAGCATAGAATGCAAAAATTAGAGCCCTATTCAAGCCAATAAATCCTTCTCAAATTGGAAAACTCAACAATGTGCCATGCCAAACCAATAGCAGCAAATGATTCAAATAGCTAACTGACCTAGAATAGAAGAAACTATTGCATTCATTAACAGGAAGGCTCAGTGGCATAAATCCCTCCTAAAAGAGTTTCCTAACATAATCGAATCCCACCCACATGTAGCTCCCACGAGAGAGAGAGAGAGAGAGAGAATCCAACAACCATTGAGGGGAATGATAATTTGTTATGATAAAATGAGATGAAACCCATAAAAATTATAGGAAGGTGATCTTCAATTTATGCTCCAGGTTCATTGATATTATTGATCATGCATCAAATCCCTCATCAATAATCCGAAATTATAATCAAACAGAACATAACCCGAAAGTCAAATTCTTCCAAAAATGGCCTTTCCAAAGAAAAAAAAGAAAAGAACAAATTTAAAGCTAACCATGTCCAGACAACCTCCTACTCACCCTCCCCAAAAAATAAAAGAGGAAAAAGAACAAGTCATTGGTGGGTACTAAAATGATTTACACAATTCATAAACAATTCCAACAAAAGTTTAAAGCCTTTTGTTTTCCTGAAATTATCAATACAATGAGATGAAACACATCAAAGTAGAAAATAAGGCCCAACGAATGATTAGGGTTCATTAATGTAGTTGCCTTCAACCCCTGAACAAACAATCTTGAATTATAACCAAGGGAAGAAAAATGTCAACTTTGTTTATTGGCCATTATGAGATGAAACTCAACGGATTACAGATTTGGAACAAGAATTCCAAAGTTTAAAACTTAAAACCCATACCAGTGATGTGAATCTGAAACCCCCACAAAACCTAATTATGTGAAAAAAAAAGAAAGAAAAGGAGAACTCATTTGAAATCAGAAACAGCATAAAAAGAAGGGAATTGAAGAACACAAAACCCCACATGACATCACAAAAATATAAGATTTAAAGTATATTATAAACAAAAGGGAGAAATTGAGGAAAAATTACTAACGAATCCAACAAGTGAAACACCAAAACGATCCACTTGAAATAACAAACAAAAATGAGAAATTGAAAAAAGATTAATCACAAATCGAAAGATTGAAGTCAAAATAAACAAAACCCACTTGAAACGACAAAGAAAATATAGAGATTGAAGGGCAAAAACAAAAATGAGAAACCGAAGGAAGATTACTCATAAATCGATAGATTGAAGCACCAAAAAAATTACAAACAAAATAGAGAGATTGATGAGCAAAGATTACTCACAGATCCCAAAAAGACCCACTTGAAATAACAAACAAAAAATGAGAAACCGAAGGAAGATTACTCACAGATCCCAAAAAGACCCACTTGAAATAACAAACAAAAAATGAGAAACCGAAGGAAGATTACTCACAGATCACATCGACGGATTGGAAAAAAAAATTTGGACCATTTCTCGATTTGTGCGTGTCATCCTTGCGCAGGGGCCATGCTAATCTTCTCTGTATCGTTCCAATTTTATCGGATGTCCCCGAAGGGACGGTCTCCTGCGCTTTCGTTAGCATCATATAATGCAAGAGACATAACTCGTTTTCCAATGTGGGACTCCAACGGTGCGTCTCTGCCTCGCTTTTTGGGTTCAGGCCCAATTACGTAATAGCAACGGGTTGGTCGCTTTGAAATATATATTAATAGAGGTGTTTCATTTCGATTGTTTAGTTGACTCATCAAAATTCAAAAATCACAAGGTTGAGGCCCAACACGGCGTGACCATGGAAGGGTTATGCTGGGAAAGTTGAAATTAAATTTAATTAAAATTATTTGTATTTTTAAATATAAAAAAATTAATATCATAATAATTTAAATTTCTTTTATAAAAAAATTGATTTTTATCTATACTTAATACCAAACATATTTTACTTTATGTGAAAAATTAATTCTAGTAGAAAACACCAGGAGGCATGTACATGCCTTGTTGTGCATAATTGGTCCGCTCAAGGTCAATTAATTTAACAGGATGTAGAGCTAATTTTCTTAATCAAAATTTTGAATTCGACTCGTTATTTGGGTATGAAGCAAATAACATTAGGAGGATAGTCTTTTTAAATGGGCTACTGTAAATCCCGAACCGAATTAATCCGAATATAATTTCGGATATCGATCAGTATAGTATAAAAAAATAATAATAATAATCGGTCTGTTCAAGATATTTTCTCTGTGCATAAAAGGTCAATGAATGAAGATAATGAAAATTGAGAAACGTAAAAGCAGTGGCAGAGTCAAGATTTAACTTCAGGGGACAATATATATATATATATATATGGATTTATAAACATATAAATTTATATCTATACATAAATTAAAATTATAGTAAATATAAAAAATAATATCTAAATTGTAAAATATTAAAAATAAAATATGTGATGATATTATTAAAAAATAATACATTTATTTTTTATTGTTAAAGAAGAATTTATTCAATTGGTTCGTTCATATTGTGAAAATGCAGATAATAAAATATATCATTCTCTTTGTATTTTTTTTTTTGTTCCTATGGTTAGGCTATCGTCCGGTATTTAAGATTTCGTTCTGGTTAATCTGGATTTACTTGACTGTCAGAGCTCTTTTGAGAGACAGGTCTCACAATATTATTTTTTTCGTATTTAGGAAAAGTCAAACTCCTAAACTAATTAAAAAACGAAAGTACCATTTTTACCTACGTCAACAAGTGACGGTTATCATTCTCATTGTATATCGTCAAACAATTATTTATTGATTTCTTATTCTATTACTCAAGCCACTTTTTACAATATCCATAACAAAAAAATGCTCTCTCAATAATAGCAACTGTAACTTACAATAATAATATTAAATTAATTAGAAAAATAAAATGCGCGAACCATTGTTTGAAAAATGAAAAAAAATGGGAATCGAGAAATATTGTGTATTATTCGGCATGTAATAGATGGTACAAAGCGCTGTATTTATATAGACTCGATCTCTAGCCTGAGAGTCGTAAATATATTGTGGTACTCTCAATATTCTTTAGATATATAATGAATATTATGTTAATTAATAGTTAATATTATATGAATATTGTGTGGATATTGTATCATCAAAATTAAATTAATAAAAAATAAAAATAATAAGAGAGAATGAGTAAAATCGATATTATTTTTTTCCAGGGTAATATTAAGAAATAAAGGAGGTCCATGGATTGCTTTAAAATGTAAGGGTGCAATTGCCTCCCTCGCCCCCTAGCTCCGCCATTGGCTGAAAGTGCTCATTTGGTTTCTCATGCTAAAGGAAATGCCAAGAAAGGTTAGGTTAAAAAATGCCCCAAACGAGAAGGAAAAAAAAAAGGGAAAATGCCAATGAAGCATCACAACAATATCGTCAACAATTTCTTCTATTAGAAAATGGGTCATGTTAAGAAAGGTTGTCCTAAGTATCAGAAATGGCTCACGGAGAAAATTAAACTCTTCAGCGTCACTGCAAAATAAAGACGCTTTTGCAGCGTCAAATAGCGACGAAAAATCTATAAAAAAGCATCACAAATCGCTTTTGTGATGCAATTTGCGAGGAATAAAATAGCAAGGTTTTTTTTTTCATCAATAATATCTTATTTTTATTTGACTAATTTGATCCGAATACTGTGGGTTTTATTTTAGGCGTGGGCTCTTTTAATTTTTTTTTTTTTATTTAAATTCAAAATTTTTAATTAAAAAAATAAAATTTCTTATCATTTTGATCAAAAAAATTTGATCCATCCCAGCACTTTGCAACAGCATTGCCAAGCGATGCGAATGATGGCCCTTTAAATTAGTGACCCCGAAGTTAATTTGTTAAAATTTTAAAAATATATACAATATCCTTTAAAATTTTAAATTTATTGTTGTTAATTAATGTCATGCAATTAAAAATTATACCGAAGTTATAATTTTTTTTTATGTATTTAATAGTTGTTATATTTTATAATTATACCATTTCTTCATAATATTTTATGCAAATGATGGCCGCTGCGTTACCACCGAGTACAGATTTTTCTCGCGAGAAGTTGGGGGTATTCATGGAATTATGTTTTTATTTGTAATTTAAAATTTATAACCTGGTTTAATTTTTTAACGTTTTGAGAATGCTGGAAATGTTCTTAAACAATTAAATGAGTGTGTATAGTGCAACTGGAAAGGACCCTCCGCGTTCCCAAAAGGACAGTCTAGTGATACAAATTTCCCTTCCTCAACCTGATAATCTAAAATTTAAATTTTTATACAACTAAAAAAAAAAAAAGAAAAACTAGTGCCGATCCACACCGGAAAGGATACAATCTGGGCTGAGTTTGGGATAACTCCATAATTTTTTTTTCTTTTTTCCTTTCATACTATTTTTTCTTAAATAGTAAAAAATTTTATCAAAACACTAAAAATCAAGTTATAATTAACCCCAAAAAGAAATCTTGCGAAAAATACCTTGGCAGAGTTAAAAAATCAGCAAAAGAATTACTTGATCTAGATATATGAGAAATGGTGATAGACTTGAAACCGAAAATAATCTATGATCTCAATAAAAATCTCCACGGCCGAGATGAAGGCTTTGTCACCTAACAAATTGCTAATTGCCCAATCAACAAATTTTCAATGAAAGTGGAAACTTGATTAACAAATAAAAAAACCTTCTCTTCAATTGTTAACAACTTTGCGGCATTTGAGTTCCAAATCTCAAAAGATGAAGAAGCCATCTGAATTCCTCAAAACCCACCAACCCCTGCCTAGTCTGGATTTCCAATTGAGAAAGTATCCAGATTGAACTTGAAAGTATTACTGGGGCGAAGCCAAAGCAACAAATGGCTGAGATTTCTTAAGGGCCGGATGAACCCGAATATCTGAAATATTTAAATAGAAGAGTTGGTGTTAAAGTCTCAGATCAGACCAATGGGTTATGCACCATTTTGCGAGCCTATATTATATTTTCCAAAGCAACTGCAATGAATCAATGCTTGCATCGTTGAAAATTAGATGTAATCACAAAGACTAAACTACAACATGAAAAAATAGTTGCCAAATATATGAATTCCCAACCAAAATGTCAAACCCCATCCAAACATAAAAAAAAACTAGGAATTAATTTGTGGAAATGGTCAAGATAATTCTAAACTAAAACAACATTTATGCCATCGAAGCCAAATGAAACGACAGTATATAAATAAGTGATATATAGTTTCAATTTCAGCATAATATAAAGAGCACAAAACTTGATCCTCTAGAAGTATAGTCCGTTGAACAAGTTCCCCTTTAACAGTCAATTTCTTTTGCCAAAGCAACTAACAAAAAATATTCTACCTTTGGTTGTGCTCACTACAAAACAAGTGAGTTTTGTTGACGGACTAAAACCGTCTCCTAAATATACAAAAACCGTCAGCAAAACTTTCTCTAACGGATAGGGATTTAGTCGGTAATACACTAGTCGGGATAGGTGCATTCTGATACTTTTCATGACTGTTGGAGTATGTCAGATATTTATAGTGACGGTTAAAACTGTTGGTACATTTAGTATTTATCATCGGTTTAAAATGTGTTGAGAAAACTTACTATTTTTATTATCGGTTGCCATATTAGTACCTATATCGGTTAAGTTACTGCTAGACATATATCATACCGTTTGGAAATGTTATTACTTTAGTTGTACAAATGTTAAGAAATATTGTGATTTATGGACGGTGTTAAGAAATTTTATACTTTATTGTCACTATAGTTACTAATATCATTACTTATTACTCACTTACTAGTTACTTACTTTTTGATTACTACTATCATCACTTACAGGTTACTTACTTTTCGGTTACTATTATCATCACTTACTAGTCACTTACCAGTCACTTACTAGTCACTATAGTCGGTTACTATACATATCTTCTTATGTGAGTAAATGTTATAAGTTTTGTGAATGGTTAGTACGAGTATAAGGAAATATAAGTAAAAATTTGAAAATAAAAAAAAATAGTAAAATAATATAATATTGGAAAATGATTGATATAATAGGATAAAAAACAAAAAGATTACATATCCCATACCCATAATCCATATATCTTCTTCTGAGAAATGCTTCACTTAAATTATCAAAAGATTATCGGCAAAGTCCACCTTCATTCAATCCACCTTCATTCAATCTATTCATTCATAAAAAAAATAGAGTCAGATGAATATAATATAATGGTATAAAAATGGTTATAAATAAAAATATTATTATGCTAAAAATAAAATAAAAATAAGTAGTGAAATAAATATTACCTTTTGGGATGAAGTCGGGTGATGATGATGATTATTGGTTTTTAAGTGCACTCCCAGCATCTGGTATTGAAGGAAGCTAAAATACAAATAATTTAAATTATTTTTGAAATGTGAAAGTGAAATTAATAAAATTGTGCCGAAATAGAAATAGAGAAATTACATACTCGAACACCAGCAATAACCCTTGCTTCATTAACCATGTTCATCAATTCATCTTTATGTCCACTTCCAACATTCATAGCAATATGAAGAAGAATATTACTTAACAAATTAATAAGATTATGGTTTTGTTCCATTAATTGTTGAATCATATTAGTTATATCTTCTTTGTCAGCTCTCGTTGAATATACAAATGTACTTGTATCTTTTCTTACACATCTGATCTACCCCGCGAACCACGACCTTTAACCTTTGACACAATATCACTTTTCCAAGATAAATTTGAACTTTCTACTTGGCCTTCTTATCTCTCGACAGACTCCATTTGACTCTTCATCATTTCCTATAAAGTAAATAAATGAAACATGAATGTCCATAAATCAAGAACTATATAAAAATAATCATCCATACCATAACTTCTGATACTTTCATAGAGACTAAACTACCATCCAATCGGGTTCTACTTGTAATATAAAGTTCTGCTCTACAAGGTTTTGTCCTACGTTGTGTTGTCTGTAATAATAAAATGTGATTCCAAGTATGTAAAATATTAGGCAGTAAAATTAATTATAAGTAAAATAAAATATGAGTTGTTTATATCTTCTCATCAATGAGTTTGGCAAATGACTTAGATGCTAAGCAATGTGGATCCGTCAACTTTGCAAAACATTCTGAATTTCTTTTACTAATTTCCTAATATAAAGTACTAGAATTAAATGTATTCAATTAATAGTAAGAAAAATTGTTTATTTTTTACGAGAGTACAAATGAATGAGTAAGAAAAATTATTTATTTTTTATCTTCCCTTTATCACTTAGCCAGAAAGTAATAAGATTCTTATACTGATCCGGATCAACTCTTTCATCTTCCATTCTTTTGATATTTTCATCTACTCCAAGTGAATCATCAAACCACTTTGATTTCAGGCTATTTTTAAAACTCTTCCATTTCTCACACAAATTTACAATAACCCATT
This sequence comes from Dillenia suffruticosa, assembly GCA_033439265.1. Classification (NCBI taxonomy): domain Eukaryota; kingdom Viridiplantae; phylum Streptophyta; class Magnoliopsida; order Dilleniales; family Dilleniaceae; genus Dillenia; species Dillenia suffruticosa. The sequence continues at coordinate 12,887,684 of JAVTVX010000027.1, read as the reverse complement.
TTTTGGTGTCATCTCTGAGTGGTTTGAAAGCAGTCTTTGACTACAATTCAAAATGAAAGAAATAAAATTAGATGGATTAATTTCCAATTTATGTGAATGTACAAAATTCAAAATGAAAGAAATAAAATTAGATGGATTAATTTCCATTTATGTGAATGTATAATTTAGTAGATACCTCTATAATTTTTTACATGTCTTCTTTATAGTCTGTTGGCATATCACACCAAGTTCTATAATTTATGGGAGTAATCGAGTGGACTCTGACTATAGAACCAAGAAATCTAATAAAGATCGTACCATCAATTCCTATCGGTTGATTTAATTCATTCATTTCAACCACCATCCGTTTTCCTTTTTCTAAATCTCAAATATCTTGACAACGTGTTGGGTCTCTATATTTCTTTTTGAGAACTGCTAAAAAAATATTAGAAATTGATACTTATCTCAATGATATGTTTTTAAACCAAACCAAATCAAAGGTGGCGTAGCATCTTGGGCTTTTCAGAGTGAAGTTGATTTTCAGATGGTTGTGATTCTTCATGATCAGCAACAATACTCATCTTTCGTTTAGTTCTTCCCATGTTGAGTTAAGGAAAGTTTGAAATAAGATTTTGGTTAAGTCGAAAGATTTGAGAATTTGAAAAATGATTATGGTTTTAAGTCACGAGATTTAAGATTTGAGGGAGGAGAGAGGTTTTGGAGGGAAAGAGAGTTTGTGGAGAATAATATGTTATATATTTGATTTAGGTGCCCAAATAAATTTTTAGAACCCGCTATTTTTTCCCGCTTTTTTCTGAATTGAATTTTATCTTTTTATTATTACATCATCAGTAATTTCATTTTCTGTTGTGCCTTTGTTTTTCTTACAATGTTTTTGTTTTTGTTATTGTTACTATATTCTTACCCTAAATATTACATTATAATAAATAATAACCCTAAATTTATATCATTACCTTATTTAAATTAATAATATTAAATATATCATTATTCTACATAATTAATATTTAAAACTTTTGATATAATTATGTAAAAATTTTTATATAAAAAAAAGTATTGACATGGAATGTGTGGGCCGACACTGGCGCCCGGCCATGCCAGGACGGGCTCCTACCCATGCATGCCACTTCACCCATGCAACCTCCTGCGCGGGTGCCCGGCAATGCCAGGGCAGGCGCCGGTACATGCGCGCCCATGCATGCAAGGATGCGATATTACTATTACTTATTATCTACTTACTACCTAACTTATAAATTTTGGAGGGAAAGATGAAGGAAATGAACTTATAAGATTTGGAGGGAAAGATGGGAGGGAAAGATGTTTGTGGAGAATGATTTATTATATTTTTGATTTAGGGCTCAAATAAATTTTTAGAACCTCTATTTTTTCCCCTTTTTGTAAATTTTATTTTATTTTTTTATTATTACATCATCAACAATTTAATTTTCTGTATTGTTTGTAACATTTGTTCTTACCCTAAATATTACATTTTAATAAATAATAACCCTAAATTTATATCATTACATTATTTAAATTAATAATATTAAATATATCATGATTCTACATAATTTGAAAATTTTGATATAATTCATATATAAAAATTTTAATATAATAAAAAAAACAGAGAGACATGACATGTGTGGGCCAAGACGAGCGCCTGGCCATGCCAACACGGGCGCCCCCTACGCATGCCACCGCACACATGCAACTCCAACACGGGCGCCTGGCAATGCCAACGCGGGCGCCAACCCATGCAAGCTCCTGCCACATTATTATTACTTACTACCTGCTTACTAACTAACTTATAAATTTTCAAAAACTCTACTATATTATTACAATATTACTATATTATTACAACTAATTATAAATTTTAAAAAACTCTACTAAATTATTATTACTACTTGCTTACTACCTAAATTGTAAATTATCGAAAACTCTACTTACTACCTTTAAATTTTGATAATCATATGCAATATGCAATGTAATTTTTAGTATTTGTTTTAGTAAACGTAATTAAGGATAAAATATTACACCAATTATTATACCTGAGTGCACCGAATGAATTAAAGAAAAAAAATATAAAAATAGAGTATGATTGAATAATATGTAAACAAAATTACATTTCCTATACATATGCATCCCATTCTACTCTATCAATATCATCATCATCGTCATTTATCACCATTGATATATTTCCTTCATCTTCATCAATAGTAGTTCGAACCCACGTCTGATTAGTTGAGGGACTAGTTTCTGAATTGAAATGATAAATTGTCAATTCATCACCCATATCAAATTCACCTCGAACTTTGACATGTTTTACAATAAGCCATCCTTTAAGTCTTTCATAAGCCACATAAAACATTTTCTTTGCATGGAATGCCAAAACATAAGGATCATCCAGCAAATCAGTACCGGTATGATTGAGAGAGGAAAAATTGACAAGAGTTGAACCAAATCTGTTCTTCTTGCATCCTTGTTGTAGGTCGACCCAATCACACCAAAATAATATAAATGTATATATTCCGTTATAGTTTACTTGAATGATTTCTCTTAAGATGCCATAATAATTAACTTTACCTTCAATTGGCATTTTATCATTCGCAATTGCATAACTAATATCATCAACTGCTACCACAACTCCTGAATTCTGAGTTTGAAGGTATTTCTTACGATCTTTTACATGAAATCGATATCCATTGATTAGATAGCTACTGTAATTTCTAATGAATGGATCTGGTCAACGAGATATCCATTTAATTTCAACTGCAATCTCTCCGACATATTTTGGATTGGTAACCTACAAAAAAAATCTTAAAAGATTAAGTATTTATATAAAGAGAAGAAATTAATAATATTAAAAAATGATATACTTACACGATACCTAAACCAAGTAGTGAACTTTTTACTATGAAGTTTGTCCATTTGGAAAGTATTTAACTTCTTCCCACGATTTATTCTTCGAATATGTTGCATATGTTCCCTTCATATATAATATATATATCATATTAGAGTTTAAATATTAAAAAATATATATATAAAAATATATACTTACACTCTAAAGGAAACAATTGAGTCACTATTAAATACTATGTATCTATGACATTGCTGCAATGACTTGTCGTCGAGACGAATTCGACATATTCTTTTTCTTTTTTGTCTTTGAACATACGAACATGTTCTTACTCCCAAAGGCCTTCCGATTGTTGTTAAAGTGGACTCATCTTCTCCAAACACAATATGATTATCATCATTCCGCAATGCACGATTAAACCTTGTTTCAACCCTGTCTAAATATTTTAAACAAAATAGCAAAAACTCATTTGCTATATATCCTTCTGCGATAGAGCCTTCAGGTTGTGCTCTATTACATACATAGGATTTGAGTTGAAATAAGTATCTGCATAAATATACATATATTAAATTAAATTAAATACATATATTGTATGAAATTTAAATGTGTAGGTTAAATGAAATGAGCTAAATAAGTTAAAAAATAAAACAAACCTTTCAACGGGATACATCCACCTATATGTGACTGGTCTACCAATTCTTGCTTAAGTTGTCAAGTGCACCATCAAGTGTATCATGCTTGTAAAAAATGAGGGAGGGAAAATCTTTTCAAGCTCGCACATAATTTGTGGAACTGATATCTCTAATTGCTCAAGTTCTCGTGGGTTAAGAACTTTAGAGCAAAGACATTTAAAAATATTACAAATTTTGATGATAACAGAGGTAACATTCTTGGGGAGTGATCCACGAATTGCTATAAGAATAAACTCTTGCAATAAAATGTGACAGTCATAACTCTTTAAACCTATTAACTTCCGCTGCTTTAATTAAACACATCTGTAAATATTAGTAGAACACTCATCAGAAAGTTTTAACTCCTTTAGAACCTTAAGAAATGCATCTTTCTCCTGCAAGGTCATTTGGTAATATGCTTTAGGCAACAATATGTTTGTAGAGTTTGATCTACGTACATGTAAATCCTTTCTTATTCCCATCTTCTCAAGATCAAGTCTGGCCTTATAATTGTCCTTAGACTTTCCTTCTTGGCCCAGAATTGTACTAACAATTATATCAAAACAATTTTTTTCTGTGTGCATCATGTCAATGTTATGTCTAATTAAAACATTTTTTCAATAAGGTAAATAAAACAATATGCTCTTTTTTTTTCCATCCAGGCATGTCATTGGCACTTGTTAAATCAAAGCCATCTAATTCTCACAATATATCAGATCCGGATCGTTCTTTAGGAGCAACTTTGAATTCTTGAGTCACATCAAAAGAATGTTTATCATACCTGAATGGATAAGTTGACTCTAACCATCTTCGATGTCCTATATAACAATACTTCCGGCCATGAGATAACCATTGAGAACATGTATCATATCCACATACTGGGCATGCAAATCTACCTTTAGTATTCTACCCAGACAAATTAGCATATGGAGGAAAATCATTAATGGTCTATAAAAGTGCTGCATGCATTTTAAATGTTTCACCAACTGAACAATTATAAGCATCTACTCCATTTCATAATTCTTTCAGTTCTTCCACCAATGGTTCCATGTACACATCTATCTTATTCCCAGGACTTCTAGGACCGGGAATAAGTAATGTGAGCATGAAGTTGGTAGATTTCATATACAACCAAGGAGGCAAATTATATGGTATCATGATCACTGGCCAAGTACTATGTGAAACATTCATGGTTTTAAAAGGATTGAAACCATCTGCTGCTAACCTTAATCGAATATTTCTTGGATCAGAAAAGAAGTTAGGGTATAGAGAATCAAACTCCTTCCATGTAAGAGAATCTGCTGGGTGTCTTAAAAGTCCATCCTTTGTTCTCTTATCATGATGCCATCTCATCAAAGAAGCTGTTTCCCGACATGTAAATATTCTTTGCAATCTAGGAATCAAAGGAAACTATCTCAATATTTTAGTAGCCTTTTTTATTAATTTCTTGACATCCTTCATCCTTTATCTGTATTTGATTTCCATCTAGAAGTACTACACACATAATATGCTTCGTCTTTGGCTCTATGTTTCCGGTATAACATACAATCATTAGGACAAGTATGTATTTTCTCATATGTCAACCCTAAAGATGAAATAGTTTTCTTTACTTCATAGCAACTATTTGGTAAGATGTTATTATCAGGCAATAATTCTACCAAAAATACTAATAGTAATGAAAAAGATTTGTTGTTCCATTCAGACAAACACTTTAAATGATATAAATGCACAATAGTTGTAAGTACAGAATATTTTGATTTTGGATATATCGGTTTTTTTGCATTCTGAAGTATTTCTTGAAATTTATCTGAAGTAAAATCATCCACCTTAGATGCACTGAATGCATCATGTAACATGCCAAAGATATCATGGTGAAAAAGATTATCATGTACGTTTGATACATTAGATGCATCAGATGTTGATTCTGTCCTTTTTCCATCACTCTCTCTGTTGCTCTCTCCATTATATATCCACTTATTGTATACACATTGAAACGCGTAATGTAACAAATGATTAAACACTGTATGTGTAGGAAATCTCAATGTGTTAAAACATTTTACACAAGGACATGATATCTTCCCATTCATGGATTGAATATTTTGAGATGTAAATTCAAGAAATGCATTAACCCCACTAATATATTCATCACTTTCTCTTGATTTAGAATATATCCATATCTAATCCATGAAAATAAAGATTTGTAAAAGCACAGAGAAAGAGAGAAAGCAAAGAGAGAATAAATGAAGAGATTTGCAAAGCAAATAAATGAGGAAGAGTAAGGGAGAGAAAGAAATAAATGAAATATGGGAGAGAAATATGCTTAACCCAACAATATAAACACAATATAACATAACACAGGAAAGAAAAGTAGCAGACTAGAAAAAAAAGAAATAAATGTAGTTAATATGACAAGATATTTTTGGCGCCAAAATTCGGTATTTTTTCGTGCCAAAATTAATTTAATTACCACAAAAATTTGGTCCTTTTTTCCGCCAAAATAAATTTAATTACCGCTATCAAAAAATTAATAATAACCTTCCCTGACGTGTGTGGCATACACTGGTGGTCGGTATGATTTTCTCGAGTAAATAAAAAATTTAGGATTTGTTTGGCTTGAAAGGTTGTAAGAGGGTTGTAAGAGAATAATATGAACAGTAGTATCACTACCATCCTTCTCTCATCCATCCAAGGGTTAAGGGTAGGATTAAAGCACCCACTGATAACATCCTTCTCACCCGTGACAACATCCTTCTGAGCCACGTGACAACATCCTTCTCATCAACTATATCCTTGGTGCATAGGAATAGGTGATGTCACATAGAAGTCACTCAATTAATTATTACCGAATAATATTTAACATTAAATCTGGCAAAATTAATGTTAGTGGATAAAATTTAAGTTGGAGCGGATAGATATATTGGATCGAGATAGGATAACCAGTTATCCTAAATAGCTTTCTTTCGACACAATAAATTTAATTTTTCAATGCTAAGTGATTTGATCCATCATCTTCTAATGATCTTGTACACATCATCATAATCATCTTATACTAAGATGGTTTGATTCTTGAGTAATTGTTTTAGGTTGTTTGCAAAGAAGCAAAAGAGAGTAATGAAAAAAAAAGGAGAACAGTATTTAAGTAAGCACCCTCAAACAAAAAACAAATAAAAGTTTTTTAACAAAATGAAAGTTTTTCACGGTTTTGAAATAACATAATAAAATGTGTTAGAGCTTTCTAAAAATTTTGCCTTGGTTGATTGATAATTCTAAAAATTTGGTTTGGTTGATTGATAATTGATAATGAATTAAAGTGATAAAATAATCATATAAATATTTTAGATGGTTGATTGATAATTGATAATGAAATAAAATGATAAAATATTTTGGATGATTTGTTATTATATGTATTATAGAAATTAGTAATTTAATATCATTATAATTTTTAAATAATAATATTAATAATCTAATTTAATAATATAAAAAAATGGAGTAATTAGTCATGCGGGGTAGCATGGCTGTGTGTGCGCGGGTGCCAGGGCTGGCAGGCGCCAGGGCTGGCATGGCCGGGCGCCCGTGCTGCATGCATGGAAGGCTAGGCCCTCGCTGCTCGCATGCCTCGCGTGGGCGCTGCATGCATGGAAAGCTGGGCCTTTGCTGCTCGCATGCCCTGTGCAGGGGTTGCATGCATGGAAGGCTTGCCCTTGGCTGTTCGCATGCCCCACGCGTGGGCACTGCATGGACGGATGTCCTGCGCAGTCGCATGAGCGGGCGTCCGCAAGCACTTGAATCAACACATGCAACGGACAGTGGCATGCATGGACGCTCACGCTGCCCCTTGCATGCACGCATGCCCTTCACGTGCGTTGCATGAGCACATGCCACGCTGTGTGGCATGCGCGCGTCCCAGCTGTCGTATGGCCCGGCCGCAGGTGGCCCGATTGCGGCGTAGCAACCAATTTTTGCATATTATAAAAATTAAAAAATTTAACATAAATAAAATTTTGAAAAATTTAGAAAATGAAAAAAATAAGAAAAATAGTGCACAATTAATATTTGGATCCGATACATGATACATGATATATTATATTATTATATTATGATACATGGAAAAAAATGATACATGAAAAAAAAGGAAAAATTTGGAATTAAGGAAATTGAACTTTGGGTCGAAATTTTTTTGCTTTGCTCTGTTGAGCAGACGATGTAGTTCCACTTGCAGTTCCACCAGTCGCAGTGGCAGTAGCAGAAGCAGTCGCAGCAGAAGAGGATGGTATTCCTCTTATCACTTCACCAATATCAAAAGGATTAAGATTAGATCTGGGAGGAGAAGCAAATGCAGCAAATGAAGTCCTTGGAGGACGAATGACGAATGGGTAGGCCGAATAGGCAGAGCTCGCAGCTGGTCTAGGTTCCACGGTTTCGGAGGAAGATATTCCGAGCTGCAAATGATCTCTGTCTCCATACTTATCAAGCAACCTATCATTCTCGCATGATCTTCGCGGTTCTGTTCCTTAAAATTATAATCATGCCGCTTAAATTCATCAAAATTATGCCTTAATCCACCCACTTCATTTCGAATTTATCCAATTTCTTTTCATGATTCTCCCACTTCAGTGCGAACCTCACCCACTTTGCTACGAACCTCACCTACTTCACTTCGAATACTATCCAACTGTAATTTCATCTGATTAATATATTCAAACAATTCTTCCCACCTCCTTTTCTCATTTTCATTTACATCATTCAGATCTACATCATCATGAACTTCTTCCGCTCGTGGCTCTGGAACACCTCTTTTCTTTAAATTTATCCAAATTCCATATTTACACACCCAATAAGCTCTACGTAAAGTTCTATCATTTATATTATTTTTAATCATATTTAATTGTAAATGATTTTCTTTCTATAGATTTATTCCGTGACTTTTTAAAATACCACTTACCATACTACAATATGATAAATTATTAGAAGAATTTCTGAAAGATATCATAAAATAAGGAAGTAAAAAATGTAAACCCGGATTTTTCCTTTCAATTATACGCGCCATTAACCAAAAATCATCTTAGGTAATAGATGTATAATTTTCCACACGTGGTTTAATAGCGTGTATAATTAAAAAGTGAATAATTCGTTCTTGAAAATTTAAATCAGTAGGATTTGTGCTAAAAAATTCTAAATTATCATCATTAAATACTATTTTAGCATCCATTATTATTTCAGTGTTTAAATACGAAGCACACTCTTCATACTCCACCCACGGAAGATTCCTCTCTGCATATCATCTTAGGAGTCACTTCAATTATTTCACCATCAAAATAACTTTGAAAACTACAGGAACTAATATTACCATCAATAACTACACAATCGTTATGGATTTTTTTCATATTATTATAAAAAATTCTCACCGCATTCTCATACATATTTTTATCTGGATTAAGAATCCAACATGGGCACACTTCTTTTAAATAACTTCCGTACTGAAAACTTATACTATCAAGAAAATTCCAATCAATTAATCGACCCGAAGTAATGTTGTGATGAGAAAATATCTTCTAAAATAGATTGTTTTTTTTTTCAGAGATGGAAAGTGTTTGCTTTCTTCTGATTCTATCATAATTCTTTTTCCTTTTCTAGATGAGGAGGTCATTGTGTCGAGTTTGTGACTTTGGGAGAGGCGCTGAAGAAGGAGGAGAGGCAGTTTGAAGGAAAGGGTAGGAAGGAGCCATGAACGAAGCTTGCAGAGATGGAGCCGAGAGGAGTTTGGACAACAGTTTATTTGTGAGTAAAGAGTTAGTATCGAGAGGACAGGAGTTAGTTTATGAGTGAGTGGCGAGAGTGAGTGGTGAGAGGAAAGTGATGAGTAAGTTTTAAGTGAGTTTTGAGAGAAATGTTTAGTTAAGTAGTAGTATAACTGCACTATTAGCTCGTGGTAGCTCGGATGGCAGGATAGAGTGCAGTAGTGTAGAGTGTAGCTGGAGAGTGCAGAAGTGCAGTAGCTGGAGAGTGCAGGAGTGTAGTGGTAGGGTCAGTGGATGGTGGCACTTGGCGGGTGGGCAGGCAGTTGCAGAAATTTGAAATTTATTATTTTCTTGTGGCTAGTAGTAGTGTAGTGGAAGTGTATGCGCAGTGCTAGGCATGGCAAGGCCGTACAGGTCAATGGCTAAGTGGCGTCGCGGGGTGTGAGTGGAGTGCAGTGCAAGGAGGAGTCCTGTCGTGGCGGCACTTCCTTTAAAATTTGTTTTATTTTTTTCTTCGCTTCTTGGTTGTATATGCCAGTCACTAGAACCGAGTTACTAAAGTCAAAAATTCATTCCTTCTTTTCAAAAAGTTGAAATTTCTTGTTCCTGTGATTTTCTGCTCACATTGATGACCAACCAAAATATTTGACTTGTCAGTTTGTTTGTCACAGGAGCTTCTCAAGTTCAAATTATCTTTTTCTATTTTGTTTGCACTCTATCAAACTTCAAACTTCGCCGATGATGGCAAAGCAAGTTCAAATTTGACTTGTCAAAAATTAATTTTTATTTTTTTCTTTCTATCCATTTTTTTATTATTTTATTTTTGTATCCATAAAAAACAAATTTCTTAAGTAATTACTGTTTTTTATTTTATATACTTTTTTTTAAATATTTGTTTCTACTATTTATTATTGCTTTAATTATTTATTTTTTGTTTGTTGCTTTAAGCTTAGTGTCTCATAGGATAAGATAGGCTTAATTTGCTACCGTGGACAAATAAATTTTTTTGCTACCTATTCGACAAACAAATCAATTGGTGCGAAAGTAAAACTATATAATTCTTTTTTCTTTTTCTTACGCCACAATAAAGGCTTTTGTATTTATCACTTGTCAAATTGTTATTATAAAAATATAAAGAATTCAAAAAAAATTGTGAAATATTTTATAGATGTCGAGAAAGAAATGAGACAAAAAAGAATTTATTGTAATGTTAAAAATTTTAGAAATAACTAAAAGATAAAAAAATATGATTATTAAGATAAAAGGGCACGAGCTTTCTAATATAACTGACAACTTTAATCCAAAAACTTGAGAAAGAATTATTACAAAATGTAAAATAATATAAGTCACAACTTTAACCAAAAAACTCTTGAGATTGAGAAAGAATTATTACAAAATATAAATTATGATATGATTTCTTCCGCGAGCTTTTTTTACCAAGAGCTAATAATTTAATTTAATGTATAACCATATTATTTTTCATGATTGTGATCGAAAATTTTGAACCCTTTTATAAAAAAAATATTATATTTTATTTTTCATCTTCTCTTCTATAATTTTGTGATGATACTGTACATTACATAAATATAAATATAAATGATGTGTTCGAAAATTTTGAGCCCTTTTATCAAAAAATATCATATTTTATTTTTCATCTTCTCTTCTATAATTTTCTTTTATCCTTGAGCAGCAAATGCATTTTTCAATTTCTTCTCATCTTAAAATCACTCCCAATCTCAAAAAATCTTTACAACCCTTTTTGCAAAAGTAAAAGGAGCTCATTTTCCAAGGTTTTTTTATAATTTCAATCTTCTCTTGTCAGTCACCCCTTTCAATCTCCTCTCTCTCTCTCTCACGACAACTTTCTTTCAATCATTCAATCAATCTTTTATTCAATTCAACAATTCAATATAAAAAAAATGGATTAAAATTTCTTAATAAAAAAATTACAAAACTCATGGGATGGGACTTAAAACTTCATAACTTCATAAAACTTCATAAAACTTCATAAAACACTAACACAATTTAATCCTAATCATAATATATAATATATTGACTTCATAATAAAAAAAAACAATATAATCATACATATAACATCATTAATTACAATTTACAAAATACAGCTCAGAGACACATATAATAATACGCAAACTACTTTCAATTGTTTAAACTAACCAAAATACAAACTAAGGACTTTAAGCACTCTAGATATAATTATTATAGAATTTTCATTGATATTCGGTATGTTATTATTTTCGGTGTGAAATTAAAAAAAATAAGTTAATTATCATGATAAAACAACTATTAATATTAACATGCATGCGAATTGCGGAAAAAAAGACATATAAAATAGTAAAAAGATTATTCATAAAACTTCATAAAACACTAACACAATTTAATCCTAATCATAATATATAATATATTTACTTCATAATAAAAAATAATAATATATTCATACATATAATATCATTAATTACAAATTACAAAATACAGCTCAGAGACACATACAATAATACACAAACTACTTTTCAATTGTTTAAACTAACCAAAATACAAACTAAGGACTCTAAGGACTCTAAGGACTCTAGATATAATTATTATAGAATTTTTATTGATATTTGGTATGTTATTATTTTCAGTGCGAGATTAAAAAAATAAGTTAATTACCGTGACAAAACAACTATTAATATTAACATGCATGCGAATTGCGGAAAAAAACACATAAAAAATAGTAAAAAGATTATTTTTATATGATGCCATCCAAAAAGAATTAGAAAAAAAAATTATAAAATATTTTATAGATGTTGAGAAAAAAATGAGATGAACAAGATTTTATTGTATTGTTAGATGTAACTAAAGATTAGGGAATATTAAAAAAAATTGATTATTAAGATAAAGAAAAAGATTTTTAAAGAAAAAAAACTTATAACCTCCTTTTCTAAATTTGTTGAAAAAAAATATTTGAAAATTTATTTATTTTTATAATATTGGAACTTTCTATCTATACCTTGTTTCTTTTTGTTTGTATCATGGGCAGATATCTCTATCGAGCTTTCTAATATAACTCACAACTTTAATCTAATCTAAAGAATCATTACAAAAGATCACTATGATATATAAATATGATATGATTTCTTCCGACAGCTTTTTTTTTTATTAATTTTTACCAAACCCATCTATTAATTTAATTTAATATATAAAGAAATAAGTATATTACATAAATGTAAATATAAATGGAATTTTTGAAACTTTTTATAATTTCAAAAAAATTATATTTTATTTTTCACATTCTCTTTTAAAATTTTATTCTATAATTTCTCTATTCTTTCAAAAAATTAAAAATAATTTCTCCTCATCTCCTAAATTCTTTAAAATCATCTCCCAATCTCCCAAATCTTCACATCTCTCTCTCTCATCCATTGACAATTTTCTTTGTTTAAAGTAAAAAGTAAAAAATAAGTCATCTTCCTAGCTCATTTTTCAATATTGTTCATAACTTTCAATCTTGTCTCTTGTTAGTCACATATGTATCTTTCAGTCTCCTCTCCCTCTCTCTCTCTCTCTCTTTCTCGAACGAAATCAATCTTTAATCGATTCAACAATTCAACATAAAAAAAAAATTTCCAATTGAAATTTATTAAAGAAAAAAATTACAAAACTCATGCGAAAATCATTATAAATCAAACTTCATAAACATTAATAATATTTAATCTTAATCATAATATATTAACTTCATAATATGAAAAAAATAATCATACATATAATATAATCAATTACAAATTACAAAATACATCTCATACTCTCACACATATATTTACATTACATATATAACACAAGGTATAGCATCAATTGAACCATATTGAGTTGAAAAGCCCAAAATAAAGGAAACTAAAGATAGTTCCGGTACTTTTATGTTATAGCCATATTAAATATATTAAACTTCCAAGTTTGTAACTCTTTTTTCTAGATCACATACATCCTTATAAATTTATATAAATTTGATCAAATTCTTCTGTGAGTCCAAAATCAAATTTGCTTCTCTTGATTTTTGACTTCCATCATATATAAAAAAGAAATAAATAGTGAAAGTTTGGATTTTTATTTTATGTCAAGCAACCCATCAACCATCAACCAGTAATCTTTTATCTGATGATAGATGATCTGGGTCTTAGTTCTTAAAAATAATCCTAACATCTTCTATAACATGAGTATTTACAATTTCTTCGAGAAGAATACTATGTATCCAATTGTTATGACTCATGATATAAAATGAAATTGAAGAATATTAATTTTTTTCCTCTTTTCCTTTCTTACTTCCTTTATATATGTTATTATAAAATAATATAATCGAATCATAATATATATAGATTTGTTGGATAAAAAAGAGTTTCTGAACATATTAGATGATCTCAAGAAATTTTTGGTCTGTGGGGAAATCAAATGTTTATTAGAGGACTAGAAAATCTGAGTTCAAGGCTCAATTGCTGCAGTCGTAATTAAAATTCGGATATGAGAGTTGAGAGTTGGGTGAGAAATTTTATAAGTTTTATAATGGACAGGTGAAATTAAGTTATAAAATAGTTTTTTGAATAAAATTTATAAGTGTCTAAATTTTTTAAGTGATGGAAGGGAAATAAATTGATTTCATTTGACTAAAAAGTTAAAGAAGAAATAATTTGATTTGATTTGAGACAACAATATGTCAATAGTGTTGTGGTGATTTTTTAACATGTAACTCAAATTTATACAAATACGAGGGTGTTATTAATAAAGTAAACACAATATTAATAAAGTTAGTTTTGTTTTTTTATTTTTAATCACATTCTCTCTAATCTCTAATGACTCGTAACTCTAGTTACTCCAATTTCTACGTCTACATCTATGTCCCAAGGTGTTCATACTTACAAATAATTGTCTTATTTTTTTATAACAAAACTATACCAAAAAAAAATATTAAAAAAAAATTAGAGTTATATATTATAATATAATTTAATATAATTTAATATAATAATATAGTGATATATAATAGTAATATAATATAGTAATATAGTAATAATCTAATAGTAGTATAATAAAATAGTAATATTTAATAATAATATAATATAATATAATATAATATAATATAATATTATATTATATGTTTAATAATATAATAATATATTTGTAATACTTAAATCGAAGGGCTGCTTTGTGTTCCTAACTTTGAGCTCTGTTCTCTATGGGAGGTGGCTAACGTCATTTCGATAGTTATCAATAGTAATAGTAATCAGCATCTAGCCCAGTCCGCACTTCACTTCACTTTACTACATTTCACTTCACTTTACTGAACTTCCATTCGATCAAAACCATCAAAACTAAAAAAACACGTAAACCAAACTCGCTTATCGCACTTTTGTATCCGATCAAAACTATCGGAACAAAAAAAACACACGAATCAAACTTGCTTTTTGCGCTTCCATAAAAACCAAAAAAAAAAAACATACAAATCAAACCAAACTTGCTTCCTATGTTGAACAAGAAGGAAATTTTTTCTAAGAAGAAACTGAAATCTATTGCAGTGAGTTACTAGTTTATTTTACTCATACTCATTTTTTTTTTCATTTTCATTGAATTAATTATACTGAAACATAGTTTTTTTTAATAGACTGATATAAATGAAGAAGATGAAAAGATAGTAAAAGAGAAAATTTATGGAATAAGAAAAGCAATGACTACTCCGATGCTGGCAAGGTGTTCTGCTAAACAAGTAAGAGAGCTATTTTCTACTATTACAGATGATATGAAATGTGTAGTGAAAGAAATGGGATTTGGAAGCCTTTTGAACATGACCTGTGATATACTTAGTCAAAAATTGTGTGAGAAACTTATAATGAGATTTGAACCCATGCAAAAATATCTTTCTATCCCTCCCCATCACAATTTTAAACTTACGGTAGAAGAAGTAGCACAAATTTTAGGAATCCCTTACATGGGACGTGATGTGAACTCATCACCGACTCAATTTTTTGTTGTAAAGCCCCCTGAATTAAGTTATTCAGTACTTTTTTGAATCTTTTAACTCGGGCCTTTGTCACCGGCCGAACTGGGACTTGAGTTGGATTTTGTGAATTCCTTGCAATCTTGATGACCTCATCAGGACATGATGTGTTAGATTCTTCCTCTATTGAATCTTCAGATATAAGAAAATATTTCTTGACATTAAAGCATAGCCAATTAAAACAAGAGATCCAAATCTACTCACCCAACTTTAAATGATGTTTCTTGTTATTTATCCTTGGATGCTTTTTATGTCCAACTACGAATGTCTTTCCGGCTTCCAGACATCTTACTGTTACTATTGATATTGAGAATGCTCGACAATATAATTGGGCTAAATTTGTATTAGAATGGTTAGTTGATGAGATTTTTGAATTCAAACGTCGAGCAAGAGAGGTGGAACACAGAAAGAATATGGGTATCGGTGGTTGTTTATTTTTACTTATGGTAAGCTTTCAATTTAATGATTGAATGCAATCTACTTTAACAATATTTAACAAATATTATTTAATGTATAGATCTTTTATTTTGAGAATGTTAGAGTTGCTGACTTGGGGGGCAAAAAAACACATTTATCCATTCGCTATTGGACGACGGATCGGGTAAATCGAAGACTTGAATCTGAGCGTATAAATGTATGTAAGTTAATAAGTTTATATGCATTATGTAATAACTATAGAATCTAAATAGTATACTATTTATTTATAGGTTTATTCACCTTTTATACTATTTATTTTTATAGGGTTTATTGTCTAAAAAATCTGTTGAAAAATCTATTGAAGCAAGTGTTGAAGAAGCTGAAAAAGCAAGTGTTGGTGTTCATGGTGTTGAAGGAAGTGGAGAAAAAATTAAGGTAAACTTATAATCACTACTTTATACCACTCACAAACACTTATATAGAGTACTTATACTATGTACAATTGCAGAGAATCAGCATCAAACATGAAATTAAAATGTTTGTGGAGAAGTCAATTCAAATTCATTCCAATTTGTTACAAATGCATCATGATATGTTGTGCAGACTTTGTGAGTATGTAGAAGATGAAGAAGAGAAGGAAGAACAAAAGAAGGGAAAAAAGCTAAAGAAATGCAAAGTTAAGGCTAATGATTTTAGTGATGACCACGAGGAGGAGGAGGAGGATAATAAAGCCCCGAAGGGGCAAGAGGAGGAGGACGAGGACAAAGCCCGGCAAGAGAAAGGGAATGGGCAGGAGGAGTGTCTGGAGAAGGAGGAGAGTTCAGATGAGAAAGGATGGGAGGAGGCTTTTGACGTGGAGAAGGATAAAGATACTGAATATGAATATGAAGTAATAAATACCTTAACTAAAATGAAAGATGGAAAGACAAACCAAATATCTTTCTTGCCCTTTGTTAAGGTTAGGCCTTTTTCTAATGAGGAGGAAAGTGTTTGGGTTTTTTATGGTCGAAAAGCCATAAAAAATAATGCGAGGTAAATGTCTTACAACCTTTGTCTTTGTTATTTTGGAATCCAATTTTTAGAGATATTTAATTGAATCCAATTTTTCAATTTTTAGAGATATTTGATGGAATCTAATTTTTATGACAATTTATAGAACAATTTTGTGTAATATTCGTGGAAGTTACATGTGCTGGACGGATGCCTATGAGCTGTTACCGCCTCACTGAATTGGCACGTTGGTATGAATTATGAATTCTTTGTATTTATTTTTCATATTACATTACTAATTATTAATTGTCTTTGCAGATGATGGATTGTTATATATACTTCCTCAATACCATCTTCAATCCAAACTTATTCTTAAAGTCATTATCAAAATGCATTTTACCATTATGGTTTTCGGTATAAACTTTTATCTTTCCTCAACTTCTTAACTTCAGTATGAACTTATCATATTATTCTTTTCTCTTTTTCTCAAATATCATTCTTTAATAATGTTTTTTCATCTACTTATTATACTTATTTTATATTTAGTTGTCTATGGTTGCATCTATGGAAAGCAAGCCTAAAAGAAAGTGGGATATTTCTATAGTTGATAATTCTTTGTCTCAGAAAGCATTTGGATTTAACTTCCGATTATATAACCTAGTGAGTTATTTTACATTATATATATTTATCTTTTGATTTTATCCCTGTTATTTTATTTTATCCTATATTTTTATATGTATAGGAATGATTGTAGAATATTTATTATGAGATTTTTGGAGATATGGGAACCGGGATTATTTATTACTCCACCAACTCAAGAAGTATGTTATATTCTGCATTTCTTATCTTATCTATATATTATATTTGTATTGTTGTATTATTTTTTGAGAAATATTGATGATTTTATTTCATTCTTCCTTTATTTTTCAGGATCTTAATTTTTTGATAAAAGAATATTTTCTCAAACTTCTAATGTCCGAGCATAATATAGTGCGTGATGATATTATGTTGAAGATGAAGATAGACAAAACAAAGAGGAAAAAGTTTCAGAGAAAACCAAAGTAGAAAAGAAAAAGAAAAGGAAAATGAAAGACGAAAATTGAGAGGATTGATATATTGTAATACTCTATATATAAACAATTTTTTCTTGTCATACCATCTTATCTAATGACATATCATAATCTTATTCACTAACTTACCATTTATACATATTTACATAGCCTTACCACCTATAACCCCACAACATAACACATTATCAAAATTAACACACTCTCAAATAACTTACAACTTCCAAAATTTGAACGACCTGTCATAAAGATTAACACCTATAACCCTATAACATAACACACTCTTAAAATAATTAACACATTCTCAAACAATACTCATCTCATTTAGTTCTTCCCATATTGAGCTAAGAAAATTTGGAATGAGATTTTGGTTAAGTCACAAGGTTTGAGTTTTGAGTTTTGAGTAAGGAGAGCTTATTAAGGAATGTGAGGTTTTGAAGGGAAAGAGGATTTGTAGAAAATAATTTATAATATATTTGGTTTTGAAGGAAAAGAGGATTTGTGAGTAATAATTTATAATATATTTGATTTAGCCGCTCAAATAAATTTTTAGAAGTCTGTTATTTTTTCCCGCTTTTCTATCCTCTTTTTTACCTTTTGTGAGTTTAATTTTATTGTACATTACCGTTTTTTTTATTATTAAATCTTCAATTTTATTTTGTATTTTTTGTATTTGAATTTTTTATGTTTTTGTTTTTATTACAACATTGTTACTACTGTATTACAACATTGTTACTGCATTACATTACAATAAATAAATACTCTAAATTTTATATCATTACATTATTTAAATTAATAATATTAATTATATCATTATTCTACTTATATTTGAAATTTTTTATATACTTAATTTATATTGAAATTTTTTATATAATAAATAAAACAGTGGCGTGCGGCGTGCATATGCGCGCACGCAAACGCCAGCGCCCGCACGCAAGCGCGAGCGCCCGCACGCAAGCGCGAGCGCCCGCACGCAAGCGCGAGCGCCCGCACGCAAGCGCGAGCGCCCGCACATGCCACACGGTGTTATCGCGCATGCAGTGCCCGTGGGCACCTGCCCATGCCAATGCGGGCACCGGCGCATGCCACTACACAGGCAAGCGCAGTGCTTCCTAGCATGCAAGCGCCCATGCGGGCAATCGGCCATGCTAGCGCGGGCACCCGAGCATGCCTGCGTAAGCAAAGGCGCGTGCATATTTTAGATTTTATCTTTTACCAATTTTTTTTATTATTACATATTTATTTTATTATATATTACATTAGTTCTTCATTATTAATGCATCATTACTATTATATTACTACCTATATCCATACACATACCATACATTATTGCTACATTATTACTACCTATAAATTTTCAAAAACTATATTTTGAAAATTTTGAACCCTAACAATTGTAAAAAAAGAAAAAAAGAGAAATCGGCGAGTAACAAGTAAGTAATTTGTGTCAAAACTAAATTTTCCCTCGAAACAAAAAAATTTTTTGGCGGTACATTGACATTGAATATTTGCACATGTAAATTCAAGAAATACTCCAATATATTCATCACTTCTTCCTTAGAATTAGAATACATCCATAATTTGTCCATCATATTAAATACAAATCGTGCGCAATTTTGCATTGAAATAAATAGACGGAGCAATAAAAAAAATAAATAAAAGAAGTAAATATGAAAATATTTTTGACGTGTTATTAAATTGGCACTAAGAAACAAACGGGAAAAAAGAAATTTGATTAAATTTGTATTAAAATAGAAAATTATTTTTTGCATGAAATTTTTTTTTGTGGAGTTATCATTAAATTAAATAGGTAAATCTTGTAAATTAAGTGGGTTTAGGGTTTTAGTTTTTTTTTTTAATTTATGTAAAATTATATAATATGATAATTATATAAATTACTAATTTAATATCATTACATTATTTAAATTAATAATATTAATAATTTAAATTAATAAATTCATTTTATTATATTATTCCCGGGAGCCAGGGTGCCAATCCATGCCATTGCACAGCCAGGCGCGGGCCTTGCATGGAAGCATAGGCGCACACAGGAACGGGGATGGTGCCCGCACATGCACGCACGGGCGCCCGCCCTTCATGGAAGCATAGGCATGCACAGGAGCGGGAGGGTGCCTGCGCATTCATGCACGAGCGCCAGCCCATGCCACTGCTCAGGCAGGGGCGCACCAGCGCATGCACATATAGGCGCCCGCCCTTCATTTCTTCTTTATCAAAAAATCATCTTTTCTTATCAAAAAGTGGGATTCGAACCTTGATTTGAAGGGAAGACATGTAAACCACTATGCCATGAAGTCTTGTGTGATAATATTTTTTTTTTTCTTTCTTCCTCCTCAATATCATTTTTTTTCTATTCTCATTGGGTTTTTTTTCCTTTCTGTTCTCATTGAAATTTTTTATATATTCAAACCAATATATTTGAATAATAATTATATTGAATGATATGAATGAATTATGATTAATTAATATTATATATTTTGAACGATAAATATTTTGTGATTAAATATATAGATTTTTTAAATTATTAATATATTATAATTTAAACTAATATTGATAATTATAATTTTATATATGACATTAAGATGCACTCATCCACTCATTCATCTAACATAAGGATTGTGTCGTCTAAATTGGTATTGAATTATTATGTTATTGAAAAATTCTAAATTTTTTGTAAAATTTTTACACTAGCAATTGAGGAAAGTAGAATATATCACCAATTAAATGGTTACAATAATATTTTACAAAACATTTACTGTCATTTTTACAAACAAATTTTCAAAACTCATTTTTCAGCGTTGTTTTTCATCACATAATTTTTCTATTTTTTCATTATACACTTGTTATATTTCATTTCCATGAATATCATCATTATTATTATAAATTTATAGTATATCACTACACTCGCATACACTTGTTATAAGTTTACTATTAAAGAAAAGAAATGATATTTTTTTTATTTTTAATTTTTAAACTATTAAATCATAAATCTTTTCAAAAATTCTGTTATATATTTAAAATTTTTTAAAAATGTATATAAGTTAATATTAAATTAATATAAATAATTAAAATATTTTATAAAATTATTTAATGTATATAAGTAATGTATGTTAATAAATATTAAATAAATATATATTAATAAAAATTAGAAATAAATATAATGATGGTGGATTCCACACCTCCAATGATGGATTACAACTAATAACATGATTGATAAAACTTATCTTATCTTTACTTTTTACGATGGTAATTGTATGTGCGGACTATATATTATAAACTTATCACTGTATAAAGTTAGTTGTCTACTTACCATCTACTTACCATGACTATATCACAAATTTATTATTAACTTATGACTATATAAACTTACTTATCCACTTATCATCTATTTATCATCTATTTACCATCTACTTACCACGACTATATATCACAAACTTATCACTAATTTACCATTATATAAACTTACTCACTTACCATCTACTCACCACTAACTTACCACTATATAAATTTACTTATCCACTTATTATCTACTTGTCATCTACATACCACGACTATATATCACAAACTTATCACTAATTTACCGCTATATAAAGTTACTTACCCACTTACTATCAACTTGTCACTTACTTACCACTAAGTTACCACTATATAAATTTACTTTCCACTTACTTTCTACTTACCATCTATTTATCACGACTATATATCACTAACTTATCACTATATAAACTTACTTATCCACTTATTATCTACTTACCTACCTGCTGTTACTTATCATTATCACATATTTACTAAACTACCACTATTATAAATTTACCACAACTTATTATCTAGACTATTTTCAAATATAAAGGATATATGATATAAAAATACAACAATATTAGATTTTTACAGACGATACAATATATACGTCAGTAGAATTTGTGTGTTACTACACATCTAAAACCTATGAAAACGGTATTATTAAGTAGATAATAAAAAATATTTATATTGAGACTGTTTTTAAACCATGTTAAAAAGACTTTACATCTACTGACTATAATTTTTAACCATTATAATTGAATATTGCTTTACGGACGGTTGTGATAGTTTTGTCGACGGTAGATAAACTTTTCTTCACGGACATTTTAGTCAATTGGGAAAAACCTATATTTTTTGACGGTTTTGTCACAAAGTGTCTCTATAAATCATAAAAACCATCACTAAAAGTTACCGTCGTTAAAAATTGCCGTCGGTACAGCACTTTAATTTTGTAGTGGCTTACTTATTCCAAGCCCTTTGCACCATCAGAGAATTAACTACAAATGCAAAAATTGATTGTAGAAGGATGAAAGTTAGTATAAACCACTAGAAGTTGGTTTCTAAATCAATCTATCTGACAAAGAAACATTTAATTTGTAATCATTCAGCATATCAAAAAGAGCTCTTTGTTGCTCTAACTCTCAGTTTAAGCAAGGCCTATAGAGAGAAAAGCCCTAGATCCAGGCACCATTATCCCAAAAACTAAACATAGAAATTGATGAATTATGAAGAGAGCATAGGGCAAAAATCCTCCAAAATTTGAATCGAAGAGGTCCAACATTAAGGCAATGATCCTCCCAAAAACGAATAGAGAAACCCTTCTCAACATGAAAGAAGACAGAAGAATGAAAACTTTCATTATATTTTGAACCAAGAAATAGAGGGCAAAAGATTAAATTTATCTAATGGCAAAAGATTTTCACATGGGAAAAAGTGAAGGAAAACCTATTTATACCAATTTTTGTAAGAAGGTTGATGTTTTTATGCGCGATGCTATGAACAAAGCTAGGAGGTAGGGAAAAAAGTCGTTTCTATCTTTACTCAACATTTGGAGTAGCTAAATAAGAACTTTAAGATACCTTATCTCTTTCAAAAATCTGAGAGGAACAAGAATATTATGATGCAAGTGCTGGGGTTTCAAAAACTAGAGTCTGAAAAATCCATCTATAAGTGTCTTTTATACAGAAATGATATTGTTTCCTTATGTCTTAGGAAAAACTATATATATATATATATATATAGATATATATAGATATTCAAATTAATTAAATTTATATCAATATTTATTTACAAAATTTTGATTATCACATTGTAAGTTAAGCAGCATGGCTAGCCGCCTACTTACCTCAAGACTTTAAAGATTGATCATCAAAAGAAAAATAACCTAATGCACTCACAAGCATTTTTTTTATTCCTGTTGATCCCAAAAATGACTTCAGTAGATCGCCCTTCTGTCTTGAATGGGGAATCAGTAGGTGAGTGATCTTCAATATGGAAACCTGTAGAAAACCCACTGGAGGAGGGTTCGGTAGAGGAGGCTCCGATATTCGAGTCAGAAAGAGCTATTTTAGAAGGAAAGATCGAGAGAGTTTGGATCCTGTGTAATCTCTGTATGTAAGGTGTAAAGAGAGAGATACGTAGTTGACATGTTACCTCTGTTTACTATATATGTATGGTATGTATGGTAATGTCATATGTGTTTGGGGGTGTCGAAACCCTACTTATGTTGCAGATCATATTAGATCTTTTTGAGATTACAAGAGCAGTGTTGGTAGACTTTCTGTAGATTAGGGATCTTTCAAGATAGGAAAGTTTCCCTGACAGTAGTGTAGACCCGTAAAGACTTGAATCACTAGGAGATTTGTTTTCATATTGAAAGAGATCGTAATAAGCCTGTCTTGAATCCGAAAAGGTTTAAATTTGTCACAAATTTCATTCCTTATCGAGTGATCTTGAATAAGACTCATAGAATAATAGGAGTCGAGTTTGTAAGGACTAAGGGTCAGGATTGTTAGGTCGTGAGGCTGAGAGAAAGATACTGGCTGAGATTTACTAATAAGTCGCTTTGTACTCTTCAGGTTATATGATCATGGGCCTGCTAGGTCCCATGATTATGGGCCTGTTGGACCATATATTATCATTTTCCCCTTCTCCTTATGTCATTTATTAGAACGGCATTAAGAGTACTTTTAAATGGATAAGGAATTGGGGAGCTGAGTAGGCGTAAAAGTGGAGTAGTTTTGAGTGAGTAGAGAGACATAACTATGAGCATTAAATCTGGTATGTGCCGCTTCACTTTTCATGAATCTTCCTGAGCACTCTCTTATCGTTTAGTTTGTGATGGATTACAAGCATTGTAGTGTTTTCAACGGTTTCTTTTGTTGAGAGAAAGACTTGGGATTTTTAAAATTTTTAGACGATCACCATGGTCGGAATCAATGATGCCAAAGGCATGATGACCAATGAAAAATTGAAGAGCGTTAGGCAAGCGTTGAGCTTGACGAATGATTTTTGTGTACAATTGCCCATGGAGGACAAACGGGTGAATATGGGCCATGAGACCTCCCTACCGATGTACAAAGAATGCATAGGTATGGCTTAAAAGTACCATATTTGGGTATTATGGCCTAGATTTTTAGGGGTTGGAATATCTTTCTGACCATATTGATCCCAAGTGCATGGTGGCCGATCATAACAGTGTGAGTTTTTTGAGCTTCTGCCATTTGGATTTTGATTTTGAGATTTTGTCCTCCATTTTTTGCTTGCGTGGCTGTTTTGGTAAATATACTAGGGAGTTGTACTATGTCCAGACAAGGATGACCTCCAAATGGAGGTTTTTCTATTAGGAGACTATAGACAAGCAGTGGATAAGGAATTTTTTTTTTTTGCGGAGTTTGAATAGAAGGAGTTGATGCCGGTCTTACCTAGTATTGATGGGGAGTCGACAATAGCACTAAAGGCTCTAACCCGTTCTCGTCATTTGGATTTTATTCAGTGTATTGAGAAGTATTGTTAGAGGAACGGTAGATATAGTTAGGTAGGCACCCTATTTGATGACTAGATGCTAAAGATGCCCGACTTGCTGCTTAATGAGAAGGTGAAAATTGAGAGGCCCCTTTTGGTAAGAAAGCAGCGAGTAGGCTATTTAACATTTTGGAGGTTGCTAGTAG
Source organism: Dillenia suffruticosa (assembly GCA_033439265.1). Classification (NCBI taxonomy): domain Eukaryota; kingdom Viridiplantae; phylum Streptophyta; class Magnoliopsida; order Dilleniales; family Dilleniaceae; genus Dillenia; species Dillenia suffruticosa. The sequence continues at coordinate 12,862,927 of JAVTVX010000027.1, read as the reverse complement.
TGGTGATATCTAAGTGGCCACCATCAACAAGGCCATGTGGCCTAGTCGATTGAAGAATGTCAAGGATAAGGAGAGTATTTCAGGAGAGGGGGCTAGTGACGCATGCCATATCGCTACTTTGGTTTCTGAGAAGAAGAGAAAGAGGTTGGTGGCCTCTAGCGCTAGCGGTGAGGAGTTGGATGCCACCAAGAGAGAAGAGATTCCGTCACCAGTTTTGGTTATTATGGTAGCTAGGAGGTCCGACCCGGAGGTTAGGACTACTGATGCAGAGGGAGAGAGGACTTCTCATAATGTCCTAGGTATTAGAGAGGAAGGGGTTACGCCGAGATATGAGGTCAGATCATCTAGCGCCTTTCCAGAACACCTATATGTCCAGAAAGGCAGCATTCGAAAAGGCAAGGTGGTAATGCCTGATCGGACGATTCCACTTCCCTTACTTTTCGTCAGATCCTTTGATTCGTCAAAGGATTCGAAGGAGAGAGGGACAGTGGTAATCAGCTATGGTAGTAACAACTTTAATTACATTGACATTGTAAAGACAAGGAGGTTGGCCAACTGATTGGATTTCTACTATGCTAAATCAGAGTTGAACCGTCTAATCGTGGAGCAGGGCATTGAGGTTGTGATCACCCTTGGACCACAGGTATGCCTTTTCCTATTTAATTACTTCGGTGAGTTCAGTATTCTAGAGGTTGCTTATATAAGTTGTTGTATTCTTTGTAGTCTATCGTCATAACAGAATTTCAATGATTGAGGAAAAACAGGCTAGTAGGTCATTTAGAGGGACTTGTAAACCAGAAGGAGAGGAAATTGTGCAGATTCAAGCCACTCTGGATCAGAAGGAGAAAGAATGGGGAGAGGACTAGGCAATGATATAATGGCTTCTAGTTGCGCTGGCCCAAAAAGAGCAGGAATGGGAAGAGGGCTAGGCGGCCAATGCTGCATTACTTGAAAAGGAGAAAGAGATTAAGTAGTTGAGAACTGATTGAGTTTTGGCATTTGAGCAGTGTGATGTGGCCATTGCAGATTGCTACTGAATAAGACTGAAATGGACTACTTGTCCATTAAGGAGTCTACTCAGGAGGTGAGACAAATCACTTGCTACCTCTGAGAAGTGGGTTGCAGACTTGTTAAGGTCTGGGAAGTCAATCAAAGTGAAGTTCATGAATTCAATAAGAGGTTACTTCATACGGAAGAAACCATCCGCACGGTGGGGCTAGTAGAAAATCAAGCGAACAATGTTGATGGAATCGATGTCAGGACAGCAGGCTCGAGACAGGCTTGAGATCCTAGGCACAAGATGGTATGGTTGAAGTAGTGCCCATGTGGTTGCTATGCATGTTTGCTTCAAGGGTTTGCGGCAAAGGATTACTCTTCTCCCTTCTCCTAACAACAAAGGAAGAACTGTACCCCCTCCAACTCCTTGTCATGATGGGTGACCCTACCCTTGTTTTCTCTCTTAGTGTATTCATTCCCTAGTTTGGCACTTGTTGAGTATATTAAGTTTTGATTATAATAAAAGAATTTGAAATAAGGAAGTAAAAGAAAAACCAGCGAGAACAAAATTTGAAAAACCAAGTTCTGCAAAGTATGTTGACTTGTTGAAAATCTAAGTCGACTTGATCATATCCATATTAACCTATTTTAAGTCTCATGTCGACCAATTGAGTAAAATTTAAATGTAACAGTAAACATGTCGATTTGCCCAAAACACATATAGACATAAATGAAATTAGAACACCAATTTTTCTAAATAATATTAGGTCGACATACCCGATAATGTGTCGACCCAAAGAAGACTTAGCCATCCCTTGTTGACCAAAATAGTAGCTTGTCAACATACTTTCTATAATTGATCAACCCAAATAGTAGCATGTCCACCAATTTTACTCCATAGGTCCACCAATTTTATCCATGTTAACCTAATCACTTTCACATGTCGACCTATCATCTTCATGTCAACTAATTTAAGTTCCCATGCCAACCAATTTCATTCTCATGTTGACTCATTATTGCACACGTCGACAAGTATCTAGCAAAACATATTAAAAATGGTCAACATGCCCAATAAAATGTTGACATATTCCTATTTTTGTCATTTTGACTATGGCGACCCGTCACAATTTTATGTCAACCCACTAAATATGTCGACCAATTTTGTTATGTCATGTTCACCAATTGACTCTAAAATAGGATTGTGTCAACACAAATAGTGCAATATGTTGACAGCCTCTTTAATAAAGATGTTTTTAAGAAGTCAACCAATCACTGTTCAAATCGAATAACCTTTAAAATTAGTTAACACACAAACTAAAATTTGTTGATACACTAAACTATGTTGACCAATATAAACACACCATGTCCACCAATTATTTTGGAATAGAACCAAGTTGACCTAAGTTCTAAATATGTCGACATCCCCTCTAATAGAAAAGCTTAAGAAAGTCAACACAAAACTGTTTAATTTGATTGTGAATATAAAATTCGTCAACCTATCAACATAAATTGGTCGACAAATCAAACTAGTCGATCTGTAACACTAATATGTCGACCTGACCAAATACATTTACATCACAAAATTTTGAATCCAGGTCGATGTGTTAATTAACTTGTCTACCTGAAATTGTCGGAAACTAGATTTCGGAAATAACATGAACACAATGGTTTGGTTATCTCTTCCTAATTTATTTGCTTATTTCCCTTTCTATCAAAGGCTAATGTTGTATGTAGTAAAGGAAAAAGTCATTCATATCATTGGCCAAAGAAATGAGCTGACAAAAATGAGAGTGGGAAGATAAACTCTCAGCTTCACTCTCAGCTTAAAATGAGAAACAACTAGATTACATTTAATGAGGGACATTAATGGCCAACGTTCAAGCTCAACTATCAGACAATGGCTCTTTTCTGTTCAACAATACCAGAGCAATGGAAATGAAAGGGTTAATGTAATACTGGGGATCAAAAATAATATTTAATTTCTCTACATTACTTGTTCTATTCCTCTGCGAAACAGACTCTATTTTTAACTCACAAATTTCTATCTAAGTATAATTTATTGTAAGCTCATATCTTATTATATCAGAGAATTGTAGCCTCACTCATTGAACACTCAACTTCTCTTGTACTGAAATTTTCAAAAACTGTTGATGGATTCACTGTCTAGGGTTTAGAGAGAGAGAATTAACCTACGCTAGGTTAGGAAATTAGTATTTATGGATAAACACTATAAAGGTTTAATTTGAACATATAATCAAGTTTGTACTATTGAGATAATAGTGAAAAATCCAAGTGGGTGCCTAGAAATGGATATACACCGGGTTTGGTAAAACTACTATAAAATTTCTCGTGCTCTGATTCTTGTTCTTTCATTTTTATCTTCGTTGAGCACTTAGTTTCTTAACTTTTCAATTTCTGCATATTACTCATGTCCCACAAAAATTGGAAAATCTCTAAATTCTCAAAAAGTACTGTATAACATATTCATCCCCCTCCAGATTGTATTTCAATTGGTATCAAAGTAGGTATCTAATTTTAGATTTAATCACCATGACAAAGGATCTTAAGATGGCACTTGATCGAATCAACTTATCACAAAATGCCTCCACATCAAATGGAAGACCTTAGCATTTCAAGAAAACAAACAAAATACAAATGGCTAAAAAAGGAGCAAGAAAAGCTCAATGCTCAATGCTTGTGAAAATTGAGAAAGAAAAAATCATGATTGACTCGAGCAATGAGGACAAAAGCCAAAGTGAGCAACAACAATGCTTCATAACAACAAATGAAGATGACCATGATGTAAGTTACTCTAACCCTGCATCTTATTCCTCTGATGAAGAAGAAAATAGTAAAAATGTTTTTTCGTCGGAAGAAATGTAAAATGCTCTAATAGAAGCCTTTGATGAATTAAAACAGATGTTAATAAAAACTCAGATTTAAAAAGAATAATCAATAAATTAGAGAAAGAAAAGAATAAACTTGTTGAGGAAAATAAAAGGCTTAAATAGAAAATAAAAATCTTAGGATAGAAAATGAAGAATTGAAAAATGAAAAACGAAAAACGTTTGTTAGAAGTAGAGAAAAATATAAAGAATCAAAATCTTAACTTCTTGAATGATGAACTAAATGAACTAAAAGAAGAAAATGATACCTTAAAGCAAGATAAAGACAAATTGCATGATCAAATCGAGAAAGCTCAAAGACATAAAATTGAAACTGAAAACCTTAGGAGCATGTAAGTCTGTACCAAAGAGAATGAACTTGAATTATCAACTGAAAAAGTTGAACTTATGAATGAAAAGATCAAGAATCATAGACTTACTTCTCTATTGCACAAGTTCATTCAGGGCAAAAAAAAATTAAATTTTACGCTTAGTGCCCAAAGGACAGTATAGGACAAAGCTAACCTATGATATGATCCTACAACAATTTAGAATAAGCTATACAGCTTCTTTGTGCCTAGCTTAGAGATTAGTATACCTAAAACAAGATGTTATGCTTGTATAAAATTAGGTTATAATGTAGAGCATTGCAAACTCAAGAAGCAAACCAATGTAAATATGGATAAAAAATCATCAAAATTTAAAAAATGCACATACTACCACAAGAATGGTCATAACTCACATGCATGCTGGTTTAAAAATCAAGCATCTAAGAAAACTATAATGTAGTGGGTACAAAGGCAGTTAGGACTATTATTTCAACTAACCCATCCGGACCCAAACAAATTTGGGTATCAAAAGGCAAATCTTGAGTTCAAAAGAGGAACATTAAAAGTGTGACGCTAAATGGAATCAAGAATGTTTGAATTCAAAAGGCAATCGGGTTGTTAAAAGGTAACATTTATATAACCCTTGTTTACTTTCCTAGAGAAAATATTATTTGAATCTTGTTTGCTATAAGTTCTCTTATATACTTCTAACATGCTTACCAATATTAAAAGTAGGAGCTAGTACAAAACAAAGAAAAAGAGATAATGGTATGAATGTAGCATAGTGCTTACATTGAGTAGAGCATAATTAGGCCAAATTTAAAGAAAACACCGTGTAAGCTTGGAAAGAATAGAAAACCTTATATAGGTTACCATCATAAAATCGGTTGTAAGTGTTGAAAAATGAAAAAGGTTCCCTTGAAAACTTTGTAAGACAAAGTACACAATGAAAGAACTAGAACAATAAAAGAATAAATCCATAGTTTAATCTAGTCCCTCTAGATGTTTTACAAGTACCCCAGAAGGAAACTAAATAGGACTAAAGAAAAGCTAAATCAATTGAGTTCCTCAGCCAAAACTATTCTCAATTATAGGAACTAAGTGGTTGTATACAAACAGACTAAATGATTATGAAAAAGACAAAACAATACGCACAAAGCTATATAAAAGAATAATAGATTAGTTGGACTGATCTACTACAACTTAGAAGTAATTAAGAATGCAGAAGGCGTTTCCTATATGTTTGAATTCAAAATTAGATTGATATGCTAAAGAATGACATCATTGAAACTGAGAAATAGATTGCACATATATTCACAAAATCCTAGGATAAAATAGATTGTATAAGTTGAGAAGGGATTTAGGGATGATTAAAATAAGAAATTAAAAAAAAAAATCTGGACACCAAAGGGAAGGGTGTAAGAATACTTTGAAGAAAATGAGAAAAAGATCATTGAAAAGAAAGAAGAAGCAAAATACTTAACTCTGGCAATACACCCCAAACGAATGAGATGAATCGGCTTGTGAGTTTTAAATCCTACTTTCATGTTATTTTGCTCTTGTTAATATAAAGTTGTCTATGTACTTATTTGTTTCATGATTGACATTTGAATGTGTTCATTTAATAAATAGTCAAATATCAAACAACTGAAAAGAGACAATAAAAATAGAGAATTATGATCAACATTCAGAGTCTCTTCAATTAAATCTCCACACACATGAATCACTCTAGTAAAATAAATGATGAAACTTGTGTGACATGTGTAGTTAAGTTAAAATACTCTAAAAAGGCGGACCTATAAAAATTGATATAAGTAGTTCTCCACATTTAAAAACCCAAAAAGAACTCACATTCTCTCTCAAAAACATTTCGCTTCCTTACCAGATCCTCTTAATTCTCTAACTCTTGTTTAATGACAATCCTCCTTTTTTCAGAAATTAAATCCTTCAATCTCCACCACAAATGTAAAACTCCAAAATAAATTTTCTTTCTCAATCATCAAGCCTCACAAGAAGAAGTTTTCTCTTTCATTCAAAGAAAACACACCCTCAATCTTCGACCATGGTTAAAAGAAATTTGGATTTCATCCAAGTTGACTTCCCATCAAAACATCACAGTGATTCATTCCTCTCAAATTTTCTCCTTAAACTTGTTATTTCGAGTAAGATCATAGATTGAGATTTCTTAGAAAACATAGTGTTTCCTTATGAAGCATATATATATAAGACAAATTTATTCTCTTAGCCTTATCTTCTCATTCTCACCATCATTTGATAGGTTAATAAAACTATTCTACAATAATTTAGAGGATCATGTTGGATCAATTCTTGAAAAGAAAGATAGTAAGATGTTCATATGGACTGATCCTAACAATTGTATGTTTAAAATATTTCTCGGAGGAAAGAAGTTGATCATAACACTCAAAATCAACTATAAAATCAGTAGTCTAAAATAGGTGCTAAGTGGAGCTTGTAAGTTATACCTTAGAACGAATATACTAGATGATGTTAAGATTGTTTTCAACAATAATCAACTCACAATAATAGAAATCAAAAGTCTCATCTTTATCTCCATACGAAAACAGTTTCATAAAATAGTTATCCACTGTCTCAGACCCAGAGCAGTAAGACATGATTTCATAGAGAAGATTACTAGATTATGGCATGTTTATGAAAAACAAAAATTTTGAACTCCATTTTCTAATATATCTAAAATTGATAGAAACAGAAACAATGAAAAGAGAAAATCTCCCATATGCTCCATTAATCATAGAAATTATCCGCATTCATGAAGTGGATATTTCCAAAGACATAGGTATTGAACCAAATCCATCTCTTAATATTGGAGTCTCACATCTATGTGAAAGTTGTGAAATTCTTGAACTATGTCAAACTCATCATCTCTTTGTTCCACAATATGCTCCTCAAAAATCAAATCAAGCCCTACTTCAACCAAAGGATTCTCCACATCTGGATAATGAAGATCTAGACATTGAAATTCTTCAACTCTAAAATGAGTTATTCTATCCAGGAGAAAGTTGCCAAGGTAGAAACAAAGTTGAACATTCTGGAAGAAATGATAGATATTCAACTAATTAGTAATGAAAGAAGGACAGTAGGATTATTTTCATGCATCATTCTAAAAAATAGTTGTGTTTGGATAATATCTAAACATTGTTGAAACTGGTCTAAATTATAAACAATTGAACTTGGTGTTCTTCAAACATGTTGTAAGTATGCTTTTACATGGTCTGAGATGGCTTGAACACCATGATAAAGTGATATTTTATGAACTCTAGTATGCTCTAAATCTGATAGTATCTGTCCTTGCTAATTGCAAGTAATCTAATAATCAATTACGTGCTCACTTTTACACTTCTACTAACATCATGCTCATGATCTTAAGCTTTTGCTAATTCCTGGATTACTTTCATGATAATGTTATATGTTAGTTTATTTTCAAAATATGTTCTGAATCTGATAGTATCTATCCTTGATGATTGCTGATTGCAAGTAATCTAATAATCAATTACATGCTTACTTTTACACTTCTACTAACATCGTGCTCATGATCTTAAGCTTTTGCTAATTCCTGGATTACTTTCATGATAATGTTATATGTTAGTTTATTTTCAAAATATGTTTATGCTTTAGGTGAAACAATCATACCATGGCTTAGTATTCCATAAGGCTTGTGTTGTTGCTATCATGGTCTTCCAAGAAGCAAAATAGTAGGGCAATGTGTAACACAAATTCTGAGAATCAAACACCAAATGAAAGATCATAACATAGATATTGATTGTATCCTGATAAATTGTTTTAATGTTAGTTCAATAAATCTTACCAAGAATCTAGTACATCACTCTCGAACCAAACACATTGAAGTGAGACATTATTTTATCAGAGACCATGTGTTGAGAAATAAAATAATTCTTGGGTATATAAAAATACAAAAAAAATTTGTTGAAATTTTCACTAAGCTATGAGACAAAAATAGATTTTATGAACTAAGAAGAGAGTTAAAATGATTGAGGTTGAAAAATAAATGAGTTGAAAGAAAAACATAGCATGTGTAATGAAAAACAAAGTATAAAAATATAGCACAATGTCGACAAATTTAGAGAGAGATCGACCAATTCATACAATAGGTCAACACACCTATCATTAAGACTGAAAAACAGGTCAACACAATCTCGAATGTAAAAAGTTGTGAATTTTAATACTAGTAAATCGACACAAAATACTGAGATGTCGACCTAGAGGAATTACTGAACCGGCCTATATATGAACAAGTTAACACAAATACCATGATTGAACAGGTTGACATATATGAAAACATGTTGACCCATATTGTTTTTTTAAGAATCGATATAGTTTAAAAATAGGTCGACATGCATGAAAACATGTCGACCTGTAACATGCAAAAAGGAATACGAATGTCATTATGTTGACTTGTTTCTTATTCTCAGAATTCACTCTCTCTGGGTGAAATCCCCTTTTTGAAACCCTAATTTTCAGTCACTCAAATCCTTCAATTAACAAAGAAAACATTCAAATTTTCAATCAATCTGAGATTGAAAACACTATCTCTAACCCTAAATCACTCGAATGGCCCCAAAATCCAGAGCTTCATCCTCCAAACAACCTACGACTGCGAGACATTCTTCAACACGATCTACAACAAATGAAACCACAGAGTTCAATAATCAAGATTTTCAAACCATCGATCAAAGTAATCTGTACAACAAGATCTTCTCACGAAGAAAAATCAATCAAGAAAGATTGAACGATTAGGTATTCTTAAAAGGGGTCAACTTCAAATACGAACACCATCTCACCATGGTATGTCCACATTCGCTCATTTTTCCTAACAAATACATCCATGAGAAGGCTATTAGAATATTCTATAACAATATTGAAGTGATTAGTGATGGCATTACAAGTGAAAGAAGAATTATCGTAAATAAAATTCTATAGCACGTGCATTTATTACTTATGTGAATGAAAAGATCATTGAAATGATTCTGAGATTTATTTGTGAAGCTAATGGTCTAGAATGGGTGGATTATAATATATTGGAGTATTTGGAGAATGCTAGAAGAGTGTTCAATAATGACAACATGACTGTGATTAACACTAACACCACAGACTTAGGATTTTATGAGAGAATCCTATATTTGATCATAGCACATATAATCAGACCTAGGGGTGGGAACTACACAACCATTTCACGGGAAGATTTCTAGGTGATGGTATGCATCATGAATAAGAAAAACCTTGGATTACATTTCATTATCCTTCATTCATGATAGCTGCACATAGATCAGATAATGCACTTCTGCTTTACACTAACATGATCTCTGATATTCTATCGTACTATCAAGTAGCCTAGGATTCAAACTCTAGATTTAAGCTGAATGAAAAGATGCTAGCATGATCTCTGATATTCTATCATCGAGTAGCCTTGGATTTAAACTCTAGATCTAAGCTGAATGAAAAAATTGAAATTAATGCATCATCCATGCTTAGAGCAAAATGGGTTTGCAATAGTGAGAGAGAATGGGTCAAAAAGGATGTTGGGATAGGCAAGGGCAAATAGAAGAAGTGGGAGTGGAAAATAAAGAAATAATAGAGATTGAGCGAAGGCAATTACAAAAGAACATGATAGATAGCCCTAGGAAAAATTGGAAAAGATTGAGAACAGGCAAATTCTGTAGGGTCAAATGAGTTATATCTTGAAAATGGAACTCCAAAGTCTTAACAACAAATTGGACACCATAGCAAAGGAAAAAGAAAAATCATTTCATGATCCTAAGCTTTCCCATTCCTGCTATGGTGTCTAATCTGTTGTTAAGACTATGGTTGTTGTTATAGTTTTATGATATTATGTGTCATCTAGTACTTTATGCTTTGTTATTTTATATTATTTAAATCTTGATTACAATGCTTTTCTTTTCTATTTTGAACTCTTTTGATTTCAAAAATGCACATGTGATTGTTATCTTGTGTTATCTAATTTTTCATTCTTTAAACTAAGTCTGCATTTTATTTGCTATATTGCTGAGTTCAAATGTTTCTTATTGCTCCTACTAATCAATGTCGTTGTTTGCTTATACATTAAGAACTATGTATTTTAAGTTTATAGCACTTGGTTATAGTTGTTGTATTTGCTAGATTTATTCTAAAAATGACTAACTGTTAGTTGTTGGCTCTTTAGCTAGATTGATGAAGAGATGTTGATGTTGAGTACTAGTCATTATTTGAGGGAGAGTAAAACACTATGCATTCTGAGTGTATATATACTCAACTATCTTGTTCTGAATTCTGATTGTACTAAGGAAATCACTGAAGGGGAGTACACACACATATCTAAGTATATGGAATGAGAGAATAGAGTGTTATATGATCGTAAAAGGAATTTGAAGTTTGTTATCTGCATATCGAGGGGAAGTAGAGTCAGAAGCTTGTTATCCAATAGTAAACTTGACCTTAGAATTGTTATGCACTTATTTGCTCTAGTTTCCCTAAAAAATAAGTTTATTTGACCTTATTCTCGAGACATTTTTTTGTCCATTAGGTTTAAACTTGATCCATATTTATTGATGACAAAAGAGGGAGAGAAGATAGGAAGAAAGGATGTCTAAAGATAGGTTATAAGAAAGGGTGTCTGAGAAATATTGATATCTAAGAAATATTGGTGTCTGAGAAATGTTTGAAAACTAAAACTTAAAATAGGTTTACTGAGTTTTGTTATCATAAAAAAGAAAGAGATTGTTAAGTATATTAAGTTGTGATAATGATAAAAAATTTTGAAATAAGGAAATAAAAGAAAGAGTAGAGAGAACATAATCTAAAAACCCAAGTTCTACAAAGTATATTGACATGTTGAAAATTCATGTCGAGATGATCATATTCATGTCAATCTATTTTAATTCTCATGTCAACCAATTGAGCAAAATTTAAATTTAACAGTAAACATGTCAACTTGCCCAAAACACTTGTAGACATAAATGAAACCAAAACACCAATTTTTCTAAGTAATATTAGGTTGACATACCTGATAATGTGTTGACCCAAAGAAGACTTAGCCATCCCTTGTCAACCAAAATAGTAGCTAGTCAACATACTCTCTAAAATTGGTTAACCAAAATAGTAGCATGTCTACTAATTTTAGTCCATAGTTCTACCCATTTTATCTATGCACACCTAGTCACTTTTGCATGTTGACCTATCCTCTGCATGTCAACCAATTTAATTTCCTATGTCGACTAATTTTATTCTCATGTTGACTCTTTATTACACATGTTGACAGACATCTAGCAAAAAATATTAAAAATGGTCGACATGCCTGATAAAATGTTGACATATTCGTCCTCTTGTCATTTTGACTATGGTGACCCGTTATAATTTTATGTCAATCCACTAAATATGTCGACCAATTTTGTTATGTCATGTCTACCAATTAACTCTGAAATAGGATTGTGTTGACCCAAATAGTGTAATATATCGATAGCCTCTTTGATAAAGATATTTTAAAAAAATCAACCTATCTTGTTCAAATCGAATAACCCTTAAAATTGGTTGACACACAAACTAAAATTTGTCAACACGCTAACTATGTCGACCAATATAAACACACCATATCCACCAATTATTTTGGAACAGAACCAAGTCGACCTAAGTTCTAAATATGTCAACATACCCTTTAATAGAAAAGCTTAAGAAGGTCAACACGATACTGTTTAATTTCATTGAAAATGTAACACCGACACTACGGTATCCGTAATATTGTACCATTTTTTAAATATATATATATGTATATATATATATATATGTATATATATATATATATATATATATATATATAAGATATTCCTCTGTTTATTTATATAAAGAGAAAATTTATTTATTTAAATTGATTTTTGATTTTGGGGATTCTAAATTTATTTTTGGTATATTCTAAATGTCGTTCCTACAATTATAGGGTAAGTGAGTATAAAAATATATATACACATATATATACACATAATTATTCATTTCTTAAATTAAATTAATTATTTATTCAAAAAAAGGGGGAGAGAGAGGGAGAGAAGGAAGTGTTGCGTTTCGGCCGAAACGTGGCACTCCCCTCTCCCCAAATCAGATTAGGGCTAAAGCCCTAATCTCTCCCTCTCTCTCTCTCTTTCTCTCTCCCCGACCCTTCACCTCCCGTGGCTGCCACCCTCCTCCGTTGCTATTTCGTGCCTCTCCGCCTCAACCCGCCACCACCCAACGGCCATCGCCACCCCTCTCTCTCTCTATTTCCTTCTTTATGTTTCTCTCTCATTCTCTCTCTCTCCCTTCGCTGTTCGCGATCTCCCTCTCGATCTCCTCCGCCGTGCGCTTCTGTCGCATATCACCACTATGAGCGCGCCATCGCGCGACTGCCCGCAGAAGCCACAGTACGAGAGCACTACGCAATCTCCCTCACGCGAGCAACCCTGCGTGACCCTCCCTGCACAAGCACAAGTGTGCCCCTACACGAGCGCCAGCATGCCCCTACACGAGCACGCCCCCAGCGCGACCTCCCTCACGCGAGCGTGTCTCAGCGTGCAACTGCAGTCTATCGCGAGTACGCACTCCAGCCCACGAGCACTCCAGCTTTCGAGTACGAGCTACTAGCCCGTGAGCGCGCTGGCTTGCAAGCCCGCTAGCCTACTGACAGCGAACCAACCCTCCAGCCCACCAGCCAGCGAGCCCATAACAGCCCATGAGCCCGCGACTGGCTTTCTCCTTTGAGAACTCACCTGCATCTTCACTACAAGTTTTAGACCAATCTGACGGATGAATGAAAGCTAGATCTGTAACTCGAGGGACCCTACGTGAGGATTTCTAACTCACTCGATTTATTTAGACGAATTTAGGATAAATTAGAGTAAGAGTGTATTGCATATGTTAAGATGAATGTTAGAATAGATTGCAATGTATTGTTTGACATTATATGAAATTAATTAGGTCAAATATATGATTTTATACAAATTGAGCTATTCTGGATGGTAGAATCATACGGACTTGATTCGAATAGCTTTTCTTAGAGTTTGATTTGACGAATGCTTAAAAATAGTCAGAATTTGGGATTTGAGTTTAAGAATTGATGCAGTCTTTTCATTATAAATTGTCCTACATATAGGGAATTAAATACGTCTATATTATGAAAATAGACTTCAATACCTTGAAAATGGAATATTTCGAGGCATTTTGAGTGAGCTAGAGAAATGGTCTTATGTGTAGGAAGTTTGGACTTGTTTTAGCTTTGGTTTGAGCACAAAAATATGTCCTTAATTGAACCTATGTTTGTGCAGACTTGTGGTATGTAAGAGGTGTGAAATCTGTGGACGGTTGCTTTCCTACTTGTTTGGTGATTCGATTGAGGGGAGCTTTGATTTTACGTGTTGTGGTTTTATTGGGGAGTGCGCTATCCTCCCCAAATCAGTAAGTGAGATTTATTTCAATGTCTTTGTTTAATATGTAAACCCTATTTTATAACATTTTATTAAATGAGCATGATTTATCGTGCGCTTAAAATGTTTTGATTGGTTTTGGAACTGACTTTTTGTGAACCGTTGGAGTATCCAAAAATTTGGTTGAATTATGAAAATTATGTATCTATGTGGTTGAAATGTATAATATGTCATTTTATGCTATATATTGCATTTGGTTTGTGAACCTGAGTACGGCACATTCTTGATACGATATTTATTTTGGCATTGAGGGTCTTGGTATGTATTGTTCCGTAGCTATGAAAGATATCGTGAGAAGCGCTTTGGTGGCGTTAGGATATGCCTAGGCCTAGGGTATCCCACGAGTTGTCGTGATTTGATTAACGACACAGTACTAGCTAGATTGAATCCGAAAGGGGGAGGATTTGGATACTCTCTCCAAGTCTAGCACCTGGACGAGGTCTATCGCCAACGTCGGGGTAGAGAGCACTTTAAATAAATTTACATATAACACTCTCGGTGCGCCTGTCATAGGTCGAGATAGACCTCTACTAGGACACTTTCGGCTGGCAGCTCTATAATTTTAATAACAGTGCTTTGGATGCATATTTGACTTGATAATGTGTGCTAATGATATATTGTAAAAAAGGAAAAGTATGATGATTCGAAATATGATTTGTATACTTATACTTTGACACTCCAGTTTCACACTTCATATTGGACGATTGCATTGACCCACTCACTCACCAGGTATTCTTCCCTGAGTACTCACCCCTTATTTTCCTTCTTGTTTCAGAGATAGTATTTGACAAGAAGCGTTGCTTTAGGACGCTCAGTATCATTGGGAGATCCGGTCTGAATTTGAGGAGTCATTGTATATTTTTGCTACAATTTCGTGAGTTAAAATTTTATTGATGATGTATATATATTTTGAGATCTATAGACGACCATTTTAGAAATGTACTCTAGGATCGCTCGGTGTCACCTCTAAATCATAGGAGAGGCGACTGGCGGCTGTCCATGCCTTTGACGGGGACATGACAGTAGAGGTCTGTGGCTAGATTGCTGAAAATTTTATAGCTTTGCCTTATTCTGGATGTTGGCTGTAGGATTGTTTGATCTTGGAAAGGTTGGGATGACCATTTGTTTATTTTACAGGATGGTTGTAATTTATACAGGATTAATTGTACTTGGAAGACCTCCGAAATATAGGGAGGTTTTGCCCCATTTTTTATAAAAATACAGCCGGCGTTCAGGATAACGGGCGGCTGTTCACGATCTCGGTATAGGGCGTGACAGTTAATATAAAATTGGTCAATGTGTCAACATAAATTGGTCAACAAATCAAACTGATCGACCTGTAACATTAATATATCAACCTGACCAAACACATTTATACCATAAAATTTTGAATTCAGGTCGATGTGCTAATTAGCTTGTCGACTTGAAATTGTCAAAAACTAGATTTCAAAAATGGTATGAATACTATGGTCATCTCTTCCTAATTTATTTGCTTATTTCCCTTTTTATCAAAGGCTAACGTTGTATGCAACAAAAGAAAAGGCCATCCATATCAATGGCGGCAGAAATAAGAGTGGGAAGATAAACTCTCAGGGCAAAATGAGGAATGACTAGAATACATTTAATGACGGACATTAATGGCCAACGTTTAAGCTCAACCACCGCACAACGGTTTTTTCTGTTCAACAATAAATATCAGAGCAATGGAAGTGAAAGTGTTAATGCACTACTGGGAATCGAAAACAACATTTAATTCTCTACATTACTTGCTCTATTCTGCAAATTACAATCTGTTTTCCACTCACAAAATTTTCTCTAAGTGTAATTTATTGTAAGCTCATATTTTGTTACATTAGAGGATTGTAGCCTCACTCTCTATAACACTCCACTTCTCTTGTACTAAAATTTTCAAAAACCATTGATGGATTCACAGTTTGGGGTTTAGAGAAAAAGAATCAACCAGTGTTAGGGTAGAAAATTAGAGTTTGTGGATAAATACAGTAAAGGTCTAACTTGAACTTATAATCAACTTTGTACTATTAAGATAATAGTGAAAAATCAAGGAGACTGGGAATAGATGCACACGAGTTTGGTAGAAGCACTATCAAATTTTGTGTGCTCTAATTTCTATTATTTTTATTTTCATCTTCCTTGAGCACTTAGTTTCCTTGCTTTTCAATTTCTATATATCACTCGTATTCCACAAAAATTGCAAAATCTCCAAATTCTCAAAAAGTATCATATAATCTATTCACCCTTCTTTAAATAACCTGGTTGTACTTTTTTATCGTAATGAAATAGACTGAATTTTGTTCTTCATAAATTTGTTCTTCTCTCTTTTGTAATTTGACTGTAGAAGTATACACAAAACTTGTTTGCTTCGAGTAATGGATATATGGTGAGAGAAAAGGGAGTTAGTCCCCATCCATGTGCATAACTGCCTGTTAGAATGGATGCAGAACCCATGTGAGACATTGAGCTGAGAGATAGTAGGAGCCACCCACTCGGGAGTTCTATCTGGTATAGAGACTAGGATGGGTGCAGAACCCGTGTGAGCTATAGAGCCGAGAGATGGTTGGGAGCCACCTATTCGGGAGTTTGATCTCATATAAAGTTAAGGATATACGTAGATCCATGTGAGGCGTATAGTCAAAAGATGGTTGGGAGCTACCCACTCGAGAGTTCGATTTTGTATAGAGGTTAAGGATGGGTGCAAAACCCATGTGAGACATTGAGCCAAGAGATAGTTGGGAGCCTTTGGCCGTTGGCAATAGTGTGGATGTAGCAAAGAAACGAAATCGAAATATTATTAAAACCATTAATTCAAAGACAAGATAGTAGGATAGTAAAATTAAAAGGTCACTAAAACAAGCAACGAGTTGAGATGACTAAGCAAAGGTCTTCGAGGGGTTTGAATCAGATTCATGTGTCTCGATACTAAGTGATGTCTTGAACTTCACCATCATGTGCCTCGTGCTTGGCTGGTCTTTCCAATCATCCAAACCAGCACAGCCTAATATGGCATTGTAGGGGCATCCCAGCTTCACCACATTAAATGTAACTATTGTAGCAATGTGATTAGAGGGTGCCCCCAAAGTTACGAGAAGCTGGATGGTACTTTCAGGATACACATAGTCATGAAAGAGTCCTTTTAGGGGCCTTGCATGAGGTTGAAGGTCACTATGCTTAAGACCCATCTGCTTGAAAGCTTCCCAGTAGGGAATGTCGTAAGATACTCCTTAGTCAACGAAGATTTGTTAACAATGAATTGCCCTATCTTGGCAGTTATAATAAAGGATCATGTTGTCTTAGGGCGGTGCTTACCAGCTCTTCATCATCGAATCCTATCGTTGGTCTTTTTCTTTTTTGTCCTCTCTCATGCGAGCAATAAGTATCTCCTTGGTTGGGGGATTTTCAATCTTCTAGAATACAAGGGTAACCCAATAGTTGACAGAGCAAGGCGAAGGGACTTCTCTCTATACCTGAAGAATGACTCCCTAGGATGGATTCCAAATAACACCCATGATTGGGGGTTCAGTAGGTTCAGCATGGCTAGCTTCCGGTTGGTCCCGTTCTCCTTACCTTTGTAGGGGTTTTCCTCCTTGACTCATGTCGATTAATCGTTGGAGCTTTCCTTCCCTGGTCAAGGTTTCAAGCTCATCCCTTAACCTTCGGCACTCATTTGTCATGTGATCGTGCTTCCAATAGAAATTACAGTATCGGGTCTGGTCTCTTTTGGAGTTGTTTCCTTTTGAGGGAGGTGGCCAATTGACATAAGGCGGATTTTGGATTTGCATTAGGGTCTTGTCAAAAGTGCCATTCGGAGAGGTGTAATTGGTGAACCTATGAGGAGGAGGAGATCCTGCCCGAGCTCCTTTTGGTAAGGGCTATCATGGTGGAGGCCGGCCACATTCGGTCTTCTCACTATGCCTTCGACATTTGTCAAATTCTCGACTTCCTCAACAATGATATACTTCTTGGCATGAGCATAAAATTCTTGGATAGAGGCCGAAGGGTTCTTGGCGATCGACATCTTCATCCCTAAAGGCTAGAATCAGATGAGCAGTGCTACGAATGTGATAGAATTATCTAGACTCAAGACGTTCTTCATCTCGGTCTTGAACTTGTCAAGGAAGTTCCTTAAGGGTTCCTTATCTTTTTCCTAAAGGGATAGGAGGGAGGTAAACTTTCGCTTAGCCCCAGAGCTAATTACAAACTACATTTTGAATAGTTGCCGAAGTTGGTAGAAACTTTGAATATTGGTCGGTGGAAGCGAGTTAAACCATATCAATGCATTCCCTTTCAAGATTGTGGGGAAGTGGTTGCGCATGGCGGCATCTGACATGACCCTAGATATCATGACCATAACAAAATAGACCATATGGGGAAGGAGGATGTTGCGGGGCATCGATTCGACAATAATCTTAGCCTCGATTGAAGAGATAAAGACCGGGGTCGTTTTGCCTAACGTTGGCTCTTTGGAGTTTGATGGCTACAACCTCTTCAACCTGTCTTCTCAAGTTTTTCCGCTCCTAACGAGACATTATTGAAGTCTCAGGGTATGCACATGGCTGGAGTCTGGTGGAGTGTGAATGTACTAAGTTCCTAGAAAGAGATGGTACATCCTATCAAAGGGTATGACTGATATCTTTTAAGTATCTATTCATCCCTGTATCTGGGATTCCAATCTCTCGGTTTGAGAACAGTGAATCTGGTCAAGACAGGGCCTGAGCAAGAGGAGAGGTAGGGCAAACTAGAGGTTGGGTTGTTGGAGGTTGGACCGGTGGAAGTTGAGCTTCTCCATGGTGGGTCATTCCGCCTAATGTTGCAAATGAACAGTTGAGGTGCTTGACTATATAGCCAAGAGCACCATTCGGATGGATTTGCATGGTTGGATGTCTACCCTCCTGCCTTGGATGTTATCTTAGAAGTGTTATCTCCGTTCTTTCTTTTCGACGGCATGGTGATGAGAAGAAAAATAGATCTATACAGGAGGTGGATATCTGTCGGTTGTTCCCATGGACAACGCCAATCTATTGATACCAAAAAATGATTTTAGCAGATTGCTCTTTTGTTTTGAATGAGGAACTAGTTGGTGTGAATCCTTGGGGTGATCTTCGATATGGAAACTTGCAAAAAACCTGCTAGAGGAGGCTTTGACAGAGGAGACTCCGATAATTAAGTCAGAAAGAGCAGTTTTAGAAAGCAAAACTAAAAGAGTCTGGATCCTGTATAGTCTCTGTGTGTAAAGTATAGAGAGAGATGCATACATGACATGTTACCTCTATTCACTATATATATGTGGCACGTATGGTAATGTTGTATGTGCTTGGAGGTGTTGAAACCCAACTTGCCTTGCAGATCGTATCAAATCTTTCTGATATTACAAGAGCAATGTTGGTAGATTTTCTATAGATTAGGGGTCTTTCTAGATAGGAAAGTTTCCCTAACTATCATGGAGATCCGTTAAAATTTGAATCATCGGGAGATTTGTTTTCTTATCGAAAGAGATCGTAATAAACCCATATTGAATTGAGAAAGGTTTAAACTTATCACAAATTTTTTTCCTTATTGAGTGATCTTAACTAAGAGTCATAGAGTAATATGAGTCAAGTTTATGAGAACCGAAAGGTTAGTACCGAGAGGTCATGAGGTTGAGAGAAAGGCACCGGATGAGATTAACCGAGAGGTCGCTTTGTACTCTTCGGGTTATATTATCATGGGCCTGCTAAGTCCTGTGATTATGGGCTTGCTGAACCATATATCATCAATTCCTATCATCGATATTTTAATTAATCCAATTTAAGTATATGTATGGCTCTATTTAAGAACGGTTCTTTCAACATAATATTTTTCATTCTTAAGTTTTAAACCCGAGAGTTGGTTAAGAGATTTATCACTCTATCTTACTAGGTTGACTGTCCGTTGGTCACTCACAGGCATTTTGAGAATACGTAGAAATAGAAATATTATGGCACATTTTCCAATACTTCTCGATTTTAAGATTTTTATATAAATGTTTTTGACATTTTCATATTTTCTTTTTGTTTAGGAGTGCTATGAGGAGTTACTCATAGACTGTGCCATGAATCAACTTGGTAGTTCTTTTTTTTCTCCTAGTCCCTAACCCCCGGTGTTCGGAGCTTCACTCTGGCTAATCTGGATCAACCTGACTGTCGAGTTTCTTATAGAGGGGGAGGTCTCCCAAAATAGACTTTTTTGTTTTCAATTAGACTCGAATCCGAATACTTGGTTAAGGGACGCAGAACTCTTTCCACTACACCGACTGACCATTGGTACTCAACAGTTCTTTTGCTGCAACAGAACTTCTGATTGAGGACAACATGGGCTTATGGGCCCAAACATCCCATCCGGTAGTCCAGGAAAAGGCTAATGAATAGAAGTTGAACCATCAGATCTTAGGCAGGGGAGTATGGAGTCGCAATGGCACATTGAGAGCAGCACCAAAAAAAATGACACATCGAGAAAAAATGCATATTTGTATTCGATGCCAGAAGCCCCTCAGTATTTAGTGCTACCATGGGAGGCACCGGCCCGGGAAAATAATTTTAATATGAATTTAAATTATTAAAAAATATTATAAAATTTGACAATTAATTAACAATAATAATTAAATTATTAAATTAATAGGAGGCACTCGCCCAAGAAAATATTTTGATATTTTAATATGTTTTTTGGATGAATTTAAATTGTTAAAATTATTATAAAATTTCACAATTAATTAACAATAATAATTAGGAAAATTATATTTTTAATAAAATAAGATTTTTCAAAAAAACTTAATAAAATAATTTATTGGGCATGCTTTGTGCAAAAGCACGCCATGACGTAAATCTAGCGACTTTGTACCAAACTACCATTGCTATGTTTGTGAGGCAGATCCCTGTAGCCATGTTCTTCGCAAATTTTTTGATGACATTTGCGAGCACCGTTGAATCCTCAGTCTCCAAACACATCACAAATTAGCAATCACAATTGCGACAACCATTCGCAGTCGCAAAAAAATCCGACGCACTTTGCCACAACAAGTGGTGTCGCTGTTTTGGGCAACACCGAGTCACGTCCCTAGATTTTGCGATGCTCAACATGATGACTTTGACTACATCGCAAATTTTTGTGCCGACACCCATGGTGTAACAGTTGCAACTACCTTTTCCGCGATGCCTCTTTTTCCATGGCAATTCACATCCAGGGGTAACAATCGTGCATAAACGCTGTGGTTATTTTGGTGGTGTTAGCCACAAAACCTTTAAAAATGTTGAAATCCCCTTCCCAGTGACCCAATATTATTGTGATCAATTCCAACTGGCAGCCACTGAGACTTTCCAGGTGAAATCAGGTGCAACAATAACTAAATAGTGACCTTGTAGGCACAATTAGGTGGTAAAGAGTTTTTTTTTTTTTTTTTAAGTGTATTCCCCAATATCTCGTGTTTGAATAATCATATGAGTATATATATATATTTTTTTTTTTTGTGACTTCTATATAAAAAAATTAACAGTGACATGATTTAAAACAAAAAAAAAAATCCTTTGCTTTTCTAAATGCTTCATATTTTTTTTTTATATATATAGAGAGATTCAAACTCGAAATCTTTACAAAGAAGTGGAGGATAATGCGAGAAAGACGATGCCAATTGAGCTACCGCTTATCGGCCTAAATTCTTCATCTTTAAATATACATATTATGATGCAGTCAACTTGGCGTTCAAGACCCACAAAATTAGCCTGCCTTGTAAATGGTCTTGGCAAAACCCCAAAATAGAAAACAATAACAACTAGTAAGAGCTTAATATTTACCCTCAAACTTCTTAGGAATTTGTTACCGAAGCATAACATTGGCCAGCTCTTCTGTTCTACATAGGTTTCTTAATCTTGCAATTTCAAAAGACCAACCAGGCAGAAAGTGGTATTAGCTTATGCTGCAACTAAAATACACTCAACTGACCTGTAAGTTTTATAGTTAATAGCTTGAGGAAATTATTTGTCCGGTTCAACGCACGTTTTGGTCCGAACTTCAAATTGCCACACCTAAGGATTTAAATTTCAAAATGTATAACAAAATGGTCCCTCTGTCAATAATAGTATCACGCTAGTTGTTAAAAGCTGAGGTGTATTAAAGTGAATTCTGACGTGAAACAAAATTTACTGATTTAACATCCCATTTGGCTAAAACTACTAACGTAACAGGTGCCACGTCAATAAACATAACAGCTACCTATGACACTTCACTGAATTTGCTGAGTTGGCATACATAGGGATAGAAAATACTGATGTGCCAACTATTACTTCAGCAAATATAACATTCACCCACACCACGTCAAAAAAATTCCTAAATAGGCATCCATGTAGAATAGAATTGATGACTTTGGCATCTGCCATGTTAGCTTAGGATAAAACCCATTCTCTCTCTCCTCTCTCTCCTCTCCTCTCTCGCACTGCAACAGGCATGGTTGCGGTGGTCATCACCGTTGGTTGCGGTGCTTGCTGCCGAACTACGGCAGTTCTAAAACCAGTTATATATATTCAACTTGGAAATTATCCTTAAATATTTTCTCTTCACATTTTCATTAAAAATTTGTGTTCTTCAGCAAATCCAACGATTTAAGCAGCAATTGGAAGTGGACGGTGCCTGAAGACCAACCGGTGAATAATATGAACAGACGACTACAGAGATTGAAGGTTAGAAGGGAAAAATTAAATGGAAACTGAAAGAGTTAAGCAGGAATGCAGAAGAATTGAACGGCAACAAGAATAGGAAAATTTAACAATTGAATGACAAGAAAGGGAATTTAAATGGCGGTAGAGATAAACTCTTGTTTACCAATTTGTCCAAATCAAAATCTTCCCCATCTCCTCCCCTATCCCACCCATCTGTACCTGCAACCTTCAATCAAGCACTCACTTTTAACACCCAATTTCTCTATCTCCTCTCCTATCCTCTCTCATATTTTTTTTCATCACACCAACTGTTCCAAATAACAAACCCTAAGAAAAAAGAAAAAACAAATAAAAAATATTGCAACCCAAACCCAAACCTAGAGAAAACCAGACAATGTCCTCCATTATTAACCCCGAACATACCGTGGCTTCTCTTTCCTCATGGTAATACTTTAAAAGATCAGACATTTTGCTGTTTCAATAATCAAAGTTTTCGCAAGAGTTTTTCTAAATTGAGAGGGGGCTGAGTTCACAGGGCCATCAATGGCATAGAGAGAGAGATCCCTGGGGAAGAAGCCGGACAGGAAGTCAGGAGGCCAAGGGCTACCGGATTGCTTTGTAGTCCGGCGGCAACCACGACAACCATGGCTAAGAAGAGAGAAGAGAGAAAATGGATTTTACCCTTTGCTAATATGGCAAATGCCATGCCAGTAATTCTGTCCTACATGAATGTCAACTCAAGAATTTTTTGACGTAGTGTTGTTGAATATTGTATTTGCTGATGTAATAGTTGCCACATCAGCATTTTTGTCCTATGTTTATGCCAACTCAACAAATTTGCTTGTAACTATAGAAGGGTGTGATATTGCTTTGGGGAATGTAGTCTAGCAATTATTTTCCATCACTCCATGAACTAATTTTTCCTGGTCTACATGGTATAGGAACAGCTGAAATGTCCTTGTCGCCAGCGATGTCAACATCTTTTGTGCAGAACGTGCTAAAAAGTTACATATATTGTCAATAGTTTGGCACTTTCGTAAGCTATATCATGGGATTTCCCTCTTTCCAGAGTGCGGGATACACTTCAACCTGCCCGAAAGGTTTGTGCTAAATTTGCATTTTTGTTGTAAATTAAATCAAATATTAATAATAAAGAAAAAGAAAATAGAGAGAAAGAGAAGAGGAATTTCTTATTCTCTTATATGTATATAATGAAGTTACAAAATAGAGTATTTATATATGTTGGGATGTGTATATAATTAAAAGATTTTAAAGTTAAATATTTTTTTCAAATATGTGATATTTTCATATTATGATGGTATCATATATATTTTTCTAAAATATTTACCTTCCCTATATTGAAAATCCACCCAAATTTCTTAGAATTTATAACACTCCCCATAAATGTCCATTACACAGAATAGGTCTCACTAAAACCTTATTAGAAAAAAACGCAATAGGAAACAAATCCTAATGAAAGAAAAAGAGTACACTATTCAAACTGTTTGATAATCAACTTGCTCCCCCTATTGATAATATCTCTTGAGATCTTTGAGTTGATACATTCCGATTTCTTTCACTAATCTTGTAAAGATAGCAGTAGGTAGAGACTTCATAAACAAATCTGCTAAATATTTACTTGATCAAATTTGTTCCATCTATATCACTATTCTTCTTAAATTCATAAGTAAAAAAGAATTTTGATAAAATGTGTTTTTTTCTATCGCCTTTGATATATCATTCCTTAAGTTGGACAATGCATGCTGCATTATTCTCATATAAGACCGTCAGTGACTTTTTTCCTGAAGATAAATCACAAACTCCTCGTATATGCTGAATCACAAATCTTAATCATACACATTCATGACTAACTTCTTATATTGTCAAAATTTCAGTATGATTAGAGAATATAGTTATTACTACTTGTTTCACACTACAAAAAAAACATCATTTTTGCAACGAAATTTAGCGACAAATTTTTTTTGTTGCAATTTTGTGATGAATTTAACGACGAAAACTTTTTTAATCGCTATTTTCAACGAAATTTCCAACGAAAAAATAGTCGTCGCTAATTTCCAACGAATTTGAATTTGTCGCAAAATTAGCGACGAATTTCAGAATTCGTCGCTAATTTTGTGACGAATTCCGCCACAAATACAAATTTGTCACAAATTAGCAACGAATTTAGAATTCGTCGCAAATTAGTAACGAATTTAGAATTCGTCGCTAATTTGTGACGAAATCAGCGACAAATTCGAATTTGTCGCTCATTTTGCAACAAATTTCGATTTTCGTTACTAAATTTGAAATATAATTATATAAAATAAAATAAAATATATATTTATTATTTAATTATTTTATATTTTATTATTTAATAAATTAATTTAGCGACGAATTTCGATTTTTATAGCTAATTTGCGACAAATTCAGCGACAAATTTTGAATTGTCGCTGAATGTTGCTACAAATTTTGAATTTGTCGCTGAATTTTGTGACAAATTTTGAATTTGTTGCTGATTTTGCGACAAATTCAAAATTTGTCGCAAATTTTGTAACAAATTTCGATTTTTGTCGCTAAATTTGAAATATAATTAAATAAAATAAAATATAAATATATATTTTTATTTAATTATTTTATATTTTATTATTTAATAAATTAATTTAGCGACGAATTTCGGTTTTTGTCGCTAAATTGCGACCAATTCAGTGACAAATTCCTAATTTGTCGCTGAATTTTGCGACAAATTTCGATTTTCGTCGCTAAATTTTAAATATAATAAAATAAAATAAAATATAAATATATATTTATTATTTAATTATTTTATATTTTATTATTTAATAAATTAATTTAGCGACGAATTTCGGTTTTTGTCGCTAATTTGCGACAAATGCAGCGACTAATTCCGAATTTGTCGCTGAATTTTGCGATAAATTCAGAATTTGTCGCTGATTTTTGCAATAAATTTTGAATTTGTCGCTGATTTTGTGATGAATTTTGAATTTGTCGCTGATTTTGCGACAAATTTTAGAATTCGTCACTAAATTTGAAATATAATAAAATAAAATAAAATATAAATATATATTTATTATTTAATAAATTTGATGTGTGCCGATAAAATAGGAAGAAGCTTAATGACAAGATACTAATTCAATTAAAAGTTGTTGACATCTATACAGATCGACTATCAAAAAAAATTATGATTCATTTCGATTAAATTTCTTCGTATTAATTCAGAAGTTCTTCTCTGAAACAAAAATAAAAGAAATTGTGAAAATGGAATCTTGTTATCAATCGATATCCATGTTTAGTTTAATTAATCCGGCTCTTCCAGATTTTTATTTTAATGATGACTCTTCTAATATAATTTTTT
This sequence comes from Dillenia suffruticosa, assembly GCA_033439265.1. Classification (NCBI taxonomy): domain Eukaryota; kingdom Viridiplantae; phylum Streptophyta; class Magnoliopsida; order Dilleniales; family Dilleniaceae; genus Dillenia; species Dillenia suffruticosa. The sequence goes on along the minus strand of JAVTVX010000027.1, from coordinate 12,837,166 downwards.
TATTCTCAAATTTCGAATTTGAGATTTGGTTAAGATCTCTAATACCTTATTCCATCAAACCAATTGTTCGTTGATAAAAAAATAATTTAATTCCAAAGTCAAAAGATCATAGTTCTCGAATGAGTAATCGAAAGGTTTTAGAGCATTATGAGAATTAAGTATTGTTCCTTGAATGATATAGTGCCAATCACTTTCCGACAAACTCTAATATGATCAGATTTATATCTAATCCAATCATAACTTATAGCCAAACCTTTCCCCTTTTTTATTTCTTTTGTTCAAAAATGATCGAACGGCATAACAAAAATAACTCTTACTCTATTCACAAATATTTGTTCTCAAATTTTTTAAACTAATCTTAATTTTCAATATTATGTGTCAAATCGTCACTAAATTTGAAATATAATTAAATAAAATAAAATATAAATATATATTTATTATTTAATAAATTAATTTAACGATAAATTTCGGTTTTTGTCGCTGATTTTGCGACATATTCGGAATTTGTCGCTGAATTTTGCGACAAATTCCTAATTTGTCGCAGATTTTACAACAAATTTTGAAATTTGTCGCTAAATTTGAAATATAATAAAATAAAATAAAATATAAATATATATTTATTATTTAATAAATTAATTTAGCGACGAATTTCGGTTTTTGTCGTTGATTTTGTGACAAATTCGGAATTTGTCGCTGAATTTTGTGACAAATTTTGAATTTGTCGCTGAATTTTGTGACAAATTTCGGATTTAGTCGCTAATTTTGCGACGAATTTCGGATTTCGTCGCTAATTTTGCGACAAATTCCGGATTTCGTCTCTAAATTTGAAATATAATTAAATAAAATAAAATATTAATATATATTTTTTATTTTTTATTTAAAAAAATTTATCACATTTATTATTTTTAAGTAATATGCTATATTTTATTTTTATTTTATCTTTTTAAAAAATAGTATTATTATTTTTTTATATCTTTTATTATTTTATTTTAAACTAATATTTTATTATTTTATTATTTTATAATAAATTGTTATTTTATATTGTTTTATTATTATTAAAAAAATGTGAAGAAAAGATAATAAGTAAAAAAAAAAATTTATTACAAATATTAACATTTAGCTTGATGGTTACAGGATCTTAAAGGTTTATGGAAGCGCAGGGGTTCGAACCTTAGTGGAAGCAAAGCAAAGGCAATTTCAAGAATTAGGTGAGGTAGGCACTGTGGGCGCCGGCTCGGGCGGGCGGGCGTGCTGGCGGATGCTTGCTCGGGCGGACGGGCTCGGGTTCAGGTGGAACCACATTATTTTTCATTACTAATTTAGCGACGGATTTTGCGACGAATTTATATCCGTCGCTAATTTAGCGACGAATGTTTTTTGTCCCTAAATTAGCGACAAATAATTTTTCGTCGCTAAATTTATGATGAATTTGGCTATGAAAAATTATTTATCGCTAAATTTAGCGACGAAAATATAAATTCGTCACTAAATTTAGCGACGAATAATGTTTTGTCGCTAAATCCGTCACAAGTTTAGCGACAAAAAATTAACCATCGCTAAATTTAGCAACGAATTTTATATTTTCGTCGCTAAATTTGCGACGGATTTAGTGACAAAAAATTATTCATCCCTAAAGTTAGCGACGAATTTCTAATTTTTCATCGCTAAATTTTTGCGACGCGTACTTAGCGACAAAAATTTTTTCGTCGCTAACGAATTTAGCGACAAATTTTTATTAAATTTTCGTCGCTAAATTTGTGGCTAAAAACTTGTTTTTTTGTAGTGTCATTGAGCGCCATGAGATGGCGATGCACCTTATGTGAACACATATCCAGTTTGTGTTGAGTATTATGAGGATCAGATTGGTACCCTGTATCTGCAAAATCAATTAAGTTAATTTTGGATAGTTTAGGAAAATACAAACTCATGTCTTTTCGTACATTGTAGGTGACAAAATATATGTTTAACTCCATTTCAATCTCTTTGGGTTGAACAAAAGCTATATTTTGCTAAAAAGTTAATGGAGAATGATATATCAGATCGTGTATGACTGGTGAGATACATGAATGATCCGATTGCACTTAAATATGGTATTTCAAGATCAAAAATCTCCTTGTTATTTTCTTAAGGTCGAAAAGAGTTTTTATTTATATAAAGTGACCTTACAACCATCGAGATACTCTACGAATTTGTTTTGTTCATATAAAATCATTTTAACACTTGTTTTGTATAAGTTGTTTTGTACACAAGAATTCTGTCTTTTAAATTTTCTATCTATAATTTAATACAAAATTTTATCTTTTCGAGATCTTTCATCTCAAATTTTATATTCAAACATTCTACTACTTTCGAAAGCTATTCACGAGTTCCAATGATATTCAAATCATCAACATATACTGCAATAATAGTAAAATCACATTCAAATCTCTTTATAAAAATGTATAGACAAATGTCATCATTCTTATATCTCTTCTTTAATAACTACTCACTAAGTCGGTTATAACACGTGATCAGATTGTTTTAATCGATATAAGAATTTATTTAATTTGATTGAGTAATGTTTTCGAGAACCGGAATTACATGTTTTTTATAGTTTAAATCGTTCTGGAAGTTTCATATAGATGTCATTATCCAATGGATTATATAAATAAACCGTAATGACATCCATTAATCGTAAATTGAATTCCTTTTGTATTGCCAGACTAATTAGAAATCAAAAGGTAGTCACATCCATCATAGGAGAGTATATTGTATCATAATCAATATTGGATATTTGCAAAAATCTTTGTGTAACCAAATGTACTTTATATCTCATAATTTCACATTTCTCATTTCATTTTCGTATAAAGAACCATTTGTATTCCACTGATTCTATACCAATAGGTATACGGACTATTGGTTCGAAAACATTTCTTTTGTCAAGAGATTTCAATTGTCTCAATTGCATCTTTCCATTTTGGCCAACATGTCGATGTTTGCATTCTTCAATAGACTTTGGTTCAAGATTCTCATTTTCATTCTCAATACTCATTGCTATATGGTATGCAAAATTGTCATTAACATTGACATTATTTCGGTTACATATTTCTCCAACCATAACATAATTTATTAAGATCTCATAATTATTAATATTTTTAAGTATATGATATTTTTATGGAACATTATCCATGGCTAGTACATTTTTGGGACATCAAATATTTTCGTTTAGACTATCTAAGTTTTTTACTCCTTTTATATTTCGAGAATTTTTATTTTTGGAACCAATTGGTGTACCATGTTTTGCGCGCGCTTTAGACTCATTAGCAATGTTATGCTATTCTTCATGGACATCAATTCTAATAGGAGCATAAGTAGCTAGAGCATGTGATTTAGTTACTCTTTTATGGTTAGTAAATGCATCTACCAAATGATTTGCTAAATTTTGTAAATGAATTATCTTTTAAACTTTCAGTTCACTTTGCTCTGTTTGAGTATCAATATAAAATAATGATAATTCATTCCAATTGATTTTATTTCCAAATTATTTATTCTTTTCTCCTCCCTAATGTTGGGAAAACAAATTCGTCAAAATGACAATCGATAAAACAAGTCGTAAACAAATCTCTTATCATCGGTTGAATGTACCTAATAATCGATGGAGGCTCAAAGCCAACGTATATTCCCAGTTTCCTTTATAGTCTTATCTTAGTTCGTCGTCGTAGTGGAGTAATATGGAGATATACTGCACATTCAAAAATTCTCAAATGAGAGATATTTGGTTCTTGACCATGAACTAAATGTAATGGAGAGAAATTATTATTATTTATTGGATGGATGCGAATAATCATTGTTACATGTAAAACAATATATCCCCAAATAGAAACTGATAATTTTTCTCTCATGAGCAATGGTCATGTAATCAATTAAATACGTTTAATGAGTGATTTTGTTAAACCATTTTAAGTGTTAACATGTGCTATAGGATATTCTGCACTTATTCGAATCAACATACAATATTCATCAAAACTTTTGGATGTAAGTTCACCAGTATTATTGGGACAAATTTTCTTGATTGAATAATTTGAAAAATGTGTTTGTAATTTAATTAACTGAGCAAATAATCTCGCAAACACCAGATTGTGAGTTGATAATAATAATAAATGTGACCATATATTTGACGTATCAATTAAAACCATAAAATATTTGAATGGTGCACATGGTGGGTGTATGACCCATAAATATTTCCGTGTATTCATTCCAAAAATTCAAGAGACTCATAATTTATTTTAATTTGTGATAGTCTCATAATTAATTTGTCTTGAGAGCAAGCAATATTAGTAATCTTTCACATCTTTCACAATTAATTTGTTTTCAAAGAATGTCCACATGAATCATTTATAATTTTTCGTATCATTATTGATCCATAATGGCCCAACCAGTCAAACCAAATAATAAAATCATTCAACTTAATAAACTTTTGGTCTACTATTACATATATTTCTCTTGTATTAATGAATGTGTAATACAAATAGAAAGAATATGTTGGTAATTTTTCTCATATCCTTTTATCACCAAGGATTAAACTCGTAATGTGAAGATATTCAACATTTTCTTCATTTATTGTCTCAATGTGATACCCATTTCTATGGATATTTTAAAAACTCAATAAATTTCGTTGAAATCTGGGAGAATATGATGTTTCATCAATTTTAAATTTAGTTCCCCTAGGCAAAAGTATGTTAGCTCTTTTAGAGCTTTCAATCAATTTTATACTACCAGATATAGCATTAACACTGCCCTCCTGCATTCTCAAAAGAGAAAAATATTTCTTTTCTTTTAATATAGTATGTGTATGGCACTGTCTATGAGACATATGTCTCCACTGTTCATCGAGAATCGAACCAAGGGAGTATCTATGTTTTTCATTAAACTAATAAATATTTTTAAAATTCATGACAATAATAATATTAGTGAATTCTAAAAATTTATTTTGTGATACAAAATGTATTTATTATAAATAGATTAATAAAATATATAAACATGACAAATATTTTATAATTTAATACGTTTAAAATAAAATACAATTATATTTTAGTGAATTCTAAGAAATTTATTTTTGAACACTCCAATCTCCTATCAAGTGGTCAGTTTTCCTTCAAGAATACATATTTCTGTTCTACTAAAGTTTTCAATTAATTTCGCACTGTCACTTATGATATCAATCATTGTTTCTCCCAACTTCAAGCAAGAAAAATAATTCTTATTGTATGTATCATAATACTCTCAATAAGGCATTCATCTTTGTTGCCCTTTATTGATCTCAAAATATTGTCAAAATCTTTTGAAAACTTATCTTGTCTTTTCCCATCATTATTGTCCCACTTTTGGTGGTGATGAATTTGCGTGACCACTTTTGGTGGTTTGATTAATCACTTCAATAATGACATCTTTGATACTCATAACAATATTTAATCACATTCATTTCATGGAATTGACAAAGACCAATTGATCAAGTTTCATGATTTTCATCAATAATATTTTATTCAACCATAATGGGACATAAAATCAATTTGGAATATTTTGAATCCCTTCTTCTAATATTACTACTACATGAGCAAATTTGAGACATGAAAGGTAAAAAATTTTCTAGTATATCTTTCCCAATAATATTTTCTTCCCAAAACTTTTTGATCATAAGAATAATCATCTTCATGTGGTTATATTTTTCCATCATTATTATTCTTTCAAATTATTTTGATGGTGTCTTCAAGACTCATTTCATATAGATGCATTTCAGTATCTAATACTCATAATAAATAATTCTTTTTCATAATATCAAGAGTCACAAATTCGACTTTCACAAAATACAATATTATCAACTATAACAAATAAAGAGAAAATAAATAACACATTTATAAAATATATATATTTTTTAATGAAAACTTATTGATTAAATATATGGTATTGTTACACCAAATTTGTGTCTTGTAAAAGATCTTTAAACCACAGTCTGCAAAATCTGGATTTTCAGCTTATATACTTAATCAATAATAAGATTAAAAAATAATAAACACAACAAACTATGGTAGATCCTTTTCTAATGTGAAAGATTAGACTAAACAGCAATCCCGGAGTATACTTTGGAAAAACCAAAATATTTAATAAAATCTCTATATAAAATAATAAATGAAAGTTGTAGAAGATTCATATCAAGAAAGTTTATTTTTCATTGGTGAGAATTTTGTATGCAGTTGGATAGAGTTTCGTGTTAATAGCGTGTTATAAATTAAATCGAATATTAATAATAAATAAGAAGAAAATAAAGGGAGAGAATGAAAGGAATTTATTCTTTCTTTCTTCGTTATTGTTTGTAATTGTCAAGTTCCAGAAGAACCAAATCCAAGCAACTAGCCAAATTCGTTTTGGGATAGTTGGAGGGCAGGATCAATTATTATTATTATTATTTGATTTTTATGAGGTCGATAGGTTCACCACAAAAAAACAGGCTTTTAGTCACAAATTTAGTGAAGAAAATTTTAAAAAAATTCGCCACTAAAAACATTAGCGACAAATTTAGCAACGAAAAATTTTCATCACTAATAACTCGTCGTAAAAATTTAGCGATGAAAATTAGAAATCCGTTGCTAAATTTAGCGACAAATAATTTTTCGTCACAAAATTTAGCGACGAAAAATTATTCGTCGATAGATTAGCAACATAAAAAAATCCATTACTAAATTTAGCGACAGAAATGTAAAATTCGTCGCTAAATTTAGTGAATTCGTTACAAAATTTAGCAACAAATAATTTTCGTCTCTAAAATCCGTCGCTAATTTAGGAACAAAAAATTATCCTTCGCTAAATTAGCAACAAAAAAATTATTCATAACTAATTTAGCGACGAAAAAATTATTCGTCACTAATTTACCAACGGAAAAATTATCTGTCACTAATTTAGAGACAAAAAATAAGTCTGTCACTAAATTAACACGAAAAATTATCCGTCCCTAATTTAGCGATGAATAAAAACTCACTAATTCCAAATTCATCGGAATGCCTAAAGAGCACACGTGCCTGGACGGGCCCCTGCCCACCCGAGCCAGCACTAGCCTGCAAGCCACGTGCCTGGACGGGCCCCACCCACCTGAGCCAACACCAGCCTACAAGCTGCAATCCCACCCGAGCCAGCACCCCGACCTGCAAGCGTGCCCTCCCGCCCGAGCCAACACCCCCGCCTGCAAGCGCATCCGCTCCAACGTCAGCCCTCCTCACTTAATTGCTAGAAAATGCCTCCGCTTTGCCTCCACCGTGGTTCAAACTCCTGCACACGCATGAACCTGTAAAAGCATTTAACCACCAAGCCAAATGTTAGTATGTGATATAAATTTTTTTTTTTACTTATTATCTTTCCTTTAAATTTTTCTAATAAAAATAAAATAATATATAATAACAATTTAAAATAATAAATATAACAACTTTCTTTACTTAGTATCTTTCCTTCACATTTTTCTAATAATAATAAAATAATATATAATAATAATTTAAAATAATAAATATAATAACTTTTTTTACTTAAACCACCAACCTAAAATAATATTAATTAAAATAATAAATATGATAATTTTTAATAAAATAAAAAATAATAAAATACTAATTTAAAATAAAATAAATAATTAATTAAAAAATATATTAATATTATATTTCGTTCTCTTCTTTTTTCTTTTATTTTATTATTTTATTATTTTATTATTTTATTATTTTATTATTTTTTTCATTTTTATTTTATTTTTTTAATCCACAATTTAAAAATGGATTACAGCATCTTAATAATATAAAATTATAATTATCAATAAATTATAATATATTAATAATTTAAAAAAATCAATATAATTAATCACAAAATATTTTTCTGCGTTTGAATATATAAGAAATTTCAATATAATTATTATATATAAGAAATTTTAATAATAAGAATAGAAAGAAAAAAACCAAAAAAATAGAGATGAGAGTAAGAGGAATGGAAAAAAAAAGTGAAAATAGAAACAAAAATGAAAAAGAAAGAAAAAAAAATATTGTCACACAAGACTTAGCGGTGGTGTAGGGGTTGACATGTCTTCCGTCCAAATCCGAGGTCCCAAGGTTTGAATCCTTTCAATACCATTTTTTTAGCATTAAAACATTGAAGGGCGATGCCCGGGCAGGCGCGCCAGCAGGGCGCTCGCCTACGCAGGCGCGCGCGCCTGCCTGTTCCCGTCGCAAAACAAATTTGCAACAAATTTTGCAACAAATATTTTTTCGTTACTAATAAGTTGTTGCAAAATTTTGAGATGAAAAATTAATTATTCCTCATAAAAATTTCAAACAAATATTTTTATGTCGCAAAATTCGTAGCAAATTTGCAACGAATTTTGCGACGAAAAAATTATTCATCGCAAATTTGCAACAAATAAAATATTCGTCGTAAATTTTGCAACGAAAATTTTTTTGTCACAAATTTTGCGACGAATAAATTTTTTATCACAAAATTCGCGACGAATAAATTTTTCTTCACAAAATTTGCGACGTTAAATTTGTCGTCGCAAAATATCCAACGAATAATTTTTTGTCATAAAATTGCGACGAAAATACGAAAAAATTTTCGTCACAATTTTGTGACGAAAAAATATTCATCACAACTTTTGCAACGAATATTTTTTCGTGGCCGATTTGCGACGAATAAAATATTCGTTGCAACATTTGCGACGAAACAATATTTGTTGCAAATTTTGCAACGAATAAGTTATTTATCGCAAATTACCAACGAAAAATAATTTGTCACAAATATGCGACGAATATTATTCGTTGCAAAATTCGTCGCTAATCAAAATTTACAATTCAATTTTAGCAACAAAATTTGCAACGAGTATAGTTTTCAGGGACAAATTTTACGACGAATATGTATTTTACGACAAATATAATTTTATTGGCAATTTGGACCAGTTTTCCCTATATAATTTGTTTTTATACCTGTTCACCCAATCTCGTCAACAATTAATCATCTAAATCATTTTTAATATTAAGTTTCAGCCATCTATACTCATCATTATAACTAACTATTTAATAAAATCAATAAGTTAAAAAATTAACAAGAAATCATAATAGTAATATCAAAAATAAAAGCAACATCAAGTATAAATGTTAAAATATCAATAATCATATATAACCAAAAAAATCAATGTAACGAGTACCAAAATATAACAGTCATATAACAGTACACAATTTCAAGTACAACCTCTACCATCACCATCATCATCATCATCATCGAAGAAATCATCACCTTCGTCACCATCGCAAGCATTATCAGGAGGAGAAATAGAATGGGAAATCTGACTCAGAGCGGAAGTTAACTGAAGATACTGCATGATTAACATTTACTGCGTGCGGAACTCATTCATTTTTTGCGTGTGCTTTGCTTGAAGTTCATTGAATTCCTAATCTCTTTGGAGCAGTAACTCCTTCAAATGACTCTCATCTTGATTCAATTGATTTATTTCTGCCCTGACTACTGGTGGGGTGGAAGAAAATGAATCAACGATTTTGTGAATTCTGCTCAAAGAACCTAACCCAACTACTCTAACCCCTTTTGGTCCACCAGTCACCTTGAGCCATGTATTCATGTTATCAATAGATGGGTCAGATCCGCCAGCATCATCACTAGCACTCAAACTTCTACGTGATAACTCATCATATTTCTCCTGTATTGTCATGAGAAAAATTAAAATAAATTTACAATAATATTAGAAATCATGAGACTATATAGGATCTAAATTATGAACATTTATACTAATATTGAATAAGTTGAAATTTATGAAAAATAAATAAATAAAAGAATGTCTAGCAAGTAATTCATTAGAAATCAAAGAATCAAGTCAGCAATAAAAATAAACTTGGGAGAGACTAACCTAAAGAATTCATCTTCCTACATTATTATGATATGTTCAACTTAATATGTTCAAATCAATATCGAAAATATTCATTAAATAATTAAAAATTTTGAAATTACAAATCTTAATTGCTCTAGCTCTCTTCCTGCTCCAAGTCTTGTCTTTTTTCTGAAATATGCGCGTAAAAGTATCTATGAATGAAGACTCGGTCCCCGTTTCCTTGGCCTAAAATAAATAAAAAAAAAGCACTGTTAGAAATAATGAAATAGTTTAAATTAGATAAAAAAATTAGTATTTGTATAAAATTACCAATCTATTTTTATGTTCACCGATATTGATCGAGCCTCCTGCATACGTCACAAACGATTCCCCTGAATTATAAGTTCGATTTTTTTTATTATGCTCACTCCTTCGTTTGCTCTCCTCCGATTCCCAAAAATTCACAATCCTACCTCAATTTTGCTCGGTGATGCAGTTAGGCTTTTTACGTCTCTTTGTATGATTTAGAATGTGTCAGATGTGATCGTCACATTTTTTCTTGAAAATCCTTTTTACTTCCAACTCTTCAGTCTCGTTCCAAGTGAATACTCGCTGCAATGGAAAAAAACAAATAACTTATAAAGTTATTAACTTAATTTCATATATAAATTGATTGGGATAACTTATCTTGAATTCATTCCACCATAGTTCTTTTGTTTTCCGGAGTGCTTGTGTAAGTCATCGAAGCCCCTCCCTGATGATTATTCACTATTCTTTTAAACTCGTGAATAATATGTACAGAATTTGTAAATCTATCATAAAGTTTCAAACGAACAATGTTAAATAAATAAGATAATTAAAAGAATAATTTGTTTTATAAATAAAAAAATAATACATCTAAAATTTTAAAATTTAGTAGTTACAAATTTTCATAAGGGGCTATCAACTCTCGATTGTTTTCCCTATCTGCATACGAGTGTTCCACCGAAGGGAAGGTACATTACTAACGATGTGTTGAGACTGCAAAGGGCCTACAATAGAAGGGGGCGAAGGTACATTGTCAGCAAGGGAATGGGATTACGAAGGTGCCAAAGCAGACTACGATGGTGAAGAGCGTGAATTTCCATCAGAATTTCATCTATGGCCGCCACGTCGAAACTGTCAACCATAATATATTTGAAACAAAAATAAAAAAATAAAAATTGCATGTTCATCATATGCATAATGAAAAACATGAATAAACTTACCATATTTTATTTGACAAATTAAATGCAACGAAACAAGATACCAATATGTCAAAAATTCTTCTCTAATGACCTATAGAAAAAAAGATAGTATATTAACAAATCAAATATATAAAAAAAGATAGTACATTAACATAATATTTCACCTAATCAATTATCAACACTTTCGATTTCAATTTTATATAAAAAATTAAATTTAACAAATCAAGAAATATCATTAAATCAACCACTAAATACAATAAAAATAAACTAATATAGAAATAAAAACAATACAAACATACAAATTAACATAATTATATTTTCCAATAATTACAGTACAAATTAAAACATTTCTCAGCACCAATAATAACTCACCGATAAACTTAAATATCAACAGCAGCAACAGCTTCCAATCCAAATATTTGAGAATCGCAAAACCTAACGCATCAAAAACAATTATAAATAAATAATATATTATTAAAACAATATTATAAAACATTTTTTTAAATAACATTTCTCAAAAAATTTTACAAAAAAATCAATAAAAGTAAATTGTGGGATTGGGCCGGGCCCAATGGGCATAGGCCAAGCCGGGCCGGGTAGTGCAATGGCCCAGGCCCATGGGCCACGTTGGGCCGCGCTGGCCAGCGGCCCCTTCACGCCTCTGGGCCGCGAAGGGGCTGCGGCCCCTTGTCGCGGCTGGCCCACGAAGGGCAGATCAGACGGCTGGCCACCGAATTTCGTTGCAAATTTGTGACCAAAAAAAATTTGTTACTAAATTTGTAACGAATTTCAAAATTCGTCGCTAAATTTACAACGAATTTAAAATTCGTCCCAAATTTTGCAACGAATTAAAAATTCGTCCCTAAATTTGGGACGAATTTTAAATTCGTTGCAGATTTAACGACGAATTTTGAAATTCGTTGCAGATTTAACGACGAATTTTGAAATTCGTTGCAAATTTAGCTACGAATTTTTTTTTGTCGCAAATTTGCAATGAATTTTGCGTCAAAAATTAGCAACGAATTTTGTAATGAAAATTTTTTTTGTTTGATAAATTTGCGACGAAAATGTTTTTGTTACTAAAATCGTGGCTAATTTGCGACGATAGTATTTTTTGTTGCTAAATTTGTTGCAAATTTACGATAAATATTTGTCATTGCTAAAATTTGTCGCTAAATTCTTGTTTTTTTGTAGTGAAACTAAATTGAAAATAGATTTAATTGTGAATAAAATGTAAAAGTATCGATTGAGATGGTTTGGATATATATAACGAAAAGCCAAAAACGCACTAGTGAAAGTATCGATAATTTGAATATAAGAGATTTAGTAAAATATCAATATAAACCATTGAAAATCTAGATGTAATCTATTCAAGAAATATGTGATATATAAGAATTAGGACAACTGAAAGATCTCTTTTGTCATTGTAAACTTGTATGGATAGTTTTTTTAATTATTTTATATTTGTATGTCAAATGATCAATTCTAAAATTTGAGATTAAAGATCAAACTGTTATGATTGTCATTTAATTCCGCTATTCTTTTCCTTTTTATTTACAATATTGTTAAAGGGTTTTTATTTTTTTTATTTTTTTTACTTTCATATTATATTTAGAAGTAGGGTATTTAAGCATCTTGTTTTTATTCTAACGTGGATTTTAGACTTGAATAAATGAAATCTTACTTTCCACCCTGGGTTTTACCTGTTTGGAATGGATTTTGTTGCTGAGGTTTGCAGTTTGGTTTAATCAAAATCAAATATTGTTTCTATTTTACAGTCGATATGAAAAATATATATATAAACAAAGTGCACAGAAAAAATTAAATAAGTAAAATTTAAAGAAAAGTTTTAATTATGTCTCTGTAATTGATCAATATCGACGAGTAAATATTAAAACAAATCAGGAATTAAGTTTATTTATAATTTTTTCCTTAGAAAAATAAAATTGTCCCTTAAAATTTTAATACCGGCGACAAATTTTTTTTAAGTTTTTCCTATCTCTCTTAAAATTGTCCCTTAAAATAAAATTAATGTCTATAGTAGTTTAAAATAACCGATAATTATTGAATAATGATCCAATGATTATAAATTTTAAAAATATTAATATCAATTTGGATCATAAAAAATCTCAGCAACTTGAACAAGGCCTTGTTTTGGGAGACCTTTCTCCCCCTCTTTTATCTTGTCTTAATCTTCATATTGTAATTTTTATCAATTAAAGTTAAAAATTTTAATAAAAATATAATTTTAAAAAAATAAATTTTAAATTAATTCATACAAAATACTTAAAGTATTATTATAGTAATAATTTTTAATTAAAAATATATCTAATCTCTTGTGTACTTAACCTCTACTTTTCGAACACTTCCTTAATATTTGAAAGTGAAATATCAACTGTTTCTGTCCCTCCAAAAAAAGTCTAATAATAGACCTTCATAATTTAATAGTTTTATATAGTGTAGTTTTTTGTTTTTTTTTTAATCTTGTTAATTTTAAATAACCAGTAAAATTCTATCATATTAATTAGAGTTTATTAACTTTTCAATTCAAATAATATGATTCCATAAAGTCTTTTTTTAGCAAGGGAAAAGGGAAAGAAGGTCCTTTTGGAAAGAGAGGGGTAAGTTTAGTATGAATTTTATACATTTAACTCCATGTCCAACACCAAGTGATTATGCGGTATTAACTTAAATTGGTAATTTGGCACTTCGACAAATCCAAATGAATTAAGCATTAAATCGATAAAATCTTATTTGTTCATTCATTTCAACATATTTTAATTAATTTTTAATTAAATTATCAATATATGATAATCATTTCTAATATATAAATGTCAGCCCACCATGTAATATTCAGTTTACTTGATCATTGAGTATTTGGTCCACAAAACATTTTTTCCTTCTTTGTTTCTATTTGCTTGATTTTCTTAGTGCAAAAGAAACTACTCCTATGACTTTAGTTCTATTTAGAAAAGTTAAAACTAAATTTAGTTATAATCAAACCATATTTCCCATATAAAAGTTATCAATGTAAGAACAATATTTCTCTTTTATAGAAAATTTTGATTTTTTTTTTTTTTTTGGTTATTTTGATTATATGAGATTTGAATTTTAGATCACAGAGTTGGGAAAGAAATTGTGATAACTAGAGTATCCTTTTGACGACATTGAAAAATTTGATTGTGACTAAAAGTCAAAGGACATTATTAGTATATTTATTTATTTATAAAAATACAGTATGATAATTTATTAGTACACAAAATAGAAATAAGTTTTTTTTTTATTAAGATGTCGATAGGTTTAGGATACAAAATATAATTATATAATTAATAAATAAATCAAAATCATTATTAAAATTCATGAAATGAGACAAAGGCTATCAAGAGAAGGAAGAAGAAAACCCTAAGCATTGGGCTTTGGGTGTCACAAAATCAACAAAATACAAAGGTCATGCATAACCCAAAAAGGTCACCCATGGTTGATTGGGATAGTGAAATATGACGTTAAATGGAATAGTAGGATATAACATTAGATCCATTAATTAACATTTAGAGTTTAATTTATAATTTAGATATGGATTAGACTATATTAGGAGAATAATTTTCTAAATGAATTATTATAAGTTATAAACTTGAGTAGTTAAATTATCATTATGGAGATACCGAGTAAACAAAAAAAAAAAGAAAGGAAGAATCCAAAAAAGGTCTGGAGTAGTCTGCTTACTTGGGCCGACACCTTGCCTTTTTCTCATCCTTGTGGCCCAGAATGTGAGCCATCCCACTTGGAAGTGATTCAAGATGGGGCAGTGCCAGACTAACAATTGGACGAAAGGGTCTTGTCTCCTAGCCAAGGAATAGAGGAAGGTACCGATGGTTAATTAATGTAATGAGATATTATAATAGATTTTTTAATAGTGGTTACGAGTTTAACTTGTAATTTAAATATGGAATAAATTATATTAGGAGAGTAGTTTTTTTAAATGAATCACTATGAGTTCCTAACCTAATTAATTAAAATATAATTTCGGATACTGGTTTGTATAATATTTAAAACAAAAGAGACGATGGTGTCATCGTTATTGGTTGATGTTTAAGATCAAACTCTTTTTGATTGAGTGATCCGAAATTTTATCTCCTTAATTAGAGATATTTAGTTTGAGTTCTGAAAATAATAAAAAAATATTTAAAAGAATTAACCCTAAAAATGAGTTTTACGATCCTTAAATTGAATTAGTAAAATAAAATTCGAATTTAGATGATAAAAATAAAATATAAAAAAAAAAAAAGAGAGGGCTGTTCCTCGAGTCCGTTGGTGTCGAGAGAGAGAGAGAGAGAGAGAGAGAGAGGCACTTTGTGGGAGAAGGGGATGATTGTGTCCGTACAGGATATGGACGCTGAGGGGGTTGGCGTGGGTGGGTTATAGATGATGTGATTGTGGGGCCCACTTTTAATCCTTCATCTGATAATTCCATCTCACACTTCCCATTGTAAATCACGTGGCGCGATTATATTAAATTTATTTCAAATCATATTATTTAAAAAATAAAAAACCTCGGTAACAATTTTTATTAAACATAAATTTAAATTTAAGAATTTACTTAAAATTATTACTATATGATAGATCAACTATATGTCATAAATATTATATAAATATAAAAAATATAAAATTTATATATTAAATATTAATAAGTTATTATTTAATTGATATAATTTTTTTTATAAAAAATTTTGATTTTGATCCTTTCTATATTAAAAAAAGAAAAAAGGGAAAAGAAAAATTCCGCACGTTAAATTACTTGCAGTGGGAGAGTGTGGCTACGCCCTGGGTTTTGTTTATTCTGTTGTAAGCATGACCTCTGCCTGACGTTGCCTTGATCTTCTCCTACGATAGCGCCTAGACAAGACCTAGAAAATTGGGGATGGCGGTTTCTTCGGTAATAACATAACGACTCTCAGGCTCATATAAGCTACATGCACGAAGATCTAAAATTATATATAAAAAAATAAAATAAGTATTTCCCCTTTTACGCATGTGTATGTGATGCCTCCATTAAACCCGTGAACGACTAAATGATAATCTACAATATTTTAATTTTGAAATTATTAGGAATATAAGACGAGAGTAGAAGCAACCAGAGTATACTTTTTTATCCCATCAAATTTGATCTATTATCAAATATTAAAAATTTTATTTTGATTAATTTTGATCGAATTATTACCGGATTCCAATCGAGAGAGAACTCTCTCAATTTCGTTTTTATTATTATCAAAACTCGAATAATAATTTTTAATATGAAATAATAATATCATTTCTATTAAATCATTGAAATGTTAGTGATATAAGTAAAGTAACTAAACACACAATCAACACACATCTTTCAAATATTTCTTTTGTCATATCATCAATTGCTCAAAAAATCTATTCAAATCCAGGCATTATGTTTTCAAATTCTTAAGACGTTAGTTCACGAAATTAAAATCCATGGATTCAATAATTTTAATAAGAGGAAAAGCAAAGATATCATGTCATCAAAATGATGAAAATATACAATAAATTCTTTCTTTCACAAAAGTTTTATCTCATAGGGTTTTTTAAGTAAGTTTTTTAATACGGCAGTTTCCATTATAAGAATTGTATACTTTATTTTTCCGGTAAGGTTTTAATAAGATATATAATACATAATTATTGGCATATATATACATTTTGATGATAAAAAAATATAATTAGATTAATTAAGAAAAAATTTTGGAAACAGTTAGAAACAAAACATGATTAGATTTGTTAAGAAAAAAAACCGAGACTATAGATAAGTTGACTTACTAGAAGAAAGTAAACAAAGATGGTTGATAGTTCTCATAAGTTACTCGACACAAAATTCCCTGATTTAGAAGAGTAAGTGAGAAATAACTCATTACTAATAATGTGATAATGGTACTAAAACAAACAAATTGGATAGAAAATGAGATATTTAGAATATTAAAAATCCAGTGTTGACCAACTTGTCGGAGATTAAATACTTGAAAATATGGGTGTTTGAAATATATATAAAAAAATGAGAATTAAAAATGACGGTATTTGTTTCTCATGTACCAATTAGGCTTAAATCTATCTTTTTAAAATTTTTCTAAATTGTTAATCCTCTGAATAAAACTCATCCAAATCGAATTAAAAAATTGAAACTGAAATTTTGTTTTTGAAGATAAAGTTAACTTTTTATTTTAAAAAAATGAATTTTAAAACAATTTTTATTGAATTCAAATTACGGATATTTTCTTATTTACATGTAATATCTTAAATAAATAAAAATATGAATACTGGACATTTACTTAAATGATCATTACTTAGAAAGTAATAAGAAAATAAGGACAGACCGAGAGATTAAAGGGGATCAAGAGAGGCCAGACCGAGAGAATAAAATGGATCGAGAGAGGGAAGTGGCTGAGAGAATAAAATGGACCGAGAGGGCGAGGTGGTCGAGAGATTTGAAATGCATCAAAAGAACCGACTGAGCAAGAGTCTCGGCCTCGGCTAACTGAGCAAGACTCGATCAATTGAGCAAGAGACTCAGCTGACTGACAAAGCTTAGTCAGCCAACCGTCACATCATTCCATTCAATTGAGTAAACATTTGGAATACAAATAGTTGACAGAACATAAATATAACATGACTGTCATTTGATTAAATTGAACAAAGACATAAATCTATATATTTTAAGGTTAATCTTCATTTCATATTAGATTTATAGGTTGATTTTAATTGCCCAACAAATTTCATATTAAATTATAAAGTCATGTATCATTGCATATGGTTTTTCAAGTTGTCTAGTGATTGCGTACACATATGAATATCTTAAAATTGCTTGATAATTTGACTTAGATAAGACATTAAAATGGTCAAGTCTTTTTGAGTTAAGGGACTTAACCGATTAGCAAATTCGCTCGACACTTATGTATGACTCTCTAAACCCGATCAACTAATAATTTATTCAATTGACACTTGAATTTTAGTACTTCAAGAGTTAATTAGAAATTACTCCAGTTAAGCTTGCTTAAGACTTTGAAAATCAGGACATTAGTGAAAAATCTTTGAAAAATATGTTTGGTCATCTTATGCAACAAAAGCAAAAGCAAACTCTCTTATCATCAACTATACAAAGCAATAAAAGTGAAAAGAAAACATTTTTTTTATTGGTTGAACAGTGTAATAGTTGAGTGCATTTAATGCGATGGTTAAAACAATAATGAAGATATTCAAAATTGAACCCACCACAACGACTCTCTCGATATCTCTCAATAAATACACAGAAGAGTAAAAAGAAAAAAGAAGAATGAAGCATTTAACATTATGAACTTTCACAACTCTCTAAGCCTCACACAATATATTCTGTTTTGTTTTCGTTATATAAATTATTTTTGTGAGTTTTAAATTCATTACTTCTAAAGTTTTAACTTCATTTATCGTAATATTTACTCTTCTTTTATATTTAAAATTCAAAAACCAAAGTGCGTTTTCTGGGTCTAAGGTTTATAGAGAGAAACAATTTGTATGAGGTTGGGTTAGATAGTATTTTTGAGAGAAAATAGTATAAAGGTTTGGCTTACATATTAGAAGCAAATTTGTTATACTATTTGGATTTTAAATAGTGGAAATCCATATAGAACCTAAAAGTGGACGTATATCAAGTTTAATTAAACTATTATAAAAACTTTGAGTGTTCTATTTTCGTTTTCATTTTCCTTTCGTGCACTTCTTTCTTCCTTTCTTCAATTCATTCATTTCACATTTATTTTCAATAAACTGAAAATCCTTCAAATTATCGAGAAAATGTTATACAATTTATTCATCTCCTTTAAATTGTACTTGACATAAAAAAAAAATGAAGTGTTTTAAATGTCAAAACTTTGTATATATATGTTCATATTCAGATTCACGCAAGATATTGGAAAGTCATGAATATATTCTCTCTTTATGTAATATCTATTTTCTCCTATTTATATAATAGAACCCAAAGGTCATGTAACTCATGTAAAAGTTAAAAAATCATATATTCCAAAAATCTTTATAAGAGTTTATAAATGGGATGCAAACCCTTACAGTGAGAAATAAAATCATTCTCTACATTGTGTTATGCATCTTTTCTCTCTTGAATTCATTATTATTATTATTTGAATTTGAATTTGAATTTCATAAGATTATATGAATATACCACCTACATGAATGTTAAATAACTAGATAGAATTTCCGCATCATAAAAGCCGAATGACATGAAGTTTTGCAAAAGAAAATAATAATAATATCAACGACAATAACAACGACATAACATATTTACGTTGCAAGAAATAAGTAATAAATAACAAATAATAGTCGATTTTTAATGACAAAAATATTCAAAAAAAATTTATGCCGGTAACAAAAAAAAAAAAAAACCCTAATTAACATTGCACTTCATGAATATTTCATAATCAAATAAATAAAAAGTTACTCCTTAATTATTTAACCAAATAAATTTTCTTCAAATAAAACAAAAAAAAATATATTTCTTACTTATTCCTTAATAGAATAATTAATTCTCAATTATTTAAGGAAGAAATTACTTTTTCTAGAGTTTGAAATTCCATACCCTTAGCCAATAGTCTTAAAAAGCTTCATAATTATTTAACTAAAAATATTTTGTATTTCTTAATGATAACAAAAATAAATATTTGTTAATAATTTAAATATATTTTTTTTACTCACCCTATAATTATTTTTATAATCAAAAGTTATAGAACATTAACTCTTTTCTTCTTTTTTTTATTTCTTTTTTTTTGGTACCATGATTTGACCACCACTTAAAATCTGGAGTCTTGCACCGACTAATCTAGATCGACCGCTGCAAGGCCTATTTTGTGGGGGTTAGTCTCTCAACATTGTTTTTTCCGTATCAAGAGAGAGTCGAACTCCCAACCTAGTTAACGGACGAAAGTGTTCATTCCACCTATAACAACAAATGTTAGTAAAATTACTATACATTATCTTTTTTTGTACTATATCAATTGATATCTAAATCTATATTTTGACTAATTCGATCTGAAATTTACAGTGATCTATTTAAGGAAGTTTCTTTTTCTAATTTCGATGACATGAAAATTCTACTTCATCAATTTTCATGACAAGGAAATGCCATATATGGATTGAATAACATAAACTTGTTTGATGGTCAAACTAAAGGAGATATTAAAAATATTACCTTTTGAAAAAAAAAAAAGGGACCTTAATAGAGCTTTTTTAGGGGAACTGGCTAACTATAATTTGGGCCATACTTTAGAGAAAAACATTTAAGTTTAGGCATTTCTAGAGTAGAAGTGGTTAGATTTTTTTTTTATTAAATTATTGATATTTGATAATTATATTATATTCGATTAAATCTGATTTATTCTAGATTATATTCTTAAAGAAAAAAATTTTTTAGGATTTGTTTTTTCATACAGAAAACTCAAATTTAAATTTAAAATTTTATTTAAAAAATATTAGAGAACCACCGGTTGAACAAAGTGTCGGTCAGAAGCAGTTAGATAGTCTTTGTCTGCAAATTAAAAAGCTGTCCGATGAAAATTGTAATGTGTTGCTAATGAAGCATCTTTACACAGCTTTTTTCCCCTTTTTTTTATTGGATTTGGGCATTATAAAGATGTTGGATTTATACTACGAAAGAGCCATGTTTTGGAGGATGTCATATTTCTCCTCTTCCTTGATTGAATCATTAACGTTCCCTTTTTCTTTAACAACAATTAGTGAAGATTATTTAGGGTTTAAGCTACTAGGACTACTAGACCTATGGACAGGAAAAGTGGAGCTGCCTTGGGATCTCTTTGGGCCAACCTCAACCGGGCCCAACCATAAATGAAACCAGTTCTAATCATTCCTCCTTTTTTTTTACCTTTTTTATTTTTTTTTTAAACGTAAGAAATCTCAAACTTGAAATTTTTAAAGAAAGAAAAAACAATACCAATCGAGATATAACTCATTTGCAGCTTTAATCATTCACAAGGTTTACTCTTTATTTTTCATTCCTTTTTTTTCTCAATTTTCCTTAAAAAAACCTGGTTTTTTGTCGGACTAAAACATATAAAGATTGTTCTCTCCGTACGTACAAAATTTCACAGTACTAATGTTAGCTGAATTTGTTTCAAGAACTTCTTGATACCATGGCAAGATTTTTTATCGAATAAATAGTTGACATCGGTTATTAAAACCCCATTTAAGTTACTACAAGAGGAATTTGTTTCCGGTTCCACGTAATTAATATGGGTCACAGAAATTATTAGGAGTTAGAAACACAAGAATTATATATTTTTCTAGCAGATCCTAATTTTAGAGTTAAAAAGCTAATTAATCTCTATTTTAAAATAATTTCTAATATTTCTCGGGTAAAATAAGTTTGACCAGTTTCGTCAATACCATTTTCAAATTATTTTCCGTCAAATAACTCAATCTGCTCAGTAACATTGACATTACTCGTATTTGCCCTCTGCTGATGCCAGAGGGGTAGGATTTCTTAGGAAAGGTGGGCCAAGGCCTCTTAGAGTTGGGGTGTTGGGTCTTTCGGTCTTTGTTGGGCTTGTTTGCTCTTGTCACAAATAAAAAAAAAAAAAAAAAAAAAAAGGGAGGATTGACATTACTCGTCAAACCTTCTGCACAAAAAATAATCTTAAAATAAAAATTATTTATATTTATAGCTTTATAATTAAAATATTTGGTATCCCAAATCTCATCTTTGCAGGGAACAAATCCAGTGGAATCTTGTGGGCACTTGAGCTTTACTGCCTTCTACTAGGAAGCTTTTTTGGTTGGAAAAGCGAACGACCCAACTTGCAGTACAAATGAACAATAATTATTCACCCATGTGTGTTCATTTGTCCCACTAAAAGTCAACCCCTTCATTGAAACAACCATCACCCATTTTGCAAAAATGGATCATAATTCCCCTACTCCACTTTACTTTTCCTCTCTGTTGGTGTTTTAGATCCGTTTTATGAAATGAACCCTTTCACTTTGGAGTCCTAGCCAATAATTTAGGGTAGAGAGAGGAGAGAGAGAGAGAGAGAGAGAGAGAGAGATGGACCATAAAAAAGAAAATCACAACTTTATTATTTAGGCTGCATGAATACAGTCTTGTCTTTATTTTTCCATTGTACCCATAGAAAAATAGGCATAAGACCTGCCAAAACTAATCCTCGTATCATCCACTAACAGCACATTTCCCACCACATGTGGACCATCCTCTCAAATAATAGTGGGGTCATATTGTACGATCAAGTTTAGTCATAAACTCAGCACAACGGTCCTCCTCCTCTCTCAACCGATGGGTAGTGTTATCCACTCTCCACGCTCCAACAGAGCTCCGATGCCCATCACGGTGGGCCTTAAAAATGCCTCCAATGGGATTGATAATTTCTAAAGAATGAGCTGCAGAGACCTATTCCCCAAGCACAACGGAGGCCAAAACAAATGACACATTACCTTCGTGGTCATATTATAAGCGAAACAAAAATATACGGCTCAGATAATTGATTTAATAAAAAAAATATATTAAAATTTTTTTTAAAAAATTAGAAATAAAAATAATTATAGTGAAAGAATTTCTTTTTAAAGAAAATCCGATAATAATTTAAATAAGATTAATTAAAAATTGATTCCCCAGATGTAACGGAGATTAGTACACTTAAAAGACTTTGTTAAGAGACATTTGTAATCCCATTTTATGACAAGAAGATATAATAATAAAAAACTAAGAAGATAATTAAAGTGGAAAAATGAGTGACTGTGGTGCAGTAAAAACACAAAAATGGCCCAATGATTCAAAGCAATAAATATGGAGGGCATCATCATTAAACATATATATAGATTGCTATGATAGCCCTATCTCCTTTTCATTAGTCATCAAATCGTGTGTGGGGTCCATGACACTTCCCTCTTGGCTCTTGGTATCAAGAGGTGGGACCCCCTCTGTCATTTCGTAATAATCACTGAATGGGTGTTGAGGCTGACAATGAGAATCAAATCAAGGGTCTGGATTTCATCTTAGAAATTAAAATTAACTGTTGATCCCATCCTTTTACTGTACGTTGGTGTCTCTGCGTAGGCTGAAAATCATATTAGCATTTGGCTCACCGAAAGTGTTGCAGCTCCATCTTATCATCTCCAACTCATATTCGAAATTCGAATTCACAGCTACATTAAACTGTAATTATTCATGGCAACCCGCCGCCCCCATCTCGATTCAAAAGATTATTTCACTTTTTAATTCGGAAAAGATTTTAATTTTGGGATTCAAAATAAAAAAGAAAAATTCAATTCTTTTGAAACTATTTTAGATTTTAAGAATTTGATAACGATTTTTTATCTAGTCTGAAAAAAAAATAAAAGGCGTCATGGCCATCGTGGTACTAACATAATAAATAAACCTCTAAAATTCAAAATAATTTTAAAAATATCAAAAATTAATATTATTTTTATTTTAAACATCAAAATTGAGATTTTTCCTTCAATCTATCTACTTTTTCTTAGCTTTTCGATTTGGATTTAAAAGCTCCATAGTCTTTATGTCTCTTGTTAAGTTATATATTGCACGCATTCATGAAAATGAGATAGCTTTTTTTGGAAAGGAAAAAATTAGCAAAATAAGCTATTAATTATCGTACGTATGGTAAATCTACACATTTGATATTAAAAAATTATTTCACGGGGCCAAATCTAAAATACAAAAGGCTCGAAGAGGGAAAAATTAATATCTGTAATTTTCATGGTATTTTTGTGATTTTTAATGAAATTTTAAATTTTTTATAAATATTATTAAAAATTTATATTGAGTTTTTTATTTTAAAATTTTAAAAATGAGAAAAGCCCGGTCATTCCCTCACACAAATTTGAACCCAGCATTGGACTGACGGTCTAACCAGAGATGGTTGAAAGAATTATTGATCGATTTATGATTCAAGATCAGAATTGAAATTATATTTGAAGGTTTGATTTGGATTCCTTGTTCTAAAGCAACAGAAACCTATAGGTTGAATCGATAATTTTTTATTCGATCCGTTGATTTTTAATATATATATATTTCAATTTACTGACTGCAAAGTAAATTATATTAAAAATTAAAAATATTAAAAAAATATTATTATTAATTTGAAGGCAAAAATAAAAAATTTCTTATTTTAGTTTATATTTAAAATAATATAATTATTAAATTTCAATAATAAAAATGGAAAAGAAATTGTAAAAAAGTTATTGGCCTCGGAAAACACCACCGTTGCACTCGAAACCCAATCAGCCTTTATACCTGATTCAAATGAATGTATCATGGGTAGATGTTATCAAATGAATGATGCTACTCGATTTTCGAGAGTGGTATCCATCACTCCACCTTCGTTATCAGAAGGTTTCTTCCTTTTACAATCGTCTTTGCCCGGTGAACAATTTTCATTAAATTCCATAGGCTCTAACACAGATAAAACATGCTAAAAAATGGTCATCCCCCACTTAGTGTGTTCATGGCCATTGTTGCAGTTTTTAAAGAAATAGTTTAATGATATAAATTTTTTTTTTCTAATTTAATAATTTATGATTCAAATTATTATACAATAAAAAAAAACTCATTGTGCCAATTATTACAAATACGCGACAAGACCGCAGGGAGTAACGAAATGGACGTCGCAAAATCCGTCACGCAAGGTAACGACACCACTTGCGACCGACTAACGTGTCACAAAGATAGCGCAAACATCCCTGATGTTAAGCGCTGGACACAAATGGCGTCGCAAATCTTTTGTGACGCCTTTTGCCATTAGTGACGACATTTTGCACGACGCGTTTCCTCCCATCTTGTTCAGCGTCGCAAACATGTTTTACGATGTACTGCTTGTTTTTTGTTGTAAGATAATAGCCCAAACAAACTTTTTCAGAAAAAATAAATAAAGAAAAAAAAAACAAAAACGAAGGAATCCTACTCAACTCAAGCTAGAACTGTTCAAACCATATATCCAATCATTTCCGGCTAGAAAATTCAAACCTTTAACTATCTTTTGTGTTTATGGTTGTCTACTTATGCAATGCTTATAAATAGTGTATCGTGACGTAATTATAATCACAAAAATACATCTTGAGTTTCCCAATGTTACAGAAAAAGATAACATTAGTAAAAAAATTTGCTTATTTATTTTGGTTTGTGGAGAAGCCTCACAATTCTAAATTAAAAGGATAAAAGTTGAATTTTATTTTTGTATCAAGTATTTTTCTTTATCTTTAGTATTTAGCTCCTAAATTTTACTACTTGTGGAAAAGGATAACTATATGCAATTTAAAGTTGTAATATTTGTTTAGCAACTTTACATTTTTTGGGAACTTTTAAGAGATGAAAGATCGTAATTCCCAATAAAATCATTTCAGAAGAAACAAAAGAGTCCCATGTTACTTCTTTACGCAATATAAGTCGCTAAATATTTCAAAAGTAGACTGCATGAATTGAAATTGGTGAATTGCTTTTTGTTTGTTCTAATGTAACGAATATTTAAATGTCAAAAAATCATGGAGAAAAATATTTTTTTCTCTTAACTTTTTCCAAGATATATTCCAATTAAAACAGGGATAAAATATTTTCCATCAATTAAATAGTTACTCCAGCCTATATTGCACAAAAAGGGTACTTCAGAAAGATCTCCACTTGGAGGGAGGGAGTTGCGCCCCTCCTGAGGAGGAAAATTTTCTCCTCAGACAATTTTGGTGGATTTTACAAGTCTGTTTGTCATGGTTTGCCCCATACAAATTGTTTTCCCATTTAAAAAGGGCAGCTAGAAGAGCAAGAACATGTCCTAAGTGTTGTCCCCGCCTTTGTGAAGCAAGGGGATATAAAAGCTTGTCTTGGCCCAGATTTGTAGGACAACACGCACGCACATGTGAGAAAATATGAGAGAGAGAGAGAGGAGTAATGATTGCCATGAGACAGGTGATTAACCGGGATGGGGGAATATGATGGACAAATGCGTCACACAGCTCACAGCACCACCACATCCCACTCCACCCTCTCGGGCAGAGAGGCCCAGCTTTAGATCTCACCAAATCTCGCTGGCAATAATCATTTTCTACTTTTCTTGCACAAATAAATATAAACATAAAGAGATATTGCACAAAGGTACGTGCTGAAAGGGGGTGTTACCAAAGCTTTGTTAATCATATATATAGTCCAGTGGGCGCACCCTTTGTGTATATAATTCGGATCAAAAGTGCAAGATCTCATTGGGATAGGAAAAAAAGCTTATGATAAAACAATCAGTGAGATGAAAAAGATTACCAACTTTCGGGATGGAGCATGATATCTTATTAAAGCCCGGAGTTTTATTACCCACCGTAACATATGGGATTTTATTGTTATTTTTATTATATTTAGAGATTTAAATTTGATATTAAAAAAAAGAGAGAAGAATAATGTGAGTTGAACTATAACTTCTCGGCACATCTAACACTTTATGGTGAAGGTTTATGATGGCTTTTTTATTAATTAGCTTTTGGAGTGCGATAAATTTTTCCCACCATACACCTGTAAGGCTTTGGTTTATGGAAACATAAAACAAAGTCCCCCTCTTGAAATTAACTTTTACTTTAAAAATAGATATTTAAGTTGTATATATATATATTTTTATCAATAGAATGGATTCAAAATTTAATAATAGTAATTTATTTAATAATTTTACGGTCCTCTCTCTCTCCCTCTAGTGCGTAAAGTCAAGGTTTCGATCAGCAGTCCAGAGGATTATGAACCAACCCGTGTTGCCACCAACCACCACCGTTGCCATTGTGTCACATGATTCTAGGTCTCTCTCTCTCTCCTCTTTTCTATTCTCCAAATCTTTAGGTCGATACCTCAAATCTTCTCACCACCTCATATCTACCTTTGCCTAACACTACTACAGATTTCATACTCTCTGTGCTCCCACTCTCCCTATCCTTCATCGTCTGCCATTACTGACCACCACCCCAGATATTCTGGCCTTAGATATGACTCCGCTCTGACTTCATCTCTCACTTCTTGTTATCGGCGGTCAGTCGAACCTTTTGTTCTCTCTCTCCCTCCTCCTCCCTCCTAGTCCCTCAAAAAATAAAAAATAATAAATAAAAATAATAAAAAAATAAAAAATGGCCTTTGGAACGGGCCAGTTCCACTAGCCATTGGAACTGGCAAGCTGGTTCCCAGGCGGGCGGTACCATGTCGGTCCTTGTGCTAGGCCAGGTTGAGCCGAGCCGGTTCCCAATTCAAAAAAATAGAAATCAAACCAAGCCGTGAATTATAACCAGCCTGGCTCAATTCTGGTTTACTATAACCTAAGCCAGTTTTCAATCCAGGCTTTCACGGGACGATTGGGCTGAAACCGACCCACGCCCATCTCTAATTGTTGTCACGACCCTGGACCTGAATCAATTTACTTGACTCTCTCTGCAGATTATAACTTGAGTAGCATAATGGAATATAGTATGATTCATGTGTGGAGACTGAATTACTAAAAAAAGAAAATGCAAATAGTGATGATGAAGGCTATTTTGAGAATAGGGATAAGAGAAAGGAAGAAGAAAAAGAAAAGAAGAAGAAGAAAAAGAGAGTAGAAGAATAGAAAGAAGAAGATAGAAAGAATTTTCAGAAGAATAATTTTACTGTATTATTGTCTTTTCTTCCTAAGGTCAGTGCTCTTATTTACATTCAAGAAGTAGGTTGTCTTCTGTAACAACTCAACACTTAACTATCTCTACTTCAGTTACATTGTAGAGCTAATAGTTAGTTTATTGGTTGCAAGACTAGCCGTTAGTTAACAATTTGTTCAAGAAATTGTTACAACACCTTCCCTCTTTAGAATATCCTTGTCTTCAAGCATCAAAAGTAGGAAATTGAGCCTTAATAAAGCTCATGTCCTCCCAAGTGAATTCTTCAGGGCTGAGATTAATCCACCTTACCAACCATTGTGTGACTAGCTTGTTATCTCGCATTATTACTCTCTTTTAAGGACTGCTTCAGGCTCAACTATAGCTTGTTTATCAGTTCTAATTAACGGTAGAGTAAGCATGGCTTCTTGAGCTAGTTCCAACTTTTTCTTGAGTAAAAAAATATAGAACACCGAAGAGATTGAATAGAGTATTCTATTTACAAAATTCTAATTTTATCTAAAATTTTATATTTTAACTTCAAAATATTATTAATAAAATAAAAATAAGGTTAACCAAATGGAAACAAGTTCGGATTTTTTAAATATTCCGCTCACTTATAATACTCATTTGCAAATGAAATAAACCATATTGAAGAAATCTATGATTCTTCCTGTACATTGGGCTACATCCGAGGAGATCTTTTGCAATTTTTAGCTTGAATTCAAAGACAAAAAAAAAAAAAAAAAAAGAAAAAAAAATCATAGGAGGAGATTTTTTATCATAGAATAAAAAAAATTTATGGGTGTTGCAGCAAATCACTTAAATTGAATTTGATAAGTAAAATTTGGCGAAATTGGATGGCTCGTGTTTTGGTGAACAAAAGAATGGAATGTTTGGTTTACGTGAAATCAAAATTAAATTTAAAATTAATATTTTCAAAAATAAATTTTAGAAGTTTATGTCAAAATATCATAATTTAAAATTATATTTTTATTTTATTAATTCAAATAAATTATATAAATTTTAACATGTTTTTTTTATTTATTTGGATTCATTTTACTTAAATGATGATCACGGATGCTCGTCAGATTTATGCACATCAGATTTTCGAATTAAAGGTTTCAATTTTTCACCAAAAAAAAAAAATTAAAGGTTTCAATCAGTGAAGTCAATCTTCTTATTCAAGGTTCTCTCCGTACAATTTCTTTTATGTTTTTTTAAAGAAAAATTCTCGTGCTGATATTGGCGTTGTCATGACAGTCAAATTCCACTTCCCACACTGAACGGGGTAATTTTGTAAATTAGGGCGAAACTTGTCGTCTATATCTACAACTTTTTAGGGCGGCTTTTGACTAATCGTGCGGAGAATAATAGCGCATTATTCTTTTGGAAACTCCGTTCCTCTCCTTTGCAATTTTCTACATTTGTGTGGGTATTAATTCTGGTGCGTATAATTTGTAATAATTAAAATAAAAAATAATTAATAATTATTGAATAATAATCTAATGACTATTAATTTTACGAATACTGATATTATTGAAATTATAAAAATTCTCTTTCGTATTTTACAACTTCATTTAATATAAAAAAGTTTGAAGTGTTTTAGACTTTAAAAGAATATTATTTGACAATCCGTTGTTAAAAAAGACTAGGATTGAGACATATTTGTTATTTTGTTTTTCTGATAGTAATTTTAAATCTACATCAATATTTTTTTTTTTATAAAAAATATATATATATATTTTTAATATCCATTGGAATAAAATGGTAATCGCGTTGTAAATCTATTTTCACAATATGTAGTAAAATAGTCACGAAATATATTCCCTAACAGTAAATACTTTTATAAGGGAAGAGTTTAGGCCAAGGAGGTGGTATTTTGCTCAGTGACATGGAACTTATGCACCCGTCTCTATTTCCAACAGCTCAACACCTTAGAAACGTTTGCCTAAAACTCTCATTCTCCTCTTAATCTCTTACTATTATAATATCTTATTCTTTAAATAATATCTCGATCATAATCGATTAAGTGATTTAATATTGATATTTTTTAAATAATATCTCGACCCTCATATAACAATAATAGGTGTCGGGTTAATTTTATGCGTTAAGAGTTTAATTCGACAATATTTGGTTAAAATAAAATAAAATAAAAGGGAGGATGAGATCAGATATTGATTATTGATTAATAGTCAAAAACCTAAGCCTTAGCCACAAGAAGTATATAAAATTCCAGTGCCGTAATGGCGGCGGCTGACAATTTTCCCTAAAATCTCGCCACCGATCACTCCTACACCTCCTTATATGTTTATTAAACAATCAATCACCTGTCCGAAACACACTAAATTATACATTTATATGGTTATTAGACGATTAGTTGTTTACTTTTTTACTACTTGTAATGTGAGAAATTTCTTATTTATTTATTAAGCAATTCGACAAAATATATAATCTTTTTAATATATTTATTAATGTACCCAAATTATAGAGAAGTGAGAAGGTACAAGGAAGAGGAGAACAAAAGACCCATAGTTTGATGAGGTTAGGCAAGTGTTACTCATCTTTACCTTACAATAGTCAGAACAATCCATTCACAAGAAAGCTCACGATATTCCACCGTTCAAGAAAAAACCAAAAATGTTCAAATACCCAAACAAGTTTCTATAATTTGATATTCTCTCTTGTAAGCATTATTGATATATATATATATATGGAAATAAGGTGTTAATGTGTAAATAAAAAAGAGGGAAGGGCGATTGTGCTATTATTTACACATAATTGAGAAAATTTATACATAATTGTTTCTCGTAATCTCTAATTCCTGAAACCAACATATGGAATGATTAACAAATGATATCACAAGATTTTCCCATGTTCATGTTTTTGATCACACAATCAGCATCATTTCCTCAATTATATCATTGTAATAATATTGTGGGTCATTTTACTTGTTCATTACTACAAAGACGTATCTCTAATATATAATATATTAAAAAATCCATGAAAATCCACAATATCTTTTTTAAACCCAATTTCTCAATTTGCAGTTCTCAACTCACTTTGAATAAGCGCAACACTATTTCCATTGATAGACCTCAAATGAGCTTGATCACTGCTACCACCACCACCACCACTTGACCCCACTCCGCTAACCCAACTTGTCGGATTATTCTCAATCGATCTGGTTACATCGGGTGAGACAAGACTGGGAAGAAGACCACCAAGATTGGTGTTAGCATTGCCACCAGGACTTACACTAAAGTCATCCAAGACTCTAGAGTGAATTTCCAAATTTGCCCCTTGTGACTTGGGTCCAAGAATCGGTGAATTATCGGGTATCGAAAATCTTTGAGGAGGAGGAGGGTGTTGAAGAAGAGACTGCAATGTGAGAAGTGTTGGGTTTTGCATGTTTGAGGGATGTTGAAAGTTAGCATCAATCAGTGAACTACTTGAAGTAGTAGTGATAGTGGTGGTAGTGGCAGTAGTAGTAGATGGTGGAGGTTGAAATTTTTGAGCAAAGGGTCTTAGTAGATAGTGAGGAGGAGGAGAACAAGGATCAACTAAATGGGTAGATCTTGTTCCAGAGAGATCAACAAGACGAGTTCTCTGAAACCCGGAAATGGAGGAGGACGTAAAAGGCGGAGCCGGGATGCCTGTGAATTCTTGAACCATGGCTCGGAAGTTGGTGGTGTCAGTGGTGAGGACTGTGGTCGGAGCACGACGTGAAGCTCGTGGTCTCTTCTTTGAATTTGTCCGAGGTTGTAGCTGATGACGATGATGATCTGGAACCTGAGGGAGCAAACCTGAGTTGTTAACGTTGTTGTTGCTGTTGTTGCTGGCACTGGTGGTTTGGATTATGTTGGGTAATTCGGATCTAACAAGGATGTTTTTGGGCCAAATAACCATGTTGCTGTTGTTGTCGAGGTTGAGGAAGTTTGTGGAGTGAAGTGGATCAAACAAGTGGTGGGGGTGGTGGAGTGACGGCAGTGGGGGTGGTTGCGGTGGTTGTTGTGGGTGGTTGTGAGAGATAGGTCCGACGTGGCTTCTTGTTGTTGGGTTGGTGGTGTTGTGAAGAAAAGCAGAGAGTGACGATGATGAGTCGGCGCGTGAATCGTACTCTTCATCTCCACCACTCGATGACTGCATACTCCCACTATTCCCTGAGTCCATCACTCACGCCCTCTTCTTTAGACTTTTTATAGAGAGAGAGAGAGAGAGAGAGATATTTTGGCTTGTTTTACTCCAGATCCATTTAAGAGATGCCTGCAAAAGAAGCAAATAGTACATGATTTAAATGAGAGAGAGTTAGAGAGAGAGAGAAAGAGAGATGGGGGAAGTACCCGAGTGTTAAAGTGAGAGAGAGATCTGAGGGTTCTTTCGTTGCTTGTATTTGTCGTTGAGCAACAGGTTATTGTATGTCGATGTGTGTTGACAGACAAGAAGGGGAAGAGAATAAACGACCCACGGGATCTCCAAATCTCGAACTTTGATCAGAGAGATATAGATGGTTTTGAAAATTTCTTCTATATTTGGTTTCTTTTTGTCCTTTCTCTTTTAATGAAGGTTTTCTGATTTCAATTTGTGGTTTGCAGAGAGAGCGAGAGAATAAGAGCTGTTGGTTTGGTTCCCTTCTCTAAAAGAGGGGGATTCTTCTCAAGCCTTAACCTTTAAAGAGCTACGGGGGCCTCCACCAAAAATTAAAAAAAAAAAGAAAAGAAAAAAGAGTAACGGGGGCCGTGTGGGGTCTGTCTTTCACTCTCATCCGCGCCATGTGAGTGAGAGAGAGAGAGAGAGAGAGAGAGAGAGAGAGAGATAGAAGTGGGTCTTGACTTGATGGGTGGGTGTGAACCAATCAATGGTTGTAAGGAGAGGCAGAAAAGGGTGTTGGTGTTACGGGATTCTACCGGATTTACGGTGTGGAAAAGAAGAAAAGTTATGCGACTTTTCACTGGTTATTCGAGCTTTAATTAAACCACCACCCCCACGCCCCACCCCCCCTCCCGGGCCAAAAAATAAAGGCCAGAAAAATATACCATTAATGTGTAACATTATGAAGATAGAAAAGCCATCAAAAGACTAAATTTAGTACAATTTTTTAGGTCACAAAGTAGTATATGACACATTTTTGAACAAAATTAAATTATGACATGAACAATTTTTTAGTCTTTCACTTTAAGGGTAGATTTATCATTTCCTTCAATATCTATGCAATATATTGAAAAAATTTGATAAAGTAAAAATATATATATATATATATATATATATATATATATTTTTTTTATGATTATTGAAATCTGAAAACGGATTGGCATCGTCAATGCATGTAAGAGAATACAAATTATTCATTTTTGATTTGTGATTTAATGATTTTAAAATTTGAAATTCATATCAATTAAATAAAAAGGCAGACATATATTACAATGGACAACAATTCTAACACACTAGATGACGTTTACTTCCTTCTTTTCCGTCTCCTTTCTCTCTTTCCATCTTCATATATTTTTTAGTAATTTTTTTGAATAATATCATATCAGTGTTATTCTACATAATATTATAAAATTATAAAATTATTAATAAAAGAACGAACGAGATTTACCGACATAAAATCATTAAATTTCTAAGCAGAGCACTAATATCTCTTTTACATTTTGCTTGATTATTATAAATTTGAAGGTTTGAAAACTATGATATTAGTATTAGAATGGTATTTGAGATACTAAATTGAGAACTAGCTCGCAATTCAGGCCTGGGATGAGACAAAAAAGCTACCGCGTGGATTAGGTGTGAGAAATGCGAATGGTTGGTACGGGAAAAGTAATATAATTAATTTTATGCCTTTTTTATTTCCAGATTATCTGATGGAATAAAATAATGAACACAAAATCCCATGCTCATTACTCCAGCATACTCCAGCCTTTGACCAATTCAGTACAGAAGACAAAACCCCATATCCAGACCACTTATAGGTGCGAAAACTTCAGAGAATCTTTTATACTGTGTCTTCCGCCCCTCCTTCCTTTGCACAATAAAAAAAAAAAAAAAAAAAAAAAAATTTGATATTTTTCGCTTCTGGATTCTGCTTTCTACTCTCGCCTTTGTCTATACCCTTTTTCACCTTTTCTTCTCATCAATTCACATCCTATTTTTCACCTTAAAGGTATGGGAGAATTAAACTATTTAAATTTATCTCGATTTATTATTAATTAGAGTAAAAAATTTTAAAATTTTGTAATTAAAAATTAATTTTGTCTATTTAAAGTAATCAAATTACTATTCCATCAATAACTTTTCATATTTGAAAGCTCACTTTGTTTTGATTCAATCATCTTAAAGGCGAGTTTCAGATTGCAATTAAGAGTTAAGAAGAGGGTTTTTTGGAATGATTCCCTCCCTCATGGGATCACAGCCCTTTCTTTCGGCCTTTATAGAATGTGTATCTCTCAAGACAAGAAGGGTACAATGAGTTAGAAAAGTTCTTACTAGAGATGAGATTGGGCTGGATTGGGCAGGTTTCGGTTTGGATTTTGGATGGATCCAAGAATCGTGGGCTGATTTGGCCATGGTTCTGACACTTTTTAGATCGGACTGGGCCACTTCAAAAAAATTTTCTCAGAACCTGCCTGACCTGATGAACCAGACTCGCCACGCCGGGCCTAACTGGGCCGGTTTACGGTTTTTAAAATTTTTTTTTTTCAAACTATCTTTGTTTTTTTTTTTTTTCAACTAGATAAAGAAAGAAATTAGATACACAAAAATTTTTAACGTGGTTCCACCGAATTCGATATATGTCCACTACCAAACTCTTCACTTGAATTTTCAAATTCACTAATTTAATATGATAATATATATAAATATATATAAATATATATATATATATATATTTTTTTTTTACAAGGATAATTTTTTTAACATATTTACATAATTTTCCTATACTCTAAAAATTTATTTTCTTCATCTTCATCTTCCATATCCCAGTTCTTATCCATGCTTTGCCTCCTTTTTTCCGTATTCTTCCGATTTTTAATACAAATCAAAATTACCAAAGTGTTGTCTGTCAAATTTGTACACATATTTTGTTAATACTCGACCACCTGTACTAAAAACACTTTTCGATGACACTATGGACACCGAATAAATTAGTATATCTTTGATTATTTTGGCTAAAATTGGATAGTAGGATACATTATTTCTCCACCAATCTAATACATCAAAATAATCATTATTGTCACAATTTTCTAATTTATATTTATTGGTATAAAATTAATTCATTTAGTGATGATAAAAAAATTATTTTTTTTCCTAACATATGTAAATGATTAAAAAATAATTGAAAATGATCGAATCGTTGAACTATTTTGCTACTACCTATATTATCACCACTTATATTATTATATTCCTTTTTGTATAATGCAAACATAATTTGTAAAGTGTGTAATATTTTTTGTTTTAAATATTGTCGGTTAATATATTTTTTCGATGGAAAACTATCAATAAAATAATTTATTAGAGTTTTAACACTTTCAAATTTTACAAGTGGATTTAAAACATTTGATAATAAATACAAAATAAAAATTTTTCATAATATTTAAAAATTTTTATTTTCATTAGTTGAACAATATCACTAAATCTATTTTTATTTTCAAATTAACTAAATATGAGACAAATTTTACAAAGACCGGAGCACATTAAATGAATTGTTGAATAGTAAACTCAAGAAAATAAATTTGTACATGTATAAAAAATTTTTAATAATTGAGTTAGTGTGGTTGTAAAATCAAATACGATATTATTAATAAAACTATATTCATAATTAGAATTAAATAAATTTAATTAAAATATTTCTAAAAGGAATTACATATTATAATATATCATAAGTTGAATTTCGCCTAGTTCACATTCTTGTTTAATTTTTTTAAATTTCACATTATATAAATTACATAATTGTCTCATTTTTTGTGTTTTTGTCAAAAAATTTTTAATTTGATAAATTAAATTATGAATGGATCGTAAAACTACTTCCGTCGCTTCTAAACCATTTTTAACATATAAATTTAAAAAATGACATGTACACATATTATAAAAAAAATGTTCCATGCAATATCGTTTTTAAAGTTTTTGTTTTTTTTAAGTATTAACGGTACTTGTATTAACCGATATATTATCGGAAAATAAAGAAAAAATTCTATCACTAATATCATATTCATGAATAACATTCGTAATTACTCTATCTATATAAGAACCAGAATGTAGGTATTCTAATATTGAAAATCTAAAATTCTTTTTTCTAAATCTCAAAAATCATTGATCCAATAACATATTATTACAATAAAATGTTTTTTTAGGTTTATTTTTGTAAGTGTCTGAAATTAATAAAATTTTATAATTAGTATTCATAAAATTTGCAATTAAACCATCTTTTAATATTCGAAATCAGTTTAGTGATTTTCTTCTACTGGGATTTTCTACTACTTTTTTTGTAACTCGATTATAAATCTTTTTGAACATATTTTTCAAAAACTTCACATTCAACTATACTAAATAGTAACTCTTTACATATTATCCATTCTATATGTCTCTTAATTGTGCTCATTTTCCAATCTTTCAAAATTTTATATTTTTTATGACAAATTTTACGAGTTATGTTTTGCTCCTCATAATTTTTAACAAAAAATTGTATTAAAATCATTTTTTTAAATGCGTGTTGTGTTAAATTGTGTGTTACTAGATTTATTTTCTTCAAAACCAATATCAATATCGATATTTTGCGGAATGTTCTCTTGCAAAATATGAAAATGAGGGGAGAGGAGATTGTTGAAAAGATTGTGAAAAATGTGCTCCAATAATTTTTTTTTTAAAAAATATGTTTAAATATGTAAAAATTAATACGAATGAATTAAATATGCAAAAAAATAAAGTTGCAAAAAATAAAATATTATCGATTTGATAGAGATTACGGTTATTTATTATCAAATCTTGAAATTTTGAATTTCCAATCTTGAAATTTTGTAAAATGTTGATGGATATTGTATGTGGTGTGATTAGTAGAAAATTGGAAATGAGTTAAAAATTGAAATGGTGGTGTAATTGGAAATGGTGTGATTAGTAAGCGATGAAAATATGTTTAATTTGAGGGAGAGTTGTAGAAAATTGAAGTTGAGTTGTTGTGTAGTAATTTTAAGAGAAAATAGTATAGTAAAGATAATAAGATTGTGAAAGAGAGTATGAGATTTTGTTGTGTGGGATTTGAAAATAAGGTGTGATCTATTTATAGATTTTTTTTTTTTAATCTTATGAACCAAAATATCCTTCAAACTGTTGTTTTATAACTGTTGGAATGGGTAAAATTAGAATTTTTTTTTTTAAAAAAAAAACCAGAAATAACTGTTGGAACCAGCAAGGTCGGACTAGGCCGATGCAGGGCCTGGGCCGATTCTATGCCAATTCTAGGCTTGAGCTGATTTTGTGCCAGTTTTGAGATCGTGCCGAGCCGGTTCCAAAAAGCTAAGAATTGGAATGTCCAGTCCAGTTCCAGATTATTGAGCTAAAACGGGTTGGTTGGGCCGATTTCCGAACCGGAACCGGGCCAATTCCTTACCTTCTTCCTCCTCATCAAAGGCCATTTTTGTTTCAAAATATTAAAAGGGTGTCTATATTTTTGTAAGAAAAGAATCTTTTAATTAGAAATCATTCCAATAATCTCAATAGTTATTGAATTTTATGAGAATTATACGAAGAATTCAACTTGATAGTATCGTTTTCTCCTTTTTGATCAATCAATTAATTCAATCTGGATGGATAGATCAGGTAAACTGCACCTGAGCTACGCAACAACCAAAGGAGGCAATCAAAATTCAAAACCATCTATAATCATTTAATGTGAGTATTAACTCATTTTTAATGCTTGACTTCTTTTTTCCCGAATAATAAATATTGTTTAATGTGAGTTTATTGTGGACATAGACCACTTTGCTATTTCCATCCGTGTGATAAACGATACATACATCAACTTCAATAATATCCTAAATTTAAATATAAAATTCTGCGAATTCATATATTACAATTATAGTTACATCCGAATGATAAATATTTGCAGCATGGAAAAGTTGCATACCGACTGCTCTATACGCGAAGAACAAGGGTGGAGGTGTAGATTGAGAAGAAATTGTGAATAGAAGAAGAATTTTTCTTTTTTCTTATTATTTTTACTCTTAACTAGATTACATTTTTATATACTTATAATTACGATACTTATATTAACTGCAGACTTTTATTTTTTAGATGGTGATTGATTGGTAAAACAATATTGATGGTAGAATACCTAAGTAAATGTTTAACAGCTCTAAACAAGAGTCATACAATTTTCAAAAATATTAAATCCATCCTACATCCTACGCTTCCTCTCAAGTTGGTGTGTGTGTGTGTATCGTACATCCCAACTTGGAAAGAATGTAGTGAAATTGTTCTGAACCCTAAAGGTTTTGAAAACACATCAACACATGGTTAGAGGCGATGTAGACAGCTGCTTCATTTTTTTTAGTACAACCAGATGCAACCAAATGAATTAATTTGGGGACACAGCTGCTTCATTATCACAAAGCATTTTCATCGAATACTTGATTTGAAATCCTTTTTCTGTCAGCAAATTCCCCCAACCAAATTAATTCACAAGCTCGAGAAGCCATTGCTTTCTATTTTTCCTGTGCAGTCGAACGAGCTACAACATTTTGTTTTTAGCCTTTCCAAATTACTAGATTTCCCCACAACAAATCAACAATATCCTGTAGTTATTTTCTATCATCCTTGCTCGCAGGCTAATCTGCATCTATAAAAGCAATTTTATCCAAATTATTGTTTTGTTTAGACCAAATACCTTTCCTAGGAGAAGATTTTATGTATCTTAATATCATGTCCGTCAGTCACAAGGGTTCAATTCAAGGACTATGCATAGCTTGACTAATAAGATTTACAGCAAATCATATAACAGGTCTAGTCATGGTGAGGAAAAATAATTTGCCAAATGGTTTTTGGAATTTCCAATATCAACTATAGAAGCGCCCTAATGTTGAGAAAATTTATAACTAGATTCAATAGAAATGGTGGCGGGTTTGCTACCTAGTTTTCCCGTTTCTTTAAAATGATTCAGTGCATACATTTTTTGAGACATAAACATTTTGCCTTCTTTTTGAATGAGCAAGTTCTAGTTCTAATATCATCCACGTAAATGAGAACAAGAGTTTTACCTATTGATCCCTGCTTTATAAATAATGAATGATCAGAAGAGCACATTTTGTATCCATACCTTAGGAGAGCTGAACTTAACATGGAAAACCAAACTTTAGGAGCTTGTTTGATTCCATAAATCGACTTTCTGAGTCTATGTACCTAATTTTTATTTGTTTTACATTAACCAGCTCGATATATACTTCTTTTTTAAGCTCTCCTTTGACAAATGCCTTTTTTTACATCAAGTTGGCGCAATGACCATTTTTCATTTGCTGCCATTGAAACCAACACCCTAAGGGTATTCAAGCTTCCATATTAGGTGTGAAGAAAGAAGTATTAGGCATCTTTTTGCAACATACCTAATCGAAACAAACACAACCACCTTCGATAGCCCCCCCTTTTTTCTCCTGATATATCAATTGATATCCAGAGTTAAACTTGACTAATTTGATTTGAATGCTTGTCAGACCTATTTTAGGTGCAACTTTCTCAGTATCATCATTTTTATTTTCAAATTTTGAACTTAAAAGTTAATTAAAAAATTTAATACCTTTAATTATTAAAACGACTGTCCGTTGATATCTACCTTCAATACTTTAGCAACATGAGCAAACGTGTGTGTGGGTATAATCAATTGTTTATGTTTGTATCTTTTTGCTACAAGTTCGGCTTCATATCCTTCAAATGTATAATCACTCTATATCTTTTCGCAACTTTGTACACCAATTTACATCCCGGAGCACGTTTTCCTTATGGAAGAGGTTAGTCCCTTCATTTTTTGAATTAGGAAAGGGATCTGATGGTATGATGGCTCATAACTGTAAAGTTTAGGGATTGTCAGGCCCATTAGGCCACAACCACAAATCACCGAGGGGCCTTTTGATTTTTTTATTTGTATCAAGGTTTGGTCATCATTTAGTATTTAGAAATTCGTCCCGACTAATTTGGAGTGACGTTGCAAGGCCCATTTTGTGGGGGCGGTTCTCTCAATAATATTTTTTTCGTGCCCAGGGGGAATTGAGCTTCCGATCTAGTTAAGAAACGAATGTATCCATCCCACCTACGCCAACAAGTGTTGGTAAGGGACCTCTTGATGAACCGTTGCTTGGTTGTTCTCTCAGTCGATCACTCTCGCTTATGTCTCTCGACCATTGTTTGGTTAATAAAGGAAATCTCTCCCAATAATAAAGGAAATCCCTCTCGATAATAAAGGAAATCCCTGTAATTTTTTCCGACAAGATAAGGAATTTTCGTGATAGTTTAAACTTTCCTTAATCTATAGTATCCTAAATTTTCTAAAAATCCATGATTATGGTCCCTATAATCTCAAAAGATTTCCAACGATCTCTTAATGAGATAACTAAAGTTTTACATCCTCAAACAAAAGACTTTCCATACATGTACATGCAATATATTTTAAGCAAAGGCGACTTGCAAGATACATTCTACAACTCTACAAACACATATTACATAGAGCTCTTCTAAGATTTTACTTAGTCTATTCTATTTTTCTCTTGCTTTTCTTTTAGATTTGAGTGTCGGAACTTCTTCCATTAGACCATTTCTAGCGGGGATTTAAAGGACTCCCATATGTGAAGGTGTCGAAGATACATCGATACCGGTTCTCCACTTGGGGCAATAGAGCAGTTCATCTGTTGAGTAAAACCTACATTCAATAGATTGATGTCGATTGTTTGGCCAAAGAAACTTCATACCCTATTCTGCTAAGTCTTTCCCATCACCATGTTGTCAAAAAGAAAAAGACCAATAATCGGTTTCAATGACGACGAACTAGTGGGGTCAACTAGAACCAACACGACCCATTGGTCGTCACTGCCAAGATAGGTCAGTATATCATGAAAAGAGTTTTCATCGACTAAGGGACGAGTTACGATCTCCTCTATTGGGATGTTTTTCAACAAATGGGTTTCAATCGAACACATTTTCAACCGTACACCAAAACTTTAAGGGGCCTCTCTAATGAGTGGTTATATCCCGATGGTACTATCTTGCCCCCAGTGACCTTGTAAATAGCTTTTAACTATGCTACCACCACAACCACTTTCAATATAGTCAAATTTCCATCCCTCAACAATGTCATCCTGGACGACCCCATTTACATGGTTTGGAAGTCCTACCAAGCACCAAACATATGAAAATCAAATTTAGAATGTCTCTCGGTATTGCGACACTTAATTGTGATCCCGACTCTCAAAACGCCTTTGTACCATAAATGAAAAGGAAGAACCTTTCAATAGATGCCATAGAATTTAGAGATGATATCGAACAAGTTGTTAAACCCAAGGCTAGTGAGGAGGTGGTTGAGATCCCGATTATGAATATGCCCGATCAAACTATTTAAATCGAAGCTCACTTGCCAACGCCTCTCTAGGATACCATCACTAAATGCCTATGATGACACTCTAAAGACTACGCATGGTCACCCGAAGACATGTCAAGAATCTATCCCTCAGTAATCGTTCACGAACTAATAGTGGACATAATTTGCAAGGCTGTAAAACAAAAGAAGAGAGTGTTCGCATTAGAACGCTAACGAATGATACAAGAAGAAGTGCATCAGAGAAGTGAAATATCCCAAATGGTTGGCAAATATGGTCGTGGTGAAAAAAACGGACAAAAAGTGGAGAACATGTGCCATCTTCACTGATCTCAACAAGATGTATTCAAAGGATAGTTATCAGCTCCCCAACATCGACAAACTTGTGGACAATTCATCAGCATACTAGCTCTTAAAATTCATATATGCATACTTTGTCTATAACCAAGTGCGCATAACCCCAGAGGACAAAGAAAAAACAAACTTCATCACGTAGTTTGGCACTTACTATTACAAGGTCATGCCGTTCGGTCTGAAGAACATGGGAGCAACCTTCCAATGACTAGTCAACAAGGTCTTCAGTAAGCAATTTGGCAGAAATGTGGAGGTTTATGTGGATGATATGCTCGTCAAGAATACTAACCCGAAGGACCAAATAGCAGATCTCAAGGAAATGTAACGCTAGAATGCCACAACATGAAACTGAACCCAACCAAGTGTATCTTTAGAATCACTTTAGTCAAGTTTTTAGACTTCTTAATCGCCAACCGAGGAATCGAGACTAATGAAAAGAAAATTCAAGCCATATTAGACATGGCATCACCCAAAATATTGATGGAGATGCAATACCTTATGTGACAAATTGTGGCCTTGAGCAAGCTTATGTCGAAAGTGAGGGAAAAATGTAAGCCCTTCTTCGATATCTTGCAGAAATCTTAGAAATTCATGCAGACACTAGAGTGCTAGACAGCCTTTGATAAGCTCAAGGAGTATCTCTCATCTCCTCCTCTACTCTTTTGGCCTATTCTCGATGAGAAACTCTATCTTTATGTATCTATTTTCGACCAAGCCCTCTGCTCTGCACTTGTGAGATAGGATGATGTCTTACTAAAGCCAATATATTATGTTAGTCA
This sequence comes from Dillenia suffruticosa, assembly GCA_033439265.1. NCBI lineage: Eukaryota > Viridiplantae > Streptophyta > Magnoliopsida > Dilleniales > Dilleniaceae > Dillenia > Dillenia suffruticosa. Next base: position 12,794,695 of record JAVTVX010000027.1, on the reverse strand, counting down.
ATTGCTCGAGGAGTTAAAAGTCAATTATGACCCTATTAAGAAAGTGTCCTTCATCCTCGTAACAACTGCTCGACGCCTTTGACCCTACTTTCGGTACACACGACGTGGTACTAATTGACCAGCCTCTAAAACAAATCCTACAAAAAAGGGACACCTCAAACTGACTTATCAAATGGAGTATCGAGCTCGGTGAATTTGATATCGAATATCAACCAAGACTGCTATCAAAAGTCAGGCCTTAGCCAACTTCATCCCCAAAGGCACACTTCCAAACCTCACCGAACAAGTTATCAACAATCCTTTAAAAGGGTGCCTACCACCAACATAGACCTTGCATGCAGATGGGTCCTCCAACTCATCTGGGAGCGGTACTGGACTCATCTTATTGGGTCCTGACTACTTCAAAATGGAATATGCATTTCGCTTTGATTTTCAAGCCACCAATAACCAAACCAAATACAAAGCACTCTTGACAAGATTACGGAATGCAGCATTGTTGGGAGCTAAAGACATCTGCGTCTTCATCAACAGCAAACTTATAGTTAAGCAAGTTAAGGGCACATAGGAAACTAAAGAATCAATGATGACGAAATATCTCACCAAGCTTTGGGAAGTAATGAACAAGTTTGACAAGGTTGACATTCAACAAATTCCTAGATCCAAGAATGCCGGGGCCTACACGTTCTCCATGCTTGCTAGTTTGGACTCAGTCACCACAAGCCTAATAGTTTATATCGAGAGCCTCTCATACCTAAGTATTGATGAACTAGAGTTGATTCTGATGGCAGATGACTCACTAAGCTGGAAAGACCCCATCTAGGCCTACTTGAAGGATGATTAACTACCAAACTCACAGCAGGAGGCAACAAAGGTCAAGTGCAAACTTAAATATTACGCTATCATCAATGGGGCTCTCTACAAGAAGTTCGTTACTCACCCTTATTTCAAATGCCTGACGCCAAAGAAAGGGAACTATGTCCTTAGATAAATTCATAAAGGGGCATGCAGTAATCATTTAAGTGCCAGGAACTTAGCTGACAAGGTCTTGCACTAGGGATTCTTCTGGCCCACCATGAAGGCTGATGCCGAAAACTATGTCAAAAAATATGATAAATGCTAACGCTTCTCCTTAGTGCCTCATCAACCATCCTCTGAGCTCTATCCAATTGCGAATCCATGGTCGTCCGTACAATGGGGGATAGACATACTGGGGCCATTCCCGCAACAACTGGGCAATGGAAGTTTCTCATTGTGGCCATAAATTACTTCACCAAGTGGGTGGAAGCCAAACCTCTAGCCCATATAGCAGCTGAAAAGAGTCAAGCCTTCATATGGGTATCCATCATCACCTGGTTTAACCTACCTTATGTTTTTGTCACCAATAACGACAAGTAGTTGTACAACAAGAATTTTAGGAAATTCTATAGTAAGTTAGAGGTCCCACATTGTTTCACCTTTGTCACTTACCCACAAGCCAATGACCTTGCTGAGTGACCAATCGAACGATCCTTCTAGGGTTCAAATGGCACTGGATTAAGCAAAGGGCCACTCGGCATACGAACTCTACGGAATCTTTTGGGCCTACTGAACTATACCCCGAATGACCACTAGGGAAACACCATTCGATTTAACTTATGGATCAAAATAGTCATACGGGTAGAAATAGAATTCACTCTTTACTTGTAGAACAATATCAGATAGAGTCAAATGAGTCCGTACTATATGAACAACTGGATCTCTTGCCAAAGTTGCAAGACATTGCATTTGCTCGATTGGTAGCTTATCAGTAGTAGATGGCCCAATATTATAACAAAAGGATAGGAGCTAGAATGATCAAGCTAGGATATCTGGTTTGCCAGAGAGTAGAAGCAAATGGGCAACCCTAACCAGGTGATAAACTCACTCCAAACTGGGAAGGTCCGTATCGAGTCTGCTCGGCAATTTGTCCAAGAACATATCGCCTTAGTCACTTGGATAGTTCTGTAATACTAGAACATGGAATTCAGATAAACTTACGTATCTACTACTAGTAATCTTTATCACTCTCTTACTCTCAATATTTGTCATTTCACAACTTATCAGCAATAATATTATACTTTTTTATATAATATCGTTGATTTAATAAATTATGAGTGACTCAGGCCCTTAGTTTACCACTTTCTCTTTTGTAAGCCTATCTTTCGACTCTATGCCTCAACAACGTGTCTCATACGTGTCCTAACCAAGGGTGTTATGAGACTTGGGTAGTGTCACAAGTACCGTGACACTACTTGGTCAAAGCTTGAGTTGAGATCGGTCAAACCGAGCTCGAGTCGAGCTTGATCTCAGGTAGTTCAACATCAAGTTCAAGCTCGAGCCCATACTGTATCGAGCTTGAAAGCTCGTCAAGCTATCCGATATAATTATATATTTTTTAAAATAATTTATATATATATATAATTTTGTTTATAGACATAATCTTTTGAATAAATTACAAATAATAATTCTTAAGTTATAAAAATTAAATGTCAAAAATGTCATTTTACCTAATTCTTACGATACTAACCCTAACAACACTCGAGCTAACCTAACCAATACTCGAGCAACTTAGGTATTAACACTATTTGACTTGACTTGGTGTCATAACACCCGTGGTCTAGCACCCGTGAGGGCTGACGCACCCCTTCTCTCGACTCTTCGTCTAAAAAACGCGTCATATACGGGTCACTTGAATGGGCTAATATACCTATTCTCTCAACTTTATACCTCAACAACGCATCTCAAGCGGGTCCTATGAGTTGACTAGGGCTGTTATATGAATCAAGTCGAGTTCGAGTCACTCGCAAGCTATTTGGTCAAAGGCTCAACTCAACTTGGCTCAATTTCGACTGAAATTGAGTCGAATTCAATTAGTTAGAATTTTAAACTTGAAAACTCGTTAAATAATTCAATAATATATATTAATATATATTATATATATCTATATATTATTATAATATAAAAAATTAAATTAAGTAAAATATATTAATAAAGTTTTATAAATTAATAAAATCGAGTTTTCGAGTTTTCAAGTCGATTTCAAACTTATTAAATTGCAAACGAGTTAAACTCAAGTCATATTATTACTACTCACCGAATTTAAATTCGAATTTGAGTACTATTAAAAAATTCGAATTCAAGTTCGAATATAAAGGTACTCGGGATCAATTTGACTTAAATACACCCCTAGAACAGGTTGACTACTTACTTTCTCAGCTCATTGCCTCCACAACGCTTCTCATATGGGTCCAAGCACCTGAGCGGGTTAACATACCCATTCCATCGGCTCCACACGTCAACAACACGTCTCATATGAGTCCTAGCACCCAAACAGGCTGATATACCCACCCTCTCAGCTCTACGCCTTACTACGCCTTAACAATGAGTCTTGTATAGGTCTTAGCACTTGGGTAGGTTGTCACACTTACTCTCTCGTCTTTACGACTGAACATCACATCTCATACGAGTCCTATCATCCAAGCAGGCTAACGTACCCACTTTCTTAGCTCTATGCCTCTAATGTTTTCATACGGGTCCAACACCCAAATAGGTTGACGTACCCATCTTTCGACTCTACGTCATTCTCTTGAATGCGCCACATACAGGTTTTGTACCTACTTTCTCAACTACATGCTTCACAAAGGCCCTAGCAAGACATAACTCCTCATCTCTCGGCTCTACAAATCCTAGCATTCAAGCAAAATCTAACTCCTACTCTTTTAGCTTCAGCACTTAGAAAGGTTACTAACACCCCTCTCAGTTATAATGCACTCAAAGGCAACTCAAAACTCAAGTCATTTTGTTCCAACACACAATTAGCGAGGCAGCAAAAATAAGGCAAGCCAAGATAGCAAGCTCTCAACAAATTCATTCAAATTTTCATATATTACACATTCTTTCAAATTGAGGCTAAGTACATCATTAAAAGGAGGGAAATACAAGCTACATAGATGACAAGACTACAATGGAAAAGAAAGACTATCTCACAATCGGCAAGCTACTGAGAGCACGATGTCACTATTCTTCACCTCGCAGACTAGGTTTGTCCTCCAAACTCCATCCTTCCCGTATTTCATCTCCTCATTCCTCTCACCTATAGGCTGTAACACCGACACTCGGTGGCCAAACAAATGTATTGGTTTTGAAATATTTATATACATAGAAGAAAAAAATTTTATTTATATTGATTTTTGATTTTTGGGTTTTTAAATTGAATTTTTTATATAAATTAAGTTGTCGTGTTCGTAAATCGTAGTGAACCCATTATTTTTATAAAATTCGCAAGCTAGTGAAAAGGTGAATGTGAATATATATATATATATATATATTCTTTTAAAAATAAAAAAAAACAGAGAGAGAGGAAGGAGGAAACGCTGCGTTCCGACCCAAAACGTGGCACTCCCCCTTGTCAGATGTCTCTCTCCCTTCATCTCTCTCTCTCCGACTCTTCGTCTCCCCTCTCCCCACCTCTTCCTCTCCTGCGACAGTGCCTCCCTCGCCCGAAGCCGTCGCGGACCACCACCACTACCACCATCTTCTTCTTCTTCTTCTTCTCTCTCTCTATCCTTCCCTTCCAGTTTCTCTCTCTTTCCGCTGCTCACTCTCTCCCTATCTCTCGCGATCTCCCTCCCTCTCGATCGCACTCTGCCACGAGCCGTGAATCAAGCTCCCTCACCTCCTCCCGTGAGCGCGCCAGCCTGCAGCGCCTCCCTTTGCTATAGTGCGCAAATGCAGCGCCTTTCGCTACGGCGCAAGCGCAAGTGCGCGGCCTTTACCCGAGCGCACCACAGCGCGACAACGCTTGATAGAGTGCGACTGCAGATCTCCCGTGAGATCGTGCTCCAGCCCACCAGCCTGTGAGCCCACCAGCAGGCCAGCCCGCCAGCCCACCAACCCGCGACGGCCCGTTAGCCCGCAACCGGCTTTCTCCTTTGAGAGCCATCTGCTATCCTCGCAGAAATCCTTCACTGCAGGTAACGGTTGTGTTAGATGTGGTTTAGTGTTTAGAAATTGATTTAGTTGCTAATGTAGTTTCAAAATTGAAAATATTACAGGTTTTAAATTAATCTGACGGCCGAACGAAAACTAGGTTTGAGATTCGAGTAAACTTAGCTGAGGGAAATGAAATTATTTCCATACTTAAATTTAATTTTGTCAAATTTAGGTTGAATTTAGAATCTAAAGATTTTTCTAACTTGTAGGAAATTTATATATTTTAGACTTGTTTTCGATTTTGAACGGTTTTAGGTTTAAAATTAGCTTGATTTTGATTTGGTTATTTATTTATAAATGGAATGTAATTGATAACATTGGTGTATATTTATAAATTAAAGAATTTAGGGTTTGTACGAACTTAAGGAAAATGATAAATCCTGAAAATAGTCAGAAATTTGATGAAAATCATAATGATTTGATTAGGTTGGCTTTCTTGGTGATTCGATTGAGGGAAACTTTGATTCTACATGTTGTGATTTTATTAGAGAGTGTGCTATCCTCCCCAAATTAGTAAGTGAGATTTATTTCAATACTTTTATTTAACGTGTAAACACTGTTTTAAAATATTTGATAAATGAACATGATTTGTAGCGTGCTTGAAATATTTTGACTGGTTTTGAAATTGATTTTTGTGAACCGATAAAGTGTTCAAAAACTGTGTTGAAATATTAAAATTATGTATTCATGTGGTTGAAATGTATAATGTGTCATTTTATGCCATATGTTGCAGTTGGTTTGTAAATCTGATTTCGGCACATTTTGATACGATTTTGGATTTGGTTTTGAGGGCTTTGGTATGTATTGTTCAGTAGCTACGAAGGACACCGTGAGAGACGCTTTGGTGGCATCCGGATATTCCTACGCCTAGGGTATCCCATGAGTTGTTGTGATTTGATTAACGATACGGTATTAGCCAGGTTAAACTCGAAAGGGGGAGGATTTGGATACTCTCTCCAAGTCAAGCATCTGGATGATATCCGTCGCCAACGCCGGGGTAGAGAGCACTTTAAATAAAATTGCATATAACACCCCCGGTGCGCCTGTCATAGGTCGCGGTAGACTTCTACCAGAACATTTTCGGCTGGCAGCTTTATGATTTTAGTGACAATGCTTTGGATGCATATTTGACTTGAAAATGCGTGCTAATGATATATTGTTGAAATGAAAAGCCTGATGATTTGAAATATGATTCGTATACTTATGTTTTGACACTCCAGTTTCACACTTCATATTAGACGATTGCATTGACCCACTCACTCACTGAGTATTCTTCCCCGAGTACTCACCCCTCATTTTCCTTCTTGTTTCAGAGATATATTTGACAAGGAGCGTTGCTTTTAAGACACTCAGTATCATTGAGAGATCTGGTTTGGATTTGAGGAGTCATTATATATTTCTACTGCAAAACTTGTATTGGTAATGTATATGCATTTTGAGTTCTATAGACGACCATTGTGTAATTCTGGGATGACTGTATAAATATGAACATTTAATTGTGGAACTCTCATGTCATTGCATAACATTGTATTGAGACATTTCTTATTCGTTGTGTATGTACTTGAGAATGTGTTATGGTTCAAGAAGTGTACTCTAGGATCGCTCGATGTCACCTCTAAATCACAGGAGGGGCGATTGAAGGTTGTCCATGCCTTTGACGGGGGCATGGCAGTAGAGGTCTGTGGGCAGGTTATTAAAAATTTTTATAGTTTTGCGTTATTCTGGATGTTGGCTGTGAGATTGGTTGATTTTGGAGAGGTCGAGATGGCCATTTGATTATTTTACAGGATGGTTGTGATTTATACATGATTAATTGTACTTGGAAGACCTCCGAAATATGGGAAGATTTTGTCCGATTTTTTGTAAAAATACAGCTGACATTCAGGACAACGGGCGGCTGTTCACGATCCCGGTCCGGGGCGTGACAGTTGAATTGGTATTAGAGAGCCTAGGTTGAGGGCTATGTAGGAAGAGAGTCTTGAAAACATTCCTGAGTGTGTTTGTGTTTAAAGTGCTCAATGTATGAGAGTTTCATACAGTCATGAAGTTTCAATATATGGTCATAGGTATATGAGTTCATCTATTTTAGGGGGTTAGAAACGGTTGTGTCTAACCTAATTTGTTTTTTTTTTTTGGATTCCATTCTTTGTAAGGGTAGTTAAGTTGTGACTAGTCCAAATTTCTTGAACCATGCATATTCTTTGAACGATACCTAATTAGGATCATTCTCTTGCAAAAGTATGACGACTTGATAGAGCACCTGTTTTGACGAGCCGGAGGATCGTTCCTCGACTCGTGTGCGTTCCTCGACTCGTGTGCCATCACCGGTACCTACTCAGTCAGCTACTTAGGCTGAGACTCCCGACCCACACTCGACACCTTTCGGCAGGTGTACGAGTGGTACGCTTCACATGGGGTCCAGATTCCACCCCCACCACCTCCTACAGCGGCACCTGCACTTGCAGTAGCGCCAGTTCCTTCAGCACCAGTTCCACCACCGGTGGCCGGTCCTTCTATTTTGTCAGAGCCGAGTGAGACCACATCAGCTATTCTTAGACGGGTACATGAGTTCACTCAATTGGTTAAGGAGGCCCGTCAGCTGGGTTGTACTGATTTCACGGGGCTTGGTGATACTACGGCAGCCAAGCATTGGATCAACCGCACCCGCAGAATTTTAGCCGATTTGGCAATTGGAGAGGAGCTCTGCCTGAAAGTGGCACAACGATTATTAGAAGGAGAGGCCCTCCTATGGTGGGAGGCCCTCACCGATGAGGCGACAGAGCCACTGCGGTGGGACGACTTCCTTCGAGAGTTTAACTGCAGATTCTACCCACTCTACCAGTAGGACCGGATGAGGTCAAAGTTGGGACGGCTTACATAGGGGTCCAGATCTGTCTCGGAGTATGAGGCAGATATGCGGAGACTTGTCGCATTCATACGGGATCTGGCCACATCTCAGTATTTGTGCTTCAAATTCGAGGACGGTCTTAATCTTAGCATAAAGAGGTATATGACTGTTACTCTACAGTTTACACTGGCCGAGGTGATAAACTTTGCTCACCGCGTGAAGGCTTTGGTTCGCGCTCTGACTAGGCAGAAAGAGAGCAGCGAGCAGAAGAGAAAAAAAGAGAAGTCTCATTTTGCGCAGAACTCCAAGAGGGGCAAGGGATCCAGTTCACACAGAGACAGATTTGGATCTGGATTTTCTAATCTGGGAAGGGGACAGTACTCCCAGGGGTTCAGATAGCCCGCTCCGACTCACCCTGTACATTATACTGCTCAGCGGCATCCTTATTGCCGCAGGTGCAATTGGTCCCATTCGATAAGAGATTGTTTAGCGTCGGTCACTTGCTTCCACTATGGGAAGTTAAGGCATATCAGGAGTTCCTGTCCTGAGTTAAGACGCGGATGACAGAGTTCACAGAGCCACACTAGTACTCCTCATATGGGACAGTAGGGGCAACCTACTCGACCAGTATTTTCTACTCCCAGGGTGACCACCGGGAGTAATACAGTGCAGACCCAGGCACGACAGCAGTCTAGGGCTCAGGCCTGGGTTTATGCCATGACGCAGGCGGACGCCCAGGTGAACCCCGACATTATTCTGGGTACTCCTCCTTTTGATCCTATAGAATAGGACCTTTATTCGTATTTTCACTTCTTTTGGGGATGTCAGTATGATATCAAGATAATTGTATAGGTATTTATGTTGTGTACCTTTTGTCGACATGATACCTCTCTGACATCTTTGTACACTGAAGTTGTAAAAGCCTTAAAGGCTCAACTATTTTGACATATATATATATATATATATCAAGTTCGAAATTATTCTAAATATATGTGCATTTTGTTCAATGATTGGTACTCTACCTATTTTCGGAATAGATGCTCGTATCCTTATTGACACGGGGTATAACTATTCGTATGTGAGCGATCAATTCTTCCAATATTCTGATAGGCCGCTCTCACCTTTGGACGAGGAGATATTGGTCATTACTCCTCTGGGTGAGCAGATTGTGCGCGACACAATGTATAGAGAATGCGAAATCAAAGTTGGGGATACAGTGCTGAAGGCATATCTAATCCCTCTCACCATGACTGATTTTGATGCTATCTTGGGGATGGATTGGCTACATATGCATCGGGCTTCAGTTGACTACTTTAAGAACTAGGTGGAGTTTCAAAAACCCGATCAACCGGTGTTGATTTTTGAGGGCGAAAGGCGGGTTTTACCCCGCTATGTAATTTTAGTTTTGGAGGCTAAGCGCATGATTCGCCACGGGTGTGCGGCATATCTGGCTCACATCATAGACACCACTACTCAGGAACCGAGATTGGAGGATGTTCCAATAGTATAAGATTTTCCTAATGTTTTCCTCGAGAAACTACCCGGATTCCACCAGTTCGGGAGTTTGACTTTGAGATCGATTTAGCTCCGGGGACTACCCTTATCTTTATGCCGCCATATAGGATGGCGCCGGCTGAGCTGAGAGAGCTCAAGGTCCAGCTGCAGGAATTGCTGGATAAGGGGTTGATCCGTCTTAGTATGTCACCTTGGAGTGCTCCAATGCTGTTTGTAAAGAAGAAGGACGGCTCACCGAGATTGTGTATGGATTACAGGCAGCTTAATCGGGTGACTGTGAAGAACAGATATCCGCTGCCTCGCATAGATGATTTGTTTGATCAATTGCAAGGTGTCCAAATTTTCTCGAAAATTGATCTTCGATCGGGATATCATCAGGTGCGGATTAGGAGTCAAGATGTGCCAAAGACAGCTTTCCACACTCGATACGGGCACTACAAATTTCTAGTCATACTATTTGGACTGACTAATGCCCCCGCTGCATTCATGGCTTGATGATCAGAGTTTTTCATGACTATCTGGATCAGTTTGTCATAGTCTTCATAGACGATATACTGGTATATTAGCGGAGTGACGAGGATTATGTTCAACATCTTTGCACTATTTTACAGATTCTCCGCGATGAGCAGCTATATGCCAAATTCACAAAATGTGAATTTTGGCTAAGACAGGTTGGATTTTTGGGGCATGTCGTTTCTGCGGAAGGAATTTTTGTTGATCGGCAGAAAGTCGATACCATTACAACATGGGAGCAGCCGCAGACAGTGACTGAGATCGGGAGTTTTTTTTTATTTGGTCGGATATTACTGTAGATTTGTTCAGGGATTTTCTCGGATAGCTGTTCCATTGTATAGATTGACGCAAAAATGTGTCAAGTTTGTATGGGATAACCGTTGTGAGACGAGTTTACGGTTGACTACAGCTCCGATTTTGGCACTTCCCACCGGTAGTCGGGAGTACACAGTGTACAGTGATGCTAGCCGACAGGAGTTGGGTTGTGTTTTGATGCAAAATGGTCTGGTGATCGCCTACGCTTCTAGACAATTGAAGAAACATGAGGTTGATTATTCGACGCACGATCTGGAGCTTGCGGTCATAGTCTTTGCATTGAAGATATGACGCCATTACTTGTACGGGGTGACTTGTTGGGTGTATACTGATCATAAAAGTCTGAAGCATTTATTCACCCAGCGAGAACTTAACCTGAGATAGAGGAGACAGTTGGAACTCCTCCAAGATTATGATCTTGTCATTGATTATCATCTGGGCAAGGCCAATGTGGTTGTTGATGCTTTGAGCAAAAAATCAGCTGCATCATCTCAGGAGAACAATACGACATACCTCACTTGTTTGATGGGACTCTGGGATTTGGGAGTCAGATTAATTAGTGATGATTAGGGCACTCTACTAGCCAGGTTTGAGTTTAGGCCGATGTTGTTGGATCGTATTAGGGAGTTTTAGGGCATTGATACTGAGCTCCAGGCTCTTACTCAGAGAGCCCGCAGAGGTGATATAGATGATTTCAGAGTCCGTAGTGATCGACTTCTGATTTATAGAGATAGAGTAGCTATACCCACCGATGAGGATCTCTGCAAGTCCATATTAGAGGAGGCACACTTCTCGGCTTATGCCTTGCATCCTGGTAGTACAAAGATGTATCGAATTATTCGGGGCAGCTATTGGTGGTCAGGTATGAAGAGGGACATTGCGGAGTTTGTAACTAGATGTTTAGTTTGTTAGCAGGTGAAGGCTGAGTATCAGAGGCCAGCGGGTTTACTATAGCCTCTTCCCATTCCCGTATGGAAGTGAGAACATGTGACTATGGACTTTGTTATGGGATTGCGGCGGACTCAGGCCAGATATGATGCCATTTGGGTGGTAGTCGATCGACTCACCAAGTCTGGCCATTTCATCCCGATGCGCAGTGACTCTCCACTAAAGACATTGGCACGTCTGTATATTGACGAAATAGTCAGACTGCATGGGGTTCTTATGTCCATAGTCTCGGATAGAGATTCGAGGTTCACTTCTCAATTTTGGCCCAAGCTACAGGAAGCTTTGGGCACACGGCTCAGTTTTAGCACAGCATATCACCCACAGACAGATGGTCAGTCTGAGAGGACCATTCAGACGCTCGAGGATTTGCTTCGGGCTTGTGTTATGGATTTTCGGGATAATTGGGACAGACATTTACCACTGGTGGAGTTTACATATAATAATAGTTATCAGACCAGCATCGGCATGCCACCCTATGAGGCACTTTACAGCAGAAAGTGTTGCACCCCGTTGTGCTAGGATGAGGTAGGCGAAAGGCGCCTTACCAATGTTGAGTTAATCGAGGAAACTAAGGAAAAGGTCAGGGTGGACCGCGAGCGGTTGAAAGCTGCCCAAGATAAATAGAGGGTATATGCGGATCGGAGACATCGATCTTTAGAGTTTGAGGTAGGTGATATGATATTTTTGAGAATTTCTCCCTTGAAGGAACTCATTTGATATCGGTAGTGGGGCAAGTTGAGCCCCAGGTACATTGGCGCGTTCCGTGTTCTCAGTAGGGTTGGGAGCGTGGCATACAGACTAGAGCTGCCAGACGAGTTATCTCGAATCCATGATATCTTCCATGTATCAGTGTTGAGGAAATACATCCCAGATCCTTCGCATATTTTGGAGCCTCCGCCAGTAGAGGTATAAGAGGACTTGAGTCTACCTGTTCAGCCGATGGCCATACTTGACCAACAGATCCGGCAGCTACGGAACAAGGAGGTATCTCTTGTCCCAATGCTATGGCACAGCGATCAGGTCGAGGAAGAGACCTGGGAGCCCGAGAAGACTATGAGGAGACAGCACCCCAAGTTGTTTGCTGTTTAGCCTTCTTTTAGTTTCAAGGACGAAACTTGTTTTTAAGGGTTAAAAAATGTAACACCAACACTCGGTACCCGAACAAGTGTATTGGTTTTGAAATATTTATATACATAGAGGAAAAAAATTTTATTTGTATTGATTTTTGATTTTGGGGTCTTTAAATTGAATTTTTAGTATAAATTAAGTTGTCGTGTTCGTAAATTGTAGTGAACCTATTATTTTTATGAAATTCGCAAGTTAGCAAAAAGGTGGATGTGAATATATACATATTCTTAAAAAAAAAAGAAGAGAGAGAGGAAGGAGGAAACGCCGCGTTTCGGCCCGAAACACAACACTCCCCCTTGTCAGATTAGGGCTAAAAGCCCTAATCTGTCTCTCTCTTCATCTCTCTCTATTTGACTCTTCGTCTCCCCTCTCCCCGCCTCTTCCTCTCCCACGGCAGCGCCTCCTTCACCCGAAGCCGCCGCGTACCACCACCACCACCACCACCGTCTTCTTTTTCTTCTCTCTCTCTATCCTTCCCTCTCAGTTTCTCTCTCTCTCCGCTGCTCACTCTCTCCTTATCTCTCGCGACCTCCCTCCCTCTCGATTGTACTCCGCCGCAAGCCGTGAATCGCGCTCCCTCACCTCTTCCCGCAAACGTGCCAGCTTGCAACGCCTCCCTCCGCCATAGCGCGCGACTGCAGCGCCTTCTGCCACGGTGCAAGCGTGAGCGCGCGACCTTTACCCTAGCACGCCACAGCGCGACTAAGCGCACCACAATGCGACAGCGCTCAACAAAGCGTGACTACATACCTTCCACGAGTGCGCGCTCCAGCCCACCAACAGGCCAGCCCACGAGCCCATGAGCCTACCAACCCACTAGCGGGCCAGCCCGCCAGCCCACCAACCTGCGAGCCTGCGACGGCCTGCCAGCCCGCAACCGGCTTTCTCATTTGAGAGCCATCTGCCATCCTCGCAGAAATCCTTCACTGCAGGTAACAATTGTGTTAGATAGGGTTTAGTGTTTAAAAATTGATTTAGTCGCTAACGTGATTTCAAAATTGAAAATATTATAGGTTTTAAATTAATCTGACAGGCTAACGAAATCTAGGTTTGAGATTCAAGTAAACTTAGGTGAGAGAAATGAAATTATTTCCATACTTAAATTTAATTTTGTTGAATTTAGGTTGGATTTAGAATTGGAAGTTATATATATGTTGTTGTAGCTTAAAATCTATATTTAAGTTCTTAGAACATGTGGTTAAATGTGCAGAAATTTTGGAGTATGTTTTGACTTGAAAATAAAAATATCGATATTGTTAAAATGACATATGGTTTGAAGAAATCACAGGAGAATTGAAAAGTGTATGATTTTTTAAAGATTTTTCTAACTTGTAGGAAATTTACGTATTTTAGACTTGTTTTCGATTTTGAACGGTTTTAAGTTTGAAATTAGCTTGATTTTGATTTGGTTATTTACTTATAAATGGAACGAAATTGATAACATTGGTGTATATTTATAAATTGAAGAATTTAGGATTTGTACGAACTTAAGGAAAATGATAAACCTTGAAAATAGTCGGAAATTTGATGAAAATCGTGATGATTTGATTAGGTTGGCTTTCTTGGTGATTCGATTGAGGGGAACTTTGATTCTACGTGTTGTGGATTGGGGAGTGCGCTATCCTTCCCAAATCAGTGAGTGAAATTTATTTCAATACTTTTGTTTAATTTGTAATCCGTATTTTAAAATATTTAATAAATAAGCATGATTTGTAGCGTACTTGAAATGTTTTGACTGGTTTTGAAATTGATTTTTGTGAACCGATGGAGTATCCAAAAATTGTGTTGAAATATTGAAATTATACATCCATGTGGTTGAAATGTATAATGTGTCATTTTATACTATATGTTGCATTTGGTTTGTAAACCTGATTTCGGCACATTTTGATTAACGAGTAGCTATGAAGGATACCGTGAGAGATGCTTTGGTGGCGTCCAGATATGCCTAGGCCTGGGGTATCCCACGAGTTGTCGTGATTTGATTAACACGGTACTATCCAGGTTAAACCAGAAAGGGGGAGGATTTGGATACTCTCTCCAAGTCTAGCACCTGGACGAGGTTCGTCGCCAATACCGGGGTAGAGAGCACTTTAATAAACTTGCATATAACACTCCCGACGCGCCTATCATAGGTCGCAATAGACCTCTGCCAGGATATTTTCGGCTAGCAGCTCTATGATTTTAGTGACAGTAATTTGGATGCATATTTTACTTGAAAATACATGCTAATGATATATTATTGAAATGAAAAGTATGATAATTTGAAATATGATTCGTATACTTATACTTTGACACTCCAGTTTCACACTTCATATTAGACGATTGCATCCCATTCACTCACTGAGTATTCTTCCTCGAGTACTCACCCCTCATTTTTCTTCTTATTTCAGAGATAGTATTTGACAAGGAGCGTTGCTTTTAGGACCTCAGTATCATTGAGAGATCTGGTTTGGACTTAAGGAGTCATTATATATTTCTACTGTAAAATTTGTATTGGTAATGTATATGCATTCTGATATCTATAGACGACCATTGTGTAATTCTGTGATGACTGTATAAATATGGACATTTAAATTGTGGAACTCTCATATCATTGCATAACATTGCATTGAGGCATTTCTTATTCGTTGTTATGTACTTCGGAATGTGTTATATCTTAGAAATGTACTCTAGAATCACTCGGTGTCACCTCTAAATCACAAGAGGGGCGAATGACGGCTGTCTATGCCTTTGACGGGGGCATGGCAATAGAGGTCTGTGGTTAGATTGTTGGAAATTTTTATAGTCTTGCGTTATTCTGGATATTGGCAGTGGGATTGGTTGATTTTGGAGAGATCGGGATAGTCATTTGATTATTTTACAGGATGGTTGTGATTTATACATGATTAATTGTACTTAGGAGACCTTTGAAATATGGGGAGGTTCTATCCGATTTTTTATAAAAATATAGCTGGCATTCAGAACAACGGGCGGCTGTTCACAATCCCGGTTCGGGGCGTGACATAGGCCGTATTTCATTTCCCCACTCCTCTTTTTCCTTCCAATCATACGACCCATAGACTCACAGATAAGAGTGAAAACATTCCCATCTTACAAAGGACTCTCTAAAGTAATCCAATATTGCTCAATGGGATGTAGCTGACGATCACCATACAAATCCCTTTGGATTGTCATGATCGTGAGCTCTCCCATATACTTCCACAATACCTTCTTTGCCTTCTCCAGAAAAATAAAACTGTTTGAGGATGTTCAATAAAAACTTTATGGAACTCTGTAGTTCCTTCACCAGCATTGTGCCCCTGACCTTACCCATATCGTGGTGATTGGAAACCCCTCACCATTTATGTTTCTCACAAACTTCGCCACTCATAACTCAAAACCATACCCCCAAAATTTCATCTCACGAAACAAACTGACGAAATTGTACTAAGTACCCTACATTATTTATAACAACAGAAAGCGTATTGAATATGATTCTTAGCAATCGAAGCTTCACGCTTTGCCATTGAAGTAGTCATTTCGTATTTAATGCTCTATTATTGCGTCTTTTTCACAAACCCAAAATGTTCCACCTTCATGCCCTTTCAAATTTCTCAATTTATATCGCTTTAACTCTACTTCTAATGCCACTTTTTCCAAAGGACTTTAAGAATAGGGGATAAATTATGGTATATAGTACAACGACATATAACCATAAAGCCTAAGGACTGCCAGGCCAATTAGGCCACAACCACAAACCACTAAAGGGCTTCCCAATGAACCCTTGCTTGGCCGCTCTCTCAGTCAATCCCTCTCACTTATATCTCTCAACTATTGTTCGATTAAACTCTCTCGGCTAGACCTCTTGATCGCTACTGAGTGGTCTCCTATCAAGTAATGTCTTCACTTAGTCAATCAAGATCATGATCACCTAAGATTTGAATCTCTCATAATCTCGGAACTCTCTTAATAAGAAAGAAAATCTCCGTAATCTCTCGTGACAAGGTAGAAAATTTTTATGACAGATTGAACTTCTCTTAATCTATAGTATCCTAAATCTCATAAAGATCTTTGACTATAGTCCATGTAATCTCAAAAGATTTTCAACGATCTCTCTATAAGGTAATTAGGGTTTTACACCCCTCAAGCAAGAGACTTACCATACATACACATGTTATATATACTATAACTTAACTAGTATCATCCCCTTCTCCCTTATGTAGGTTTTAAGTTTGAGACTCCTTATATGCCAAAATATATATATACTAAGCAAATACGATCCTCCAGGTGCGTTCTATAACTCTATATATACATATTACATAGAAACTACACAAATTCTAAAACTCTACTCAGTCTGTTCTATCTCTCTCTCTTTTTCTTTTTTTTTTTACTTGAGCGTTGAAGATTCCTTTAGCGGTCCACCTCCAATGGGTAATTGTAGGTCTCCCTATCCGCAAAGACTACGATGATACATCGACGCTAGTTCTCTGCTCGGGTTAGCAGAGTAGTTTAACTGTAGAGTAAAAATCACCTCCAACAAGATCAATGAATGTAACATTAATATTTAAATCTGTTATAAGAAACAAAAAAGAGTAATTGAAACATCGAGTATACTAATTCAAATGGTTTTTTTTTTGCTACATATTTCGAACTAGGGAAAGGGAAACAAGCAGATTTTGCTTTCTTACCAGTAGCAGACAAGAAACAATCAAAAGATATATCAGAAAACAAAAATTCTAAAACACTTTTAGATGGATGTCGAAGTCTCAAATGCCATATTGTTGGATGTGAGTTTTGCTCCATAAATAACTGCTCCACTAACCTAAGCAAGAAACCGATGTCATTGGGTGTTCTGGATCTCCATTGGTGAGAAAACTTGCAAATACCACAGGAGGTGGCTCCTCCTAGAAAACTCCAACACTTAAGTCAAAAAGAGTGATTTAGAAAAAGTGAAACAAACTGAGGAGAGCTATGGAACAGCCCTATGTAGCACTTGTGTGTTTTGTGTAGAGTTAGTGAATATACATGGCTAGTTGCCTGTGTTGGATATATATAGCATGCATGTACGGTAAGTCTTGTATGCATTTAGGAGTGTAGAAATCTAAGTTTCCTTGTAGAAAGTTCATATGAAATCTTCCGAGATTACAGAAATAATGGATATAGACTTTTTGTCAATTTGGATATGAAAGTCCCAGTTGTTGTCTTGGAGATTAAGAGAAGCTTTGATTGCCATGGGGACGTATTTCCTTATAAGTTGATATTACAATAGTATGTATTGGACTAAGGAATGTTTGAATTTGTTAGAGATTTCCTTCTTCATTGGACAATTGCAATTTATACTCATTGCATAATGGGAATTACCTCCGTAGTTGTTCGATGAAGTATCGGAGTGACTGACAGGTAAGAGAGCCGAGAGATAGAATGACCGAGAGGTCAGGGACTAAGAGGTGTGGCAGTTGAGAGACATAAGTGATAGTGCTAGGTAGAGAATACATCGATTGAAAGAGTATCTAACCAAGAGACCAAAAGCGAGCTTAGTTATTCATGGGCCTTGTAGTTATGGCCTAGTAAGCTTTCGTAGGCCTTTGGTAATAGGCCATTCGATCATGTACCATAATTTTCTCTCTATTCTCGATGTGGTTTCGTAGAAACGACATTATGAGTAGATTGGAAGTAAAAATTCAAAAGGTAACAAAATAAAAAGTTTTTTTTATAGGTGAGATAGATGCTAAAGTAGAGCAATAAATGCAATATGTGCCTTTTCAAATTTTGCAAATCTTCTTTAACTTGCTTTTTATTGTCATCTCGCAATTGGTTAGAGGCATTGTGGTGTTTGGACTTTTAGATAGTTGCTTTCTATAGGAGAAAAAATTTATTCAACAAGGGTTTGTGATGTTTGTGAGGAAACAAAAATAACGAGAGTTTCCAACTCCCATGTTCACCATACCATTGATGATATTAAGAGCACACTTACAAAAGAAGAGTTACAAGCATTGCAGGACAAGACAGCTTTAAGGGACGACTATATTTTGTCTTCGGCCATAGAGGATGGTAGGGCGAATAAGCCCGCAGAGGGTTGTGTACCCATGTACAAAGAGTATGTGCGACATAGCATTCGGGTTCTATACATAGGACAAGATGGCTTTAAGGGACGACTATATTTTGGCTTCGGCCATAGAGGATGGTAGGGCGAATAAGCCTACAGAGGGTTGTGTACCCACGTACAAAGAGTATGTGCGACATAGCATTCGGGTTCTATACATAGGTCCCCTTGCCTCTGTTCAGAAAGATTGAAGTATTTTTCCGACTCTGCTTATTTTGATCACTTTGCATTTGGTGGTAGCGGTGGTGAGTCTGTTAAGTTTCTACCACTTATCTTTTAGATTTGAGATTTTGTCTTCGAGTTTTACTTTGAGGAAGTGTCCCCCTAAAAGTTCCATGGATGGTTGGTTTGGCTTCTAGACGAGGAAGGATTCTGGGTAGAAATTTTACTACAAGAAGACTATAGTAAAGTTTGGATGAAGAAATTCTTTTTCATCAAATTTGTGAATAAGTAGCTGTTACCTATGTTGCCGAAGGCTAATAGAGAGCCTACAATGGGTGCAAAAGCTCCAAACCCTTCTTGGTACTCGTGGTTTGTGTGCTCGATAGGGGTTTTTGTTCGAAGAAGAAAAAGTGCATTTGTGTTGAAGCTCTTTTGAATGAGCAAATGCTATCATTAGCTGGTCTTGTATTAGGGGACAAGAAAGAAATAGATAGGCCTATTTTGCCAAAGAATCAGGCGAAAAGGCTTTAGGATGTAGTCCCTTCTGCAAAGGAGGAGGATTTGGTAGAGATTATTACCGAGAAGCATATGAGGCCTCAATCTAAGAAGAGTCCTGAAGAGGGTAGAAGTACATTGGGAGGGGCGAAAGATATGCGGTCAATTGCTATTCTTGTTCCCAAAGTGAAGAAAAGTAGGTTGGTAGCCCCTACTTCTAGCATTAAGGAGGAGGTACTACTGGAGAGGCACCTCTGATTCTCCTTTTAACTATCGAAGTTCCTAAGATAGTGGAAGTCGAGGTTAGAGTTCATGGTTTCGTGGAAGGGGATACTTCCTCGGGAGGTCCTGATGTTGGTCAAGAGGAGGGACATCTGAAGGCTGAATTAGGTTCCTTAAACGCCCTTCTGGAGTATCTGTACATCCGGAAGGGTAAAAGGGTCATGCCCGAACAAACGACCCCTCTTCCTCCCATTTTTGTTAGATCCTTGAGAGAAAAACTGCAGCAATAAGTTGCGAAAATAACAATTTTGCTACTTGGACATTGTTGAACCAAGGAGATTCACTAACAGACTGGATTTCTATCGAGTCGAGTCAAAAATGAATGGTTTATTGGTAGTTTACCAATGGAGCAAGGTGATAAAGCAACCATAGCTCTTGGAATTCTGGTATATTTGTTTTTTCAAAGTGCAAATAGATCTAACATCTTTGTTATGAAAAGATAATCTATTATTTTTTATGCTGACTATTGCTATCACCTAGTTCCAGAGGTTAAGAAAAAAAATTAGTAGACCATCTGGAGAGCACATTGCCTCAGTTTGCGGGGGAGCTCTCCCAGCTTCGAGTTAGGCTAGCCCAGAGGGAAGTTGAGGAAGAAAAGGGAACAAATATTGCTTTGCGTAAAAAATAAAGACAGATAGAGTGGTTACAAGTTGATCAGGATACTTTGTACTAGCAAACTAATGTTGCAATTGCAGAGTGCGAAAGGTTGGAAGACCTCTTGAGGAAAGGCGAAGCAGAGTGAGTGGTTGTTATGAAGTTGGTGGAGGAACGAGATCAAGTGCTTGCGACCTCAGAAAGAAATATTGTAGAGATTCAAAAGGATCATAAGCGCCATCATTGAGAGCTTTCTGAAATATTGCAGTGTGCGAAAAAGATTATTCGCAAGGCTAGACTAAAGGAAGGCTTGGCTAGTGACGCTGGTGATGATGATCTTGAAAGATGGGGTCAAAGCCTAATTGGTGCTCCTAGTGTTGGTTTTTCTCAAGAGGTCATTAACATGAGCTCTTGTGTTTTAGCTTTTTAAGCTGATTTTACTCATTTGTAGCAGAAACCTCCTGCTCCTTCACCATGATATCTATCTTGTCATGTAATCTTCTTTCTTAGTTTCCTCTTGTGCTTGTATTGCTTTTTAGAGAAATGAGAAAACCCTTTGGCTCTATTCTTCTACTTTGTTGCTTGAGTATTGTTTAGGATTAACTCATTTTTGCTCTCTTGTGTTCCTTGTGTCTTCGTACTGGGACTCTCGAGAGTTATAACAAGAACTATGTTCAATTATAGTTCTTGAACCATGAAGAATATGTTATAGAAAGAACTTCAAAGTGACATTTAGGGGACAAAGGAGATCGGCACCGAACCCCTTAGAGATATAGAATTGAGAGGAGTTATGTCCATTCGATCAAGAGTTATGCTCCGTATTGATCATATGTTGTGAGGCATCATGCCAAAAGAGTTGTGATGGTGTTGCACTGAGGGGACTTGCTATCATTGCGCTTGAATAAGAGTTTTGCAGTGTTTCTTCTGAAAAGCTTGTTAGCGTTGTGCCAGAAAGAGATTGGAGGTGTTGCATCTGGAAGGCTCATTCGCGTTGTGCCAAACGAGAAATTGGAGGCGTCACACCTGGTGGCTCATTGGTGTTACACCAAATGAGAGATTAGAGGCATTGCACCTAGAGAGTTTGTTGGTGTTGCGCCAGACGAGAGTTTGGAGGCAGTGCGTCTGGAGGGCTACGAGGTTTGAAGGTGTTACTCCTAGATGGCTCGTTGGCATTGCGCCAGATAAGAGATTAGCATTGTTGCACCTAGAGTACTCATTGGCATTGTGCCAAATGAGAGTTTGGATGCATTGTGCCTGGAGAGAGTTCCATGTCTGTACGCAGTTTGTAACTCTTCATGATTGGTCAAGGTGTTATGTCACTGAATGAAATAGCAGAGAATAATGAATATAAGTTACTAAACTAGGGTAGCCAAAGGGTCTGGGTCATAGTTGAGTGTTCAAATACCGAAAGACGTTCTGAACTTGATCTTCATATGTTTGGTGCTCAGCAACACCTCCAGAGCATTCGAACTTGGGCAACCTAGGATAGCATTATAGAATGATAGAAACTTGATCACATTGAATGTGGCTATGGTAGTAAAGTGCTTGGACGACATTCCCAGAGTTACTGGAAGGGAGATGATACCTTCAGGGTAGAGCCACTCACTCGACAGTCCTTTCATAGGTTCGGCATGAGCTTGAAGATGTGTTTGATCAAAACCCATTTGCTGAAAAATGTCCCAATAAAGAAGATCACAGTCTATTCCCTGATCGACAAATATTCTTTTTACCTTATACTGGCCAATTATAGCTTTGATGACCAACGGATCTTCACGGCTTGAATTGACACCTATGAGGTCATCATCGTCAAATCCCCCTGGGCCGGTCATTTATACCTTTGGAAGATCGGTGCAATGATCTGCTCGGTTGGGTGTGGGCTTGATCCCCTTGGTTAGCTAAGTCCTGTGCTGGAGGGGTGTTGTCATAGGTAAAAGGTGCAGAAGGAGGGCATCCTCTTTGTATATGGAGGATTACTTTGTTTGCCGCATCTTGGGCAGCTCTTGTGGGCTATTGCTCGTTCGGTTTATTGTTCTGTCCATGCCATGCAGTTCCCAGGGGAAGCAGTATTTCTCAATCCGACATAAGGTCGTAGTCCTTATGAAAGTGAAAATACAAGGTCTTGTCTTTCTTAGTGTCGTCTCCTGGAAGGCAAGGGAGCTACTTGACATAAGGTATGTTCCTGATTTGCAACAACATCCGACTTGGTGTTTTGTTTAGTGATGTATAGTGATTAAACCTACGGTGAGGCAGTGGTGCTAGCCGACCCTTTTTGGGAGAGGATCGACGAAGGAAATGACTATGCTCGTTCCTTCCAACTTTATTTCGACATCTATCGAATGCCTCTGCTTCTTCTATGGTGATATACTTCTCAGCCCGTGAGTAGAATTTTTGGATTATAGCTAAGGGATTTTTTCATGATCGAGTTTTTCATTCCTAAAGACAGCAATTTAGGAAGTAATGCCGCCAAAGCAATAGAGTGGTCGAGGCCCGAAGCTTCCACCATCTCTATCTTAAAATTTTCAAGAAAATCTCTCAAGGGTTCATTGTCTCTTTGACGCATTGATATGAAAGAAGTAGATTTCCTCTTGACTCCTCGACTGATCACAAAGTGGTCTCGAGCTAGTGCCTCAATTGCGCGAAACTTTTGATACTGTACGGGAGTAGTGAGTTAAACCACATAAAAGCATTGTCTTTCAGAGTTATGGGGAAGTGCTTGCATATGGTTGCATCAGTCATGCCCCTTGAAATCATTACCATCATGAAGTGGGTAACATGGTTCCTAGGATTGGTGGTGCCATCGTATCTCTCCATAGGGGGAAGGAATACATCCCGCTGCATCAGCTCCGTAGATATTTTGAGGTCGAAGGGCGAAAGACTAGTTGTATATTGAGTGGTGTCATCTCTTCCTAGACTAATACGTTTCAATTCGACGTCCACAAGATCTTCAACCTATTTTCTCAAGTCGTTCAGATCATGTTGGGAGTTGACTGAGGGCTCTCGGTGCCTTTAGGATTGGAGTATGTGAAAACACAATTGCTCTAATCCCTGTAGGGAAGGCGAACTTTTTTGTCGTTGAGCATGGTTAAGTTCCTCCAGTTGCTTGCTCATATCTTGTATCTTTGATTCAAGCCTCTCCATCCGGGATTGGTCGGTCGGGAGAGGCTGGAATAAAGGTTGCAATCGGTTAGCTTCGAGGTTAAGCAACATGCCGTTGGGGTTCCCCTTGAGGAGATGGTCCTTTAGATGCTGGGTGTGGACAATGGAAGTGTCTGTTTGGTTGACAAGAATAATTAGTTGAACAGGTTTTGCTGGGTTGGACGTTTGTCCTTCTATTACAGATACAACCTTTGAGGTGTTTCCGTTTCTTCTTTTTAGAGGCATGATGGGCAGTAAGACAGGGCATGAAATAAGTTGTATATTGAATCAGTATATTCTCATGGATGGTGTTAATCTATTGGAGACGGATTTTGCTCCACAGATAACTGCTCTGCTGACCTAAGCGAGGAACATGTGTCATTGAGTGTTCTGAACCTTCATTGGTGAGAAAACCTGTAAATACTGTTGGAGGTGGCTCTAGTGGGGAGACTTCAATACTCAAATAAGAAAGAACAGTTTAGAAAGAGAGAAATAGATTGAGGAGAGCTATGGAATAGTCCTGTGAAGCCCTTGTGTGTTTTGTATAGACTTAGTGAATGTATCTGGCTAGTTGCTTGTGTTGGATATATATATATATATATATATATATATATATAGCATTTATGTATAGTAAGTCTTGTATCACTTAGGGGTGTAGAAACCTTAATTTATGTGTAGAGAGATCGTGTGAGATCTTCCATTATTACAAGAACGGTGAATATAGTCTTTCTCTTGATTCAGAGTCCTCTGAATTAGGAAAGTCCTAGTTGTCGTCCAGGAGATTAGGAAAGGCTTTGGTTGCCTTGAGGACTTATTTTCTTATAGGGTGAGATTACAATAGATTTAGTATCAGATTAAAGAAGGTTTGAATTTGTTAGAGATTTCCTTTGTTAGGACAATTACAATTTAGACTCCTTGCGTAACGGAAATTACTTCTGTAGTTGTTCGACGAAGTACAGGAGCGACTGATAAGTCAAAGAGTCAAGAAATAGATTGACCTAGAGGTTAGGGGATCGAGAATTCTAACAGTCAATAGTGTTAGGCCAAGAATACATCAATCGAAACAGTATCTAACGAAGAGATAGGGCAGACTTGGTTATTCATGGGCATTGTTGCTATGGCCTAGTAAGCTTTCGCAGGCTTTCGATAATGGACCGTTGGATCATGTACAGTCAAAGTTCATTCTTCTAACGCACTTAACCGGGCAATAAAGGTCTTGGGTGGATTGTCAATAATGTAAAGGCCATTCCAAACTTGTCCCTTACCAACAGTCATCCCTGTTCGTAGGTGCCGGAAGACCACAGAATTAGCATCAAAAGTCACCTTGCAATTTCTTCTTTAGTAATTTTACTTATAGATGATAGATCGGCAGAAAAAGAAGGAATATAAATAACATTAATTGGTGAAGTTTCTCTAAAGAGAGAGAGGGAAAAAATATCACTTGAACTTATTTTGCCAATCCCTTCAACAGGGATTGCATTCCCGTCAGCAACAGGAACATTTTGATTATTTTTTTTTTCACTTTTAAAATTAATTATTTATCTTTTTAACAAGATATATGTTCATTTTCTCCTTAATCAAGAATCCACATAGATCCTTTAATAATATTTAATGCTACTGCACTACAGAAAAAGGAAGAGATGTTAACACGTGTTTCTTTTTCTGACCATTGCTGGAGTTTGATTTGCTGATGTGTTGCAGCAGTTGTTGAGCAATCAGATCAATACTAAACTGAGGTTCCTTAAAAGGCATGGTGAGCAGTGGGGTTAATCTCCTGAGTTGTGCTTCTTTGTGGCTTCAGGTGTGGATTCAGAAATCAACACCTTTCTATGGTATGTCATGCTTGCTTGAAAGGATCACATTATTAAGTTGATCTTGCTCCCCTGCCTCCTCTTGAGTTGAAATTCCTAGAACTCATGTTCGTAGGAGGTCTACTAGCAAGCAGCAACAACGGCACTGGATTCACCACTTATTTCTTCAGGATTGGATTCGGGTTTCATAACCATTTTTTTTCTCTTGCTGAATCATTGCACAAATGCTGACAAATGATGGCAAATCAGTATTAGTGAGAATTTTGGATTGTATTTCTTCTGATTTGGGTCTAAGTACAGCCAGAAGCGTTATTATTTTGTCCATAACCACATATCTATGTTCCAATCAACACCAGGGTACACACTTTAACATATAAAACATGTAATATGAGAAAAAGAAAAAAAAAGATGGAAAGATCTTACCAAGTTTTGAAACAATATGAGGTTGGAATTATCAAGCAAACAAGTTGCGAAGAAAACTCTAAATTTCCCTTCACTTCTCCACCATTGGTTTCTTTTTTTTTTTCCTCCCCTCTCTCTCTCTCTCGTTGCTCCTCACGAAAAGCAGCAGCTTCTTTTTTTTTTTTTTTTTTTTCCTTCATTCTCTCTTTAGAGAATGAAGTCAATAACTCTTTCAAAGAAGCTCTTGGTTCCTTATGCAAGAAGGAACTCATCTCTTCCTTTGACTAATTTGCCCTCCATTACAGAATGGACCCATGTGCAGGGCAAAGTGAAAGGCCAACACCTTTTTCGCATTTCTTTGAGATCTCTGGTGGGAGGCCTATAAAGTGAGAGTTCATCCCATGTCATTATTATTATTATTTTTTTGGTACTAATCGTATGTCATTATTGAAAATCTTTATTTTGGTATTCTAAGAACATAGTTTAGTGATTATAATTTTTTTCTCCTAATTTAGTGATTCCATTTTCAAATTTCTATATAATAAAAAAATCTTTGACTTGGCTTTAGACTCGGCTTTAGACTCCTCAACCGGTGAAAAGTTGATTGCACCGGATAAGTTCTCATGAAATTGGTGGAGAATAGTATTGTTTAAAAACCAATTTCCTTAGACAGAATTTTTTTAAACATGTAATCCAAAACCATTCTAGATAAAAGAATAATACCAATATAAGATTGAAGGAATTCAGAAGAAAAGTTTTGAAATTAAACTCAAAGTAATTGTAGAAACTTTTAATGAATAAGATTAACATCAAACTCAGAAGATTTTGGGTGAATAATGGGAGAAGATTTGAAGATATTTTTGGAAGATGAATAAACATCAAGAGACAATAATTTTGAGTGAATAAATTCAAATAATAACTTTGATTATATATTAAAGAACTTTTGCAAAGAATTATCGAAACAATACCAAAATATATATATATATATATATATATATATATATATTAAAAAAGAGACTATAAGGAGATTTACTCCAATTTTTTAATGAAATATCCCAACCATTTGCCCCCTATTTATAAAAGAGAACAACAACAAACTGAACGTTAAATCCTAATACTTTGGGATCGGTTATTTGATATATAAATATGAAGATAATTAAAATGAATAAATAAATATAAAAATAATTAATTAATAAATAAATAAATAAATAAGAATCAAAATGAATATATATATATATATATATATATAATATGATAGTTTAGTTGTGCGGATTTTTTTACGCTATTCATTCATATCCAAAATCATGTTCTTTTCTAAATTATTAACTATCATGTTTTTACGAATAAATTGTATCCATGTTTTTAGAGATCTACCCCTACGTTTTACTAGATTTTATATATTTAAGTTCTCGGTTCTCCTAACCGGTACGTCTATGGGTCTTCTTTGCACATGCTCAAATCACCTGAAATGACACTCTCATATTTTATCCACAATTAAATTAACTCAACTTATTACGAATTTTATCGTTTCTAATTCTATCTCTTATAATTTTACTACACATCCATCTAAATATTCTGATTTCTATTATGACCATTTTCTATTTTTGTTATTATTTAATAACTTAACACTCAGTATTCTATAATAATACAGTTCTAACTGCGGTTCTATAAAACTTTCCCTTCAAATACATCGGTATCATGCGATCATAAAAAATTTCTGATTGGTTTTTTCATTTCATCCAACCGCTTATATTTTATGGTTCACATCTCCATATATATTGTCATCATGTTGAATGATAGAATTCAGATATCTAAATCGTTCACTTTTTGGTATATGTTATCTATATAGCCAAATCGTTTTTTTATCATTTTGATAACTATTGCTAAATTTACAACACATATACTCAATTTTCGATTTATTCAGTTTAAACCCCTCAAAATTCGAATGTGACCCTCCATAACTTTAATTTAGTACTAATATATTTTCTAATTTTATCAACTAATACTATATCATTTGCGAAAAGTATACACCATAATATTTCATTTTGAATGTATTTTTGTGATTTCATCTATTATTATTGCAAATAGAATGGAGTTTAATGCCAATTCTTGATAGAGCACAATGTTAATGGGGAAGCTATCGGTCAAACCCCCGTAAATTCTTATATTGATTACAGCTCTCTCGTATATATCTTTGACAGGATTAATGTATTTTGAGAATATCTTTTTATTTATCGACGTCCACCACAATACATTTTTAGGAACCCTATCGTATACTTTTTCTATATCAATGAATATCATATGTAGATTTTCCTTATGTGGTCTATATATTTCTATCAAATATCTTAACAAATAAATTGTTTTCATTGTGGATCTCCCAAATATAAATCTAAACCGATTTTGAGATATATTTATTTCCAATCTCAATTTATGTTATATCACTTTTTCCTATAGTTTCATGGTATGACTCATAAGTTTAATTTCTTTATACTTTGAGCATTCTTATATATCTCATTTTTTCTTATATAACGGTATAATTATACTCTTTCTCCATATTTAAGGTATTTTTTTGATTTATCAAATTTTGTTAAAAATATCCGTTAATATTACTATACCGAATTCATCTAAATATTTCCACACTTCTATGGAAATGCCATCAGGTCCTATTGCTTTATTATTTCTCATTCTCTTTAAAGTTTTCTTCACTTCATGGGGACGAATTTTACGTTTAAAGTCTCTATTAATCTCTTTTACAAATATCTCGATATTTTATATATTTGTTATATTCTTAATATTGAAAAGATTATCAATATAATCTCTCCAACGCTTTCTTATGTCCTCATTTCTTATAAGTATATCATTGACTCCACTCTTAATACACTTAATACCATTTAGATTTTTTTCCTTTCTTTTTCTTATCTTGGCAATTATGTAGATCTCTCTTTCTCCGGTCTCTAATTTTTTGTATAATTCTTTATATATCTTATTTTTTTATTTTTGGATAATTTTTTTCATCTTTTTTTTTATACTTTTGTATTTTTTATTTGTATTGTTACTACTATTATTCTTAAAATTCCTACACCACTTGGGAAAGGGGGGCCTTAAGCCCCCTCCGTAGCAGTTGTGACAGTCCCAACAGCAAGTTGAGACTGGCCGTTGGGTGCCTTTCTGGGACCCTTTGTGAGCTTGAATGGGCAGCCTTGTTGGCTGCCTATTCTCCCATCTTGGGACAAGAACAGGGCCAAAAATATGTCCTGTTCTGGGCTGAGTTTCTGGGCCAAATTGGCCACGTTTCTGGTCCAATTTTGGACCAGATTTTGGGCCCTTTAGGCCATATATGGGCCAATGTTTGGGCTATTTAGGGCCCATTTACTTATTTTCCTTGGACTTCAGGTATAATTTCATGTATTTTTTGATGGCCAAGATGAGGCAATTTAGGCCTCAAGCGCTTCGGAGTTTGGTTCACCTTTCAATGTCATCTGATCGGCACTTTCAACGGCCATGACTAATTGGTCATTGTTGTACCAATCCTCATAGCTAGAGTCTTCTAAATCTAGAGCAACGACTTTTCCCATTGATATGACTGACCTTTCCTTTTCCACTTATAGCTGTTGTTACTGCCCTCGACCGTGAAAGAAAATTGTTGCTGTTCAAATGAACAGATGTCAATCTCATTGCTGGCATTTGGTTCAATTTCGAAGACTTTGTTTTTTTTTTATTTTTTTTTTATTTTGATGATTCTCCTATGTTTTTGTATAGTAATCAGAGAAATTGCCATGATACCATGTAGATTGAGAAAAAATTGTAAATAAAAGAAGAGATTTTTTTTTCTTGTTATTTTTGTCGTAACCATATTACATTTTTATATACTTATATAATAATTACAATAATTATATTAAACAGAAATTTCTATTTTCTTGGTTGAATGGCGAGATAGTGTTGAAGGTAGAGCACCTAATTAATTGTTTAAAGGCTCTAAACAAGAGTTGTGCAACTTATTAAATCCATCCAACAGGTGGCGGGTCCGAAAATGGTAGTTTACCATTTACTATATCCAAGCTCATTAGATTTTCATCGCCGGAAGAAGAATGATGCAGAGGTAAAGGTTTGGGTTAGAAGTTCATTAGCCAAAGGCATATAACAGAGTGTAGTATATGCCGAAACATTTTGGGAGATTTGGACTGAGTTTCCCTCGTTTATACATGATCAAAAATGACTCCTCCGACCTTACTCAAGAAGACAATCAACCTTGACACAAATGCTTCACAAAGTTGAAAACTATGTGCCAAGAACTACGAGTACGTGATCCATTACCACAGTGTAGATGTGATGCTACATGAACATCAACCAAGACGGGAGAGAGAATCAGCGGAAAGTTGGCTTAGTGGGTAATAATGTTACGTTATTTAACAAAATTTTGAATTCGAAACTTGAAAATGAAAAAAATTATACTGAGAAAATTGTCCCTTAAAATGGACTTTATTAATGTTTGAATTAAATTAGTTAGAAAATAATTTCGGATATAAATTGATATAATACTAAAAAAAAAGATGAGTGAGATAAAAGGCCCATCGGGCCTTATTTGGTTTAAATAACAATTTTGATCATTTAAGATCCTATGTGTTGTCAATGGAGCCACTCCATCTCTATAAAATTTTCTCTTTAAGACTTCTAAGAAGAACAACAGTCTTCTACACAGAAGAATGAACAACTAGCACCAACTCTAGAGGGGGCTGCATTCGGAGCAAAGGTCTAATCCAAGGAATTATTTGAAGGGTCGGGCAAATAGAAGCCGAAATTCTAGAAATTGATCCAAAAAAAATTGATCATTATGGAAAGATGGGCACATCAAGGAAGAATGCTTTGAAATTGTTGTTACAAAATATTACATACTAAATATAATAAAAATTGTAAAGAAAATAACAACAATCTAAAAAATGGATCGAATATACTTCCAATCATTCATGATTTCAACAAATTCCGACGATTGTAATACCTCCAATGGATTTCTTAAGATGTACACAATCCTTCTAAATCCTCAATTTCACTTAATAAATGGTGTGGAGTTACGAAATTTGGATTTAGCGACCTAGTATAGTAGGAGTAGGTTTATATAGACTTTCAATCATCAAAGAGTCATTAAAACATATAATTCTCATCCTAAATTATTGTTTGATATTATGGTAAGACAATTAGATATTCAAAATAGAAAACAAAATTAATTGTGTAGAGTTTTGAATAGGTTACCAAAATTTGGCCAAGTACAATGCAATTCAAATTGTTTCTATTTTTCATCATATTTAATCTTTTTTTCAGTTATATTTTTCACATTAACTTGATTATGAATGCATTAATTCATGAAATTTGATTTTTTTTTAAAAAAAATCCTAATATTCTCTTATTTGATCTAACAAACCGACTTGAAATTAAAATCAAATCAATTACTTATGAAAATAGAGTATACGAATTACGACGATAAATTCTCTAAAAATAAGTATTATCTTCTATGTACCATATTGCATTCTATTTTCTAAACTTATGGTGATATTTACTTTATGAATAAACGTTATATTTATTCAGAATCCAAACTTGATAAATTTATCTCAAAACAAAATGTGTACACAACTTTATTGAGAAAATTTAACTCTGATTTTAATTTAAATAACGCACTGAGCCCATTTTACAATGTGATTCCTAAACCTACTCGATAGCATGCTTTTAGTTAAGGGATCAACCAATATACAATCAATGTTAATTTGTTGAATTATAATTTTATTTTCTAATACTCTTTTCTTAATGGCTAAATATTTTATGTTAATGTACTTATTTCGACTATCATTCTTATTATTCTTAACAAACAATGCAGCAACTGAATTGTTACAAAATATACATAATGACCTAAGTATAAAATCTAAAACCCCAAATCTGGATGTGAGGCACTTGAGCCACACCGCATGTGATGTAGTTTTAAAACATGCCACAAACTTAGTTTCTATAGTGGGAGTCGCAATCAATATTTATTTAACACTTCCCCACGATATAGCTCCAATGGTATCTTGAAGATGTAATCCGATGATTTTCAGAAATCAGCACAGGGGGCAAATTTCGAATCCGATACCTGATTACTTCTAGATTGTCGGTTCTTCTGTATGTAAGCATATATTTCTTTATGCCTTGTAGATATCTCAATACCTTATTTGCAACCCTCCAATGTTTCAAATCTGGATTACTTTGATATCTGCCTAACATCTTCATAATTTGTGTTATATCATATTTTATATAGACTTATGCATATATAAAACTTTCAATGATGGAAGCATATGAGATGTTAGTCATCTTTCCATTTCCAAATCTGTTTAAGATATTGGTCTAAATTGAATCTATTCTCTAGGACAATCGGAGTTATACTTGATGAATAGTTCTCCATTTTGTATTTTTTAAACACTTTGTTGATATAAATCTCTAAAGATAGTCTCAAAATCTTTTAAGATCTATCTCTATATATTTTTATACCAATAACATAAGATGGATCAGCAAAAGCCTTCATCTCAAAGTTATTAAAAGAAATTGTTTCATCTCATACAACATCCCCTTATTATTTGTGACAAGTAGCATGTTATCCATATATAGGATAAGGAAACAAAATCTACTCCCACAGATCTTGAGATATATACATTGAACTATAATATTCTCTTCAAAATCAAATAAAATAACTATATTGTGGAATTTTAAATACCACGACGAAAAACTTGTTTCAACCTATATATGAATTTCTTGAGTTTGCATACCAAATACTTATTGCCATTAAAGGAGAATCTTTCAGATTAACACATGTAAATCTTTTTATCTAGTTCTCAATTAAGAGATTCTGTTTTCACATCCATTTGTTACAATTTTATGTCAAAATATACAATAAGTGCTAGAATAATACAGAGGAAATCTTTCTTAGACACTACAGAAAATACCCCCGAGTAGTCAATCCCTTCGCTTTGGATGAACCCTTTAACAATGAGTATGATCTCGATATTGTCTTATGAGTCAGTTTTAATTTTGTAAATCTATTTACATCTGATGTGTTTTACTCCATCTGGTAACTCTACAAAATCCCAGACTCCGTTGCTTTTAATAGAGTTTATCTCATCTTTCATAGCATTCAACCATAAATTCGAGTCCTTAAAACTCATGACTTGTGAAAACATTTCCGAATCTTCTATGGCTTCGACGCAGTCAGACTCTTGAAAATATACCACATAGTCATTAGATATAACTGACATTTTTTTTTGAGTAGATCTCCTTAATGTTAGTTTAACATTTTTTATAGGAGAAGATTGACTAACTGGATCTTGATCAACTGTTTGTGAAATTTTTTGATTGTCATATGTATTTTGATTTATGTCCATAGGTATTTAAGAGTTATTTTACATGACAACTAATTTGGTATTTAAACTTGACAGGATACTTGATGGGTCACTTTCAAGAGTTAAGTACTAAAAGTAATCTCTTCCACTAATCAAATCATTCTCTAGAAATCTAATGTTTCTAGATTTCACAAATCTAATATGGTAAGATGGACAATAAAATCGATATTTTTTTTTACTTATCAGTATAATTGATAAAGAATTGACTCACGATGCTTAAATTCAGTTTCTTTTCTCATAAATTGTAAACCCTTATTCTTGCAGAACAACCCAAAATATGTACATGTTTTAAAATAGGTTTTCAACCTTTAAGTAACTCGAAAAGATTTTTGACTACAATTTTGGTTGAAATCCTATTTAGAATGTACACTGTCATTTTGAGAGTTTCAGTCCACAAGAATTTAAATGGTTTGGAGTTAGCAATCACGCTCTTAACCATATCAAATAAGGTCATGTTCTTTCTTTTAACTACCCCATTATGATCAGGTGAATCACACATTATGTATTGGATAACAATCTCATTTTTCTGAAAAAATTTTACAAATGGATCTCATATTTGTCCATCTTCTATTACATTCCATAGTATTACCCACCTCTATCTTATCTATCTACCTTTATTTACTTACTACATTATTTCTCTATTTCTATCTTGAAAATTTTAAAAGTATCTAACATCTTATCTTTATGATGAAGAATATGAAGATATATATATATATATATATCATGAGTACTCATCTATAAATGAAATAAAATAAAATAACTATAACCATACGAGTCTGTACCTGTAGTACAAATATTCGTATATATGATTTCAAACAATTTTGAACTCTTCTTAGTAATTTTTTGAGTCTTGTTGGTCTGATTTCCCATAACGCAGTCCACACAAATCTCAAAATTACTAAAGTCTAAGCTATCAAGTACCACATCTTTTGCTAACTTTTCTATTCTTTTTATGGTTATGTAATCCAATCTCTTATGCCACAACATATAAGAGTTTTCCCTAATGACACCTCTTATAGTTCCTATATGTATTGTATTCAAATAGACATTGTCTTCCAAATAAATAATATAAAGTCCATCCAATAATAAACCAAAACCAATAACATTTGTATGTAAAAATAATGTCATTTTATTATCAAGTTGGAAAATATCTATATTGTATAAGTTTTGAAATGAAAATTGATTTTGTAAAAAACTTAGGTACATCAAAAACTCTTTCCAACAATATGTGTCCGCTTACCAATTTAAACTTGCAATCTCTAATAACTTTTACCCATGAACTCATTTTGTTGGCCAAATAGATGAATTGTTCATAATCCATTGACTTCCTTACGTTTTGTAAACCCTACAACATATTTGTAATGTGGATGATACAACCATAATCAACCCACCATGTATCATGAGAATCTCAATTATGCAAGATTAATAACATTCAAGTGAGATTTACATACCTTGTGTCTCAAACCACCGAAAATACTTAGCACAATTAATAACATACAAGTGAGATCTACATACCTTTTGTCTCAAACCACTTATGATACTTAGGACAATCCTTCTTTACATATCCTTTCTTTTTATAGAAAAAATACTTTGACTCTTTCTTAATGTTCAATTAGGTTTTGTGCTCCTTTATGTTAGCTTAAACTTGCCTTTCTTTTTTTTCTTGGACTGCCATGTGTACACTTGCATATCACTCCTTTATTTTCATAAGTAATCTTCCCTCCTCTTGTACACACATGGCCATCAAATCATTGATAGACCATTTTTCCATATGTATATTGTAAGAGATTTTAAGGGGACCATAGAGCTGTGGAAGAGTGTTCAAAATGAAATACACAAAGAAAAACTCTGATATCTTAACATTTAAATTCTTTAGTTGAGTCGCAAATTCGCATGATATGCTCGCACACACCGTGAATAGTAGTGAATCTCATGGAGGAGAACTATATAATGAGGATACTGATAAAATTTTTTCTGATACTACAATTATTTATTTATAGTCTTAAGAAGAGTATAAATATTGGTATGATAGTTAACCGAGTCATGGATACCAATCAAAATTTTGCTATTTATAAACATGATATTTAGGCGATTAGATCGCTCTCACTGCTCATAAAGAGTCTTTTCTGTCGTAGAGCTAGTATTGGTTATCGAAGGTGACTCGTCCTTCTGGATAACATAGTTAATATCCAAACATCCTACATGAATAAAGATCATTTCCCTTCACTCCTTATAGTTTCATCCGGTTAATTCGAGAAAATCTGATTTCAAATCTATAATTTGAAATATTGCAAATATATATATATATATATATATATATATATATGTTTACTAACTATATATGAAACATTTAATATATATCTATCAATGCAAATATATAAAAAAAATTTATTGCGTAGAAATTGCTTATGAACTAAATTTCTAATCTATTTGATTTATTTGACCTTATAATAATATTTACCAAAAAAGCTTATTCCCCATTACATGTGGGCTAATTAGAAAATTATAAATAGACAGTCAATCTCTAATCACTTTCTCTTTTTCTACTAAATTCTATAAGACGACCTCTCTAGTACACCAATTAGGTTCTCAAGCAGGTGGTGAGTCATATGGAATCGCTTAAAAGCCAACCAATCTTTGATTTATCTCCCTTTTTTTTTACAGAATCAGTATAGACATACATCATATCACCTGTACTTATAGTATTATATTGAAAAGGGATTTTGATAAGATAGGCTACTATTAAAAATAGTTATTTTGATATTTTATCTTCAATTTTATTATTTTATGCAACAAAAATTCTTTTAAAATAAGATTCATTATATAAAAATAATTTTCATGACAAATTATCATTTTTCTAATGTAATCATGGTTTTGCACATAATTTTCTACTTAATTATAGTTGTTGTAGCTAGGCACTAATTAATTTTTGAAATTATATTGATCACAAGTACAATAATATTAATTAATTTTGTTATGTCAAAATGCATAAAATTTTAATATAAAAGTGCAAACAAATTATAAAATGCATTTTATTAATTTTGTACCTCCCCTTATATACAAATTATGTCCAAAATTAATTTTATGTATGATTTTTTTTAAAATTTGGGTTTAGAAGATATTTTAAAATTTTTGAAAACTTTTGAAAATTTTGTCAAAAATTTTTCGGCCCAAAAAAATTTTAATAATAATTTTGTACACTCCTTTTTGTACAAAATTATTCTAAAATTAAATTTACAAATAATTTTCAAATATCATGCTTTGGAAAAAAAATTTAAAATTTTGAAAATTTTGAAATTTTTTAGAATTTTTTTAGGGCCACAAAAAAATATTTTTGACCGTCACAGGACTCAAAAGTAACTTTTCTAAAGTTCTTTGGGTAAAAATGTAATCTTTGAAAGGTTTCAAACTAACTTGTCATTTCTAAAATTTAGAGCAAAAGTGATATGCTTTAGGAGGATAAAAAATAACGTGTTTTATAAAGTCATTTAAGAATAAAGCCCATGCTTGAAACTAGGCCTTTGTTTCCTTTTCATTGGCAGTACACTTTAATCTTCTTCATGAATAGTACACCTTAAAGATTTAATTCCAGCTCTTTTTCACCCGATGAGGACTCAAGGATCCCAACAGATCCGTAGATCTCCAGCGACTAGAACTTCATAGGAAAATAGAAAAATGCTCCAAAATATTTTTGGAAAACATGATTTTGATCATAATGATACAATAATTTCAATTTTAGGCTCAATTTTTTGAAAAAAATTAAGAGTTTAAAGCCAAATATTCAAAAATCTAAACCCTTAATTTTTGAAAAATTTTGAAATTAACTAAAATCTTGAAGGTAGAGGACAAATATGCTCTAATACCAAATGTTACAAAATATTACGCACCAAATGCAATAAAAATTGTAAAGAAAACAACAACAATCTGAAAAGAGGATCGAATGTTTGTGTGGTCATTCGCGATTCTGAGAAACTCCGATGATTGTTAGACCTCCATTGGATTCCTTGTGATGTACACAAATCTTCTAAACCTTCAATTTCACTTAATAGATAGTGTAAAGTTATGAAATTTGGATTTATGGACTTAATATACTAGGAGGGAGTTTATATAAGCTCTCAACCATCAAAAAGCCATTAAAACCCTATAATTATTACCCTAAATTATTGTTAAATGTTATGAGAAGACAATTAAATATTCAAAATAAAAAAAAAAGATTAATTGTGTGGAGGTTTGGATGGACCACCAAAATCCAACCAAATATAACTCAATTCAAATTTCTTCCATTTTTTATTATATTTAATCCTTTTTCAATTACGTTATTCCTATTAACTTAATTTTGAATGTATTAATTCATGGGATTTGAATTAAAAAAAAAATCGTAACAATTGTAGTCTACCCAAGCATTTGGAAAAATAAACAGCAAGGTCATCGAGGCAACAATTGCATGTCCTCATATATTTTTCACGATGTTGAATAATACAAGAATGTTTAAAATCATTTTAAACCTAAAATTGTGTATTATATATTAAAAATTCAACATTAGGAATTCTAATTTTGAGCACAATTGCTATCTAAGTTGTTGTTTTTAAAAACTAGCAAAAATAATTTTTTTTCCTTGAAAGCAAGAGAATACTTCATTCAATTGTTTTGATGTCTGTTTGACTTAATTTTTTTTTGCAGTTTAAAGATTAAAATTAGTCCAAATAGTTTTCATAATTAGTTTAAAAAATCGAACTCTTTTTAATAAAAAAAGAAAAAAGGAAAATAATTGTTGAGAGTAACATTTTACATATCTATTTTTTGGCATTTCTTTAATGAAAATGTGAATCGAGAAAATTGTCTCTAACTATTTTAAATATTATAATTTTGTAAATGACTTTATTTTATATTGTTATTGGTTTAATTGATAGATTTTTTGGTTTTTATTGTTAGGTGATTGAAATTTAGAAGATTGGATCTAATTAGGGTTGAGGAGATATTTTAGAGTTTAATTGTTCAAAACATAAAAAATGGGCCTGATAAACAGAACAGGAAGAAGAAGCCTACAAGAGTGGAAAATTTATAGTTTTAGTTAAATTATTTATTTTATAATTAGTAGGATTTTTGCTTAAGAAAACTAATTAATTAGGAGTGCAAGTCTTCTCCTATCTTGGAGAAACTAATAGTTTTTAGGATGTGGGGAATCGTTTTAGATCTAGAGTATCAAAAGAAATAAAAGGTATGACTCTTTTCTAGAGAAAGAGAGGTGACTGGTTGCTTGCTAGGTGTTGCTCTCTTTCAAGAACAAAACTCTATTTTCTCTATTTTTCTTTTTGTAGAAGTTCAATGACCATATTTTTCCACTATGAGTGACTAAACTTATTTTTAATTCAAGAGGAATTTTCATTGAATTGTTATCATTGTGAGATTATATGTTTGATTTAAATTTCATATTTTTAATTCAAGTATTCATTTATTCACATTTTTATTTTACATGAGAGCTTGTTATTGATTAATTTAATAATTTAATTCAATATTATTTTTTCTATTATTATCTATGAGTTCAGTGATCTGTAACTATCATAAATAATTGGTACAAGTAGCAATAAGCTTATTTATATTTATAAATCAATAAACAATATGCATGTTTAATCTAAGAGAATCAATGGAACAAAATTGAATAGCTGCACCTCTCTTAATTATTTAGATTTTGGTTTAATTATTTTCACAAAGTATATTGCTATTCATTATATTGATTTGGAATATTATTGTACCCATTTAATTAATGATAAGTTTTGACTGAATATTGGATTTGGTCAATTAATTTAGAAAAATACAAAATTTATTACGGCTTTCAAAATAAATTTGAGATTAAATATTTGAATTGCAAGATAAATATATATTGTCATATATATATTTAATTTATAAATTTATGAAGTTGTCCCTTAAAAAATATGAATTTTAAATATTTATGAATATTACCCTAATTTTATATTAGTTGTTTCACCATACAATCTAATTAACAAAATAGTTTTTTTTAAGTAAAATTGGTAAATTTCTTCCGCTACAAAACAAATGCACTATTCAGATGGACAAAAATGTCTACTAAACCTACTAAAACCGTCCGCAAAATCTTCTCTGATGGATCTCCTTCAGTTGTCTATATACTAGTCAGAATAGATCTATCTCGACAGTTTTGATCACCGTTGGAGTATGTGATAGATTTATATTGACGGTTGAAAAAGTATTGGTAAAATTGTTTTCTTTTATCATCAGTTTCAAAAATATTTATAAATATTATTATCTTTTATCATCAGTTATCACATATATTAGGAAATTTTACTATCGTTTATTGTCAGTTAGCACAACTATTAATAAATGTTACTATCATTTATCGTCGGTTACCACATATATTAGGAAATGTTATTACCTTGTATCGTCGATTACCACTCGATTATCATGTGTTAGTATAAGTTACTGGTTGTATTATTGTTTACCATAAATGTTAGAAAAAATTACTATTTTTATTATCGGTTAGCAAAGCGTTGAAAAAAGTTACAGTCATTTACTATTGGTTATCACATGTGTTAGTATAAATTACTGTCGGTTACCACATGTATCAATATAAATTACTGTCTTATATCGTCGGTTATCATAAATGTTAGAAAATATTACTCCTTTAGAAAATATTACTCTCTTTTATC
The DNA here is from genome assembly GCA_033439265.1 of Dillenia suffruticosa. Lineage (NCBI taxonomy): Eukaryota > Viridiplantae > Streptophyta > Magnoliopsida > Dilleniales > Dilleniaceae > Dillenia > Dillenia suffruticosa. Next base: position 12,755,354 of record JAVTVX010000027.1, on the reverse strand, counting down.
ATCATGTTAGGTTAGGAATGTTACTTTCTTTTATGCTCGGTTATTACAAGTGTCAGAAAAAAATTACTACTTTTATCATTAGTTACCGTTAGTTACTACCTATTACCACTGTTACCACAAGATATCAATAGTGATTGTATTTTTTTTTAGATTGTAGGTAAATTAAAATACTGAAAAATAAAGAAATTATAAAAATAATATAAACGTAATAAGGATTGTAATTGATACAAAATAGAATGATTGATACATATATGACCAAAAAAAGAGAGAAAAGATTACATTTCCCACGACTACATGTCTTCTGAGATATTCCAAACAAAAAATGTTCATTACAGTTTGAAAATATCTTTATCCATAATCTTTCGTATTAATCTATTCATTAAAAACCAATAGCGAAATAATGAAATTATTATAAGTAATAAATAATGATTGTAAACTAAAATATTACAATAGAGCATTTCCTTTCTCTAACTCCAAAATATCTTGATAGTGTTGATTTTTACATTTTTCACAATTGTTCAAAATAAAAAATTAAAAATGGTACTTTACACACAATTTCCACATATCATACACATACCACCAACTCTAACACTATCTCAACTATTAATATTTCACATGTAACATTATTTAAAATTAGTATAGTGTATTTCGATTTGGAGATATTAGTTTTTTGACAATCTGAAATAATTCATGAAACTTATCTTCATCCACATTAAATGCATGAGAAGTTAATTCATGTATGACCATGTAAATGTGTAAATAATTATGTAAATCTGTGAATGAATCATATAACATGCCAAATATATCATGGTCAAAAAGATTGTCATATACTTAGATACATTAGAACCATGTAAATTTTCATTACTCTCTCCGGTGATTAACAAGTAATTGAAAACCGTGTGTGAAGGAAATCTTAATGTGTTGTATTAGATTGAATATGTGTACATGCAAATTCAAGAAATACAATCACCTACCAATATATTCATTACTTCCTCAGGATGTGTCCATGATTTATCTATCATATTAAATACAAATCAAATCAGGAGTTTTGCACAAATTTGCATTGAAATAAATACACAGAGCAATAGAAAAAAAGATAAATAAATGAAATAAATACATAAATGTTTTTGACGCATTATTAAATTGGTGCTAAGGGAATAAAGAACAAAATATTTTTTGCCGGAAAAAATTGATTAAATTGGACTAAAATAGAAAATCGTTTTTGGTGGCAAAATGAAAATTTTTTTGTGGAGTTATCATAAATATATTTGTAAATGTTAAAAAGATAAATCTTGTAAATTAAATGTGAATTAAAATAAAATAAATTAATATTCTTAGTTGTTTTTTTTTAATTTATTTAAAATTATATAATATTAATAATTATATAAATTACTAATTTAATATCATTACATTATTTAAATTAATAATATTAATAATTTACATTAATCAATTCATATCAATATATTATATAAATTAAAAATATTAATAATTTAAATTAACAATATACCACTCCAGACAGGGAGCAATGCGGGGACTGCACCACACATGCAAGTGCTTACGCGGGCGCCTACTCATGCCCACATGGTCGCTCGTGCATGACACTACTCACATGCATGGCATGTGCCCATGCAGAGCAAGCATGCATGCAAGTGTCCGTGCGGGCGCCCACACATGCCACCGCGTAGGCAAGTGCAAGGCCACTGCACATGCTTGCGCGGGGCCGCTACGTATGCTTGCACGGGGCAAGCGTGAATGCAAGTGCCATCACGGGCACCCGCCCATGCCCACGTGGGTGCACACGCATGCCATCGCGCAGGCAAGCGTGCAAGCAAGCTCCCGCACAAGCATTCGCACATGTTCGTGTCGACACCCGTGCATGCCACCGCTCGCTCGCATGCACAGCATTTGCCAATGCCCGCGTGGGGCAAGCGTGCATACAAGCGCCCATGCGGGTGTCCACACATGCCAGTGCGGGCTCCCGCACATGCCAGTGCGGGCTCCCGCACATGCCACTACGAAGGCAAGTGCAGGGCCACTACGCATTCCTCTGCTAGGCAAGTGTGCATGCAAACCCCCACATGAGCGCCCACCTATACCCGCTTAGGCGACCATGCAGGCACAGGCGTGCACCATGCCCACGCATGCACTAGGTAAGTGCACATGCAAGCGCCTGCCCATGCCTATGCAGGCACCTGCGCATGCCATCGCCCAAGCAAGCGCCTGCACGGGCGCCCAAGCACGCATGCCTTGCGGGCGCCCACATACGCAGCAATCTCGTACATGCACGGGAGACTGTAGCATGTCGTGTGGGCAGTCGAGCGTGCATGCCCACATTCGCACAGGTGCCTGCCTATGCTACTGTGTAGGTAAGCGCCTACACATGCATGCGCGGGCTACCGCACATGCGTGCGGCACATGTCACACATGCTTTCCTCTTTTTTTGAAAAAAAATGTTACCAATGTTACCACACGGACCTCGAATTTGAAACATTCGAAATAATGTTAGTTGTGTCAACTACTGTACCACAATATCTTGTGTGCTTGATTTTTTTTCTTTCATAAGAATTATGTCATCTAAATTGATCCATTGTAATTTATAGTAATGATTGATATTATTTTACAAAATGGTATATTTGTATCGCAAAACAATTCCAAATTTTTTGTAAAATTTTTACACCCACAATTGGGAAAAGTTGAATATATAACCAATTACACAGCTGCAATAATATTTTTCAAGTTAAGTGGACATATCATATCATAGACGATATATTCCGCCATTTTCACAAACAAATTTTCAAAATAATTTTTCAATACCCATTTTTTGCGCCCTTTTTCATTACAAAATTTAAACCCCTTTTTCTGCCTTTTCCGTCCTTGTTTCATTACACAATTTTTTTCATCTCTTTTTCATTATACACTTGTTACAAATTTACAATTAGTTATTACTATATTTCACTTCAATAAATAATAATATTATCAGATTATATTAACACAAATTATCACTATATTTCATTCTAATGAATAATAATATTATCATATGACTATTTTTTTTTGTTTTCACCACGGTATCTGAGTTTTACCCGATTAATCCGATTCGAGTACTGTAGAGCCCAATTTAGGAGTTAACTTTTCTAAATCCTTTTTTGCTATTTTCATAATTTGAACTTAAAACCTCTAATTAAGAGAGTACAATGTCTCATCATATAATCCAAATATTATAATATAGCATAAACACATATTATTACTATTTTTCAAGTTAAATGGACATATCATATCACAGACGATATATACCGTCATTTTCACAAATAAATTTTCAAAATAATTTTTCAAAACCCATTTTCCGTGTCCTTTTTTCATTACAATATTTAAACCCCTTTTTCTGCCTTTTCCACCCTTTTTCATTACATAATTTTTTTCATCTCTTTTTTCATTATATACTTGTTATAAATTTACTATTAGTTATTACTATATTTTATTTCAATGAATAATAATATTATCGGACTATATTAACATCAATTATCACTATATTTCACTTCAATGAATAATAATATTATCATAAGACTTTTTTTTTTGTTTTTATCACGGTATTCGGGTATTACCCGATTAATCTGATTTGAGCACTATAAGACACAATTTATGGGTTAGCTCTCATAAATTCCTTTTTGCAATTTTCATAATTCGAACTCGAGATCTCTAATTAAGGAAGTAAAATGTCCGACCACTCAACTCAAAAATTATAATATAGCATAAACACATATTATCACTATATTACCACTAGTTATCATAAATTTACCACTAGTTATCACTATATTAATTCCAATGAATAATCAGACCATATTACTATTATTTATTACAAATTTACCAAGTTATTATAAACACATGTTATCATATATTACTATAAATTATCACAAACTTATTATTAATTATCACTATATTTCACTATAATGAATAATAATATTATTAGACTATATTATCATTAGTTATCACAAATTTACTATAAGTTATCATAAACACCTGTTATCATTATATTACCATTAGTTATCACAAACTTACCACTAGATATCACTTATTTCACTTAAATGAATAATGATATTATCATACTATATTACCACTATTTATCACAAACAATCATAAACTTACCACTGATTATCACAAATTTACCATTAGTTATCACTATATTTTACACTAATAAATAATAATATTATCAAACTATATTACTATTAGTTATCACAAACTGATCACAAATTATTATAAAATTACCATGTTATAACAACATACCACCTATTATCACAAATTATTCCATTTTATTGCAACTTATCACCAGATATTATAAATAGTTTGATACCTTAACTCTTAAATTTTTAAATTGTTCCAAAAAATTATAATATGACATATAGAGTGTAACACCGACACTGCGGTGTCCGTACTACTGTATTCCTATTCAGCAATTTAATAAAATATTTCTTAGTTATATATATATAGAGAAATGTTTCATTCATTTTGAATTTTGATTTTGGGGTATTTAAATTGAATTTTTTTTGTATATTTTAAATTTTTACCGTATCCGAAAAATTTGGTGTAAAATGAATATATTTATATATATGTATGTAAATAATAATAATAATAATAAGAGATAAAAAAAAAAACCCAGCGGAGTGCTGCGTTTTGAGACAAAACGCAGCACCCCCCAAATTGGATTAGGGCTTTTAGCCCAGATCCCTTCTCTTTCTCTCTCTCTCTCTCCACCTCTTCTCCTTCTCGTGGCCGCCTCACATTCCTCCCCCTCCGCCGTCGCTCTCTCTCCACCGCTGGTCTCCTCTCTGCGAGCGCAGCCTGCATCGCGATCCTCCTCACTCGAGCGCACGCCTCAGCTCGCGAGCTCATAGCCTGCAGCGCGATCCTCCTCGCTCGAGTGCGCCACTGTGCCCGATCTTCTGCCAGCGCTCCACAACGCGAGCGCGCGACTACCAGAGCGCTCCACAGTGTGAGCGCGCACCTGCTAGGGAGCGCACTTGCTCACGAGCGCGAGTACGCGCCTGCTCGGGAGCGCACCTGCGCGCTGCGCGCACCTACGCACCTGCGCGCTCTAGCCCACTAGCGCGCAACCCGCGAGCCCACCAGCCCCCGAGCCGCCAGCCCGCGAGCCCACCAACCCGCAAGCCCACCAGCCCGCGACGGCCCGTGAGCCCGCAACTAGCCGTCTCTTTCGAGAGCTCACCTGCAGTCCCCGCAGAAACCCTAGGTCGCGGCTTTTTCACTACAGGTAACGGCTATGTTGGTTGTAGTCTTAGGGTTTGGTATTTAGAATTTGAGATAATTACTAATATTGTTCAAATTTAAAAATATTATAGGTTTTAAACCAATTCGATGGGTGAACGAAAACTAGGTCTGAGATTTTGTGAAACCTTTGGTGAGAAAGAAATGCGATCTCTTCAATATTTGAAATAAATTTTATCAAATTTAGGTTTCAATACTTTTAAGATAACATTGTTGTATATTTCTAAATTGAGAAATTAAGATTTATACAAATTTAGTGAAGATGATAAACCATAAAAATAATTGGAAATTTAATGACAATTGTGACAATCTGATTAGGTTGACTTTCTTGAAGATTCGACTAGTCGATTTGGTTTGATTTTAAAAAATAGGGAGTGACCACCCTCCCTAGAAAGGTGAGTGGAACTCTAATCTCTTACATGAAATAGTGAAACCTGATTTATCATATTTTTAATTAAACATGCTTTTGATATGCATTGTTTCGACATATGGAATTGAAATTCAAATATGTTTTGTGATTATTGGAGTGTCGTATTTATATTTCTACGATTATGCATCTTTGTTTGAAATGAAATAAAATTGTGCCATGATTTGAGAAATGGAATGTTTTCTATTATACCATTGTATTGGTTTGTTGAATTTAAATGATTTCGATGAAATATATTTGCACACGGATTTGAATTGTTTTGAGAATATGATGAGATGATTTGGCCAGGATCTACTTGATTTTAGCGAAACCTGTCCTTGGTCATGGTTGACCTTTGTTAGGATCCTTTCGGCTTGCTCTATGATCTACTTGATTTTAAATAGATGCATATATATATGTTATCGTGTGAATGTTAAATAAGTTCATTTTAGCAAACATATCATGATTTATTGTAAAATTTGAATTATTGGTTATGAACGATATTATTTGACACTTCAATATTCACCTACACTATTAGTACTTGAGATTAATCCCCTCACTCACTCGGTATCTTCCTTGATACTCACCCCTCTTCTTTCCCTCCCCAAACAAGTTATTGTGCTAGAGCGACGCTTCGGCCCTTGAGGAATTAGTAGCTCGTAAGTGGATTTGAGTGTCTTTCGACGGTAAGATTTAGATTAAGTTGAGATATGAGCTCTATATTTTTATTTTTGACCATGTGAGGTCTTGACCTTGAGATCCATAGTTGACCGTGTATTTATTTGGGATTGACTATATAATTTATGTACATTAAATTATGAAATTCTCATATTTCATTTGTATTGAGGTAAATTGTAGTGTTTGAATGTTAACTTAGAAAAAGTGGTTGTAAATTGTATTAAACTTAGGGCTGCTCAGTGTAGCGGCTGCTCATGCTCTAGTTGGACATGACAGTAGAGGTCTGTGGATAGGATTATTGGAAATTTACTTAGTTTGGCGTTGTTCTGGATGTCTGCTGTGGTTGGTGGGTTGTTGTGAGGCCGGGATATCCATTTTATTTTATTCATAGGATGATTTTAAATTATACAGGGTTAAACAGATTTATTTGTACATGGGAGACCTCCAATTTATGGGGAGATTCTGTCCGATTTTTTGTAAAAATACAGCCAGCATTCAGGGCAACGGGCAGCTGCTCACGACCCCGATTCAGGGTGTGACAGTTCTATTGGTATCAGAGCATCTAGGTTAGAGAAAAGATAGTAGTAAAAGTCTTCCCAAGTACGTTTAAAAGTCATCAATGCATTAGAGAGTTTCATACAGTCATTTAAAGTCTCGTACACGGTTATAGGCATATAAAATCATTTATTGTAAAGGGTACGATATACGAGGCATATATTCCATGATTCCGCATTCAAATGCCTTCATTCATAACTTGAATTATATTTTTAGGGGTTAGTTACCTGGTAACTAACCCTAATCTTTACTTATATCTAATGAAACGGTGCTCTCTTTACAGAATTATGCCGCCTAGGTGTGGTAGAAGCGGTGCACCACCAGAGAGTCCCTCAGTACGTGAGGCTTCTAAGTTACTTGAGACTCCACGAGCACTGGAGGGTACTTCTTCTACTCACGCACCTTCTCCAGTGCCACAACCAGCACCTCCACCGGCTGGTACAGCCAAGATTCCTCCATCACCACTCGATGCCTTGAGGCAGTGACAGGAGTAGTATAGTAGATATGGGACGTAGATGCCACCGCCTCCACTACAGACTCCAGCGACCGCACCTACGGCCGTACGTACACCTACAGCACTGATTCCTCCTTCGACGGTCGGTCCTTCTGTTTCTACTTCGACTGATGATACGTCGGCTACTTTGAGGTGTATCCACAAGCTCACTCAGTTGGTGAAAGAGTCTCGACAGCTCGGATGCACCGACTTTTCAGGATCTAGTGATGCCGTAGCGGTGAACCACTAGATCAACAGGACTCATAGGATCCTTATGGATTTGGGGTTGTCAAAGGAGCTCAGATTAAGAGTTGCTGAGAGACTCCTCGACAGAGATACCCTCTCGTGGTGGGAGGCTATCCGTGACAGTACTACACAGACCCTACAGTGGGAGGACTTCCTACGAGAATTCGACCGTAGGTACTTCACCCCGTTCTAGTAGGTCCAGATGAGGACGAAGTTCCTACACTTACGCTAGGGGACGAGGTTAGTTTCAGAGTACGAGGCTAAGCTTAAATGACTAGCGGTCTTTATCCCCGACATGGCTACACCATCTCAAATGAGGTTTAAGTTTGAAGATGGCCTCCAATTGAGCATCAGAAAGTATATGATAGTGACTCTCTCTTTTACACTATCAATGATTATTGATTTAGTATATCGGGCAGAGGAGATCATCCGAGTTGAGATTAGATAGAGGGAGAGTCACCAGAAGAGGAAGACTGGGTCATAAGGGGACATTCTTCGAAGAGGGGTAGAAGTTTTGGATGTTCTGGAGGTTCTTCTAGCTTTAGACCAGCAGGACCGGGATAGGGGCCTCGACCATAGGGTGTTGGGGTACCAGCCCCTAGTGTCTCTACACAGACTACTACATAGAGACAATCTTTTTGCCGTAGATGCGGTAGCCACCATGCTTTTGGGGAATGTAGAGTACCAGTTACTTGCTTTCAGTATGGGAAACAAGGTCACGTTAGGAGTGTCTGCCCAAATTTAGGTAAAGGAGGATTAACTTTGCAAAGTCGTACCGGTACTTCTGGCACAGGCCAGCAAGGGGCACCTACGCACTCAGTTTTTACCGCTCCCCGGACTGTAGCCGGGAGTAATACAGTACTAGAACTGTCGCGACAGCAGCCTAGGGCCCAGACTCGTGTGTTTGCGATGACGCAGGAGGACGCACAGGTAAACCCTAATGTTATTATGGGTAATCCTTCCACAGATCCCTCAGTATAGTACTTTTGTTGTATTTCAGTATGAGCTTTTTGTATATCATGATATCGATGTATAGTTTTGACTAGTTAAAGTTTTAGAAACTTAACTAGTTTGATATATATATATATATATATATATATATATATATGAATTTGTCCACTTTTCTTCACATTTTAAATATTTTTAATTTTTTTCCTATCTTTAGGTACCATGTAAATATTTAGTGTCGACGCCCGTATTCTTATATATATCGGGTCAAATTTTTTATATGTGAGTGACATATTCGCTTGTCATTCTGATAGACTTCTCTCATCACTTGATGAGGAGATTATGGTAATCACTACTCTTGACAAGCATATCATTCGAGATACAGTCCATAGGGGCTGTGAGGTCGGTATTGGGGAGGCGGTATTAGAGGTAGATCTAATTCCGCTCCCTATCACGAATTTTGATACCATCCTGGGGATGGATTTGCTGAGTTTATATCGGACTTTCGTGGATTGTTTCACGAAAGAGGTTGAGTTTCGGAGGTCCGGGCAGCCACCATTAGTATTTCAGGGCGAGAGACGAATATTGCCCTGCTATATTATATCGGTTATGAAGGCCAAACGTTTGGTACGCCGTGGTAGTACGGCTTATCTAGCTTATGTTGTCAACACCACCGTTGAGGGACCTAGACTTGAAGATGTCCCTATGGTATAGGATTTTCCAGAGGTATTCCCCGAGAAAATTCCCGGATTACCACCAGTTCGGGAGTTCGATTTCGAGATTGATGTAATACCGGGGATCAATCATATTTCTATTCCACTGTATAGAATGGCGCCTGCGGAAATGAGAGAGCTTAAGATCCAGTTGCAGGAACTCCTGGACAAGGGGTTCATTCGCCCGAGTACTTCACCTTGGGGCGCTTTGGTGCTGTTTGTAAAGAAGAAAGATGGTACACTTAGGTTTTGTGTGGATTACACGCAATTGAACAAAGCCACCATAAAAAACCGATATCCCCTGCCACGTATCGATGATTTTTTTGATCAGCTGTAAGGAGCCAGGGTTTTCTCTAATATTGATCTTTGTTCGGGCCGAAGATGTGCCCAAGATAGCTTTTCGCACCCGATACGGCCATTACGAGTTTCTAGTCATGCCATTTAGGCTGACAAATGCCCCAACTGCTTTTATGGATCTGATGAACTGAGTTTTCCATGACTACTTGGATCGGTTCGTCATCGTATTCATCGATGACATCTTGATATATATTCATGTAATGATGAAAATCATGTTCAGCACCTTCGGGTGGTATTGCAGATATTCCGTGAAAAGTAGCTATATGTCAAATTCTCGAAATGTGAGTTTTGGGTGAGACAAATTGGATTCTTAGGGCACATTGTTTCCGCGGAGGGTATTTATGTTGATCCGCGGAAAGTTAAAGCTATAGTGAAGTGGGAGCAGCTACAAACAGTTACCAAAATTCGTAGTTTTCTCTGTTTGGTCGAGTATTATCGTAGATTTGTAGATGGATTCTCCCAGATAGTTACTTTGTTGTTTAGATTGACCCAGAAGGGAGTCAAGTTTGTTTGGAATGACCGTTGTGAGGCGAGCTTCCAGGAGCTCAAACAACGGTTGACATCCGCTCCTATTTTAGCATTTTTCACTAGTAGTCGGGAAAGGCAAATGTGGTGGCAGATATATTGAGCCGAAAGTCATTATCCTCCTCTTCTCCCTCTACTATAACAGAGAGTGCTTACCTCTCTTGCTTGATAGGACTCCGTACACTCGGGATCAATTTGACTAGTGATGATCGAGGAGCACTACTAGCTCGATTTGAGATGAGGCCGACTTTGCTTGATCATATTAAAGAGCTTCAGGGGTCAGATGAGGAGCTCCAGAGTATTCTTGAGAAGATCAGCAGAGGCGAGAGTGGAGACTTCCGTGTCTGCGATGATGGACTAGTTGTATACAGATAACGGGTTTGCATTCCCGCCGACAGCGATCTCCGCAAGGCCATACTCGAGGAGGCGCACTCCTCCGCTTATGCATTGCATCCGGATGGTACCAAGATGTATTGAATCATTCAAAATAGTTATTGGTGCCCTGGCATGAAACGGGAAATCGCGGATTTTGTGGCTAAGTGTTTAGTTTGCCAGCAGATGAAAGCTGAGTATCAGCGGCCGGCTGGTACATTACAGCCCTTACCCATCTCTGAGTGGAAATGGGATCACATTACTATGAATTTTGTGACAGGGCTACCACGGATTTCATCACGGCATGATGCCATTTGGGTGATTGTAGATCGACTCACCAAGTCCGCGCATTTTCTTCCTATTCGCAGCGACTATCCTTTGGAGATCTTGGCACATCTTTACATTGATACGATAGTCCGGCGGCATGGGTTCCTGTGTCGATAGTATCAGACAGGGACCCGAGATTCACTTTTAGATTTTGACCCAAGTTATAGGAGACAATGGGTATAAGGCTGAATTTTAGTATAGTCTATCATCCGCAGACATATGGTCAGTCAGAGAGGACCATTCAGACCCTTGAGGATATGCTAAGGGCACGTGTGATGGATTTCCAGGGTAGTTGGGATCGGCACATTCCACTGGTCGAATTCGCATATAATAACAGCTATCAGGCCAGTATAGGGATACCCCCGTATAAGGCACTGTATGGCAGGAAGTGCCGTATCCCGATATGCTGGGATGAAGTCAAAGAGGGATGTATCAGCAGTGTTGAGTTGATTGAGGAAACGAAATATAAAGTAAAGGTTATCCGTGAGCGGATGAAAGCCGCCTAGGACAGACAAAAGGCATATACCGATCGTAGGTGGCAACCTCTTGAGTTTGTCACTGAAAATATGGTTTTCTTGAGGATATCTCATTGGAAGAGAGTTATACGGTTTAGCCAGCAGGGTAAGTTGAGCCCTAGATATATTGGATCTTTCCGTATTTTTGAGATGGTCGGAAGTGTGGCATACAGATTGGAGTTACCAGATGAACTATCCTGTATTCACGACGTTTTCCATGTCTCAATACTCAAGAAATATTTGGCTGATTCTTCTCATGTATTTGAGTCTCCACCTGTTGAGTTACGAGAGAATCTTAGTCTTCCAGTTCAGCCTGTGGCTATTCAAGATCGGCAAGTCAGCGGATCTTGAATAGCCACGTTTTGAGGCAAAAAAACCCGGCGGAGTACTGCGTTTTGAGGCAAAACGCAGCACCCCCCAAAAAATTGGATTAAGGCTTTTAGCCCTAATCCCTTCTCTCTCTCTCTCTCTCTTTCTCTCTCTCTCTCTCTCCACCTCTTCTCCTTCCCATGGCCGCCTCACCTTCCTCCTCCTCCGCCGCCGTTCTCTCTCCACCGCTGCTCTCCTTCTCGCGAGCGCAGCTTCCCCACGAGCGCAACCTCCCCGCAAGCGCAACCTCCCCGCAAGCGCAGCCTACAGCGTGATTACACCTCGCGCGAGCGTAGCCTGCGACGTGATCCTTCACGCGCGAGTGCGTCACTACGCGCGATCTTCTGCTAGAGCTCCACAACGCGAGCACGCGCCTACTCGGGAGCGCACCAGTGCACGAGCGTGAGCGTGCTCCAGCCCACTAGCGCGAGCGCGCTCCAGCCCACTAGCGCGCAACCCGCAAGCCAACTAGCCCGCAAGCCTTCCAGCCCGCGACGGCCCGCGACCAACCGTCTCCTTCGAGAGCTCACCTGCAATCCCTGCAGAAACCCTATGTCACGGCTTTTTCACTATAGGTAATGGCTATGTTGGTTGTAATCCTAGGGTTTGGTATTTAGAATTTGAGATAATTGCTAATATTGTTCAAATTTAAAAATATTACAGCTTTTAAAACAATTCGACGGACGAATGAAAGTTAGGTCTGAGATTTTGCAAAACCCTAGGCGAGAGAGAAATGCGATCTCTTCAATATTTGAAATAAATTTTATCAAATTTAGATTTCAATATTTTTAAGATGCCATTGGTGTATATTTCTAAATTGAGGAATTAAAATTTATACAAACTTATGGAAGATGATAAACCCTAAGAATAATTAGAAATTTGATGACAATTGTGATAATTTGATTAGGTTGAATTTCTTAGAGATTCAAGGAGTCGATTTCGTTGAATTTTGAAAAATAGGGAGTGACTACCCTCTCTAAAAAGATGAGTGAGACCCTAATCTCTTGCATGAAATAGTGAAACCTGATTTTATCGAGTTTTTAATAAAACATGTTTTTGATATGCATTGTTTCGACGTATGGAATTGAAATTCAAATTTGTTTTGTGATTATTGAAGTGTCATACTTATATTTTTACGATTATGCATCCATGTTTGAAATGAAATGAAATTGTGCCATGATTTGAGAAATGGAATGTTTTCTATTCTACCATTGCATTGATTTGTTGAATTTAAATGATTTCGATAAAATATATTGACACACGAATTTGAATTGTTTTGAGAATATGATGAGATAATTTGGCTATGTGGGTTGGGTGCCTACTAACTTGAGATGATATAATGATATTGTATTATTTGATAAATTCTGTAATTACGAAGGGCGTTTGTAGAGGCACCGGATTGTTTGAATACGCTTTTGGAGAAGGTATCCACAAACGTCGTATTTCTAATGGCAAACGTCATATTTCTAATGGTTATAAACGCGGCCGGTTGAACACAAGTAAGGGGGAGGACGTGTGTGACGCCACTATCTAGCACCGGACGGGGTCCTATACACGTTGATGAGTTAACCCCAGCGAACTCATGGCCAACATCGGGGTAGAGAGCTATTTTTGAAAACTTTTTGCATAATAAAACCCCCAATACGTCTGTTCGTGGTCATGGTTGACCTTTGCCAGGATCCTTTCGGCTTGCTCTATGATCTACCTGATTTTAAATGGATGCATATATGTATGTTATCGTATGAATGATTAAATGAGTTCATTTTAGCAAACATATCATGATTTACTGCAAAATTTGAATTATTGGTTATGAACGATATTATTTGACACTCCAATGTTCACCTACACTATTAGTATTTGAAATTAATCCCTTCTACCCACCCTTTTCTTTCCCTCCTCAGACTGGATAATTGTGTTAGAACGACGTTTCGGCCCTTGAGGAATTGGTAGCTCGTTGGCGGATTTGAGTGTCTTTCAACGGTGAGATTCAGATTAAGTTGAGATATGAGTTCCGTATTTTTATTTTTGATCCTGTGAGATCTTGACCTTGAGATCCGTAGTTGACCGTGTATTTATTTGGGATTGACTGTATAATTTATGTACATTAAATTGTGAAACTCTCATATTTCATTTGCATTGAGGCAAATCGTAGTGTTTGAATATTAATTTGGGAAAAGTGATTATAAATTGTATAAAACTTAGGCCCGCTCAGTGTGGCGGCTGCTCATACTCTAATTGGGCATGACAATATAGGTCTATGGTTAGGATTGTTGGAAATTTAATTAGCCTGGTGTTGTTCTGGATGCCTGCTGTGGTTGGTGGGTTGTTGTGAGGCCGAGATGACCATTTTATTTTATTTACAGGATAATTTTAAATTGTACATGGTTAAACAGATTTATTTGTACATAGGAGACCTCCAATTTATGGAGAAATTTTATCCGATTTTCTATAAAAATACAGCGAGCATTCAAGACAACAGGCGGCTGCTCACAACCCCCATTCAAGGCATAATACTAGTTATTATAAATTTACTACTAGTTATCACTATATTCAATTCTAATCAATAATCAGACCATATTACTATTATTTATTACAAATTTACCAAATTATCATAAACACATGTTATCATATATTACCATAAGTTATCACAAACTTATCACTAATTATCACTATATTTCACTCTAATGAATAATAATATTATCAGACTATATTATCATTAGTTATCACAAATTTATTATAAATTATCATAAATAGCTGTTATCATTATATTACAATTAGTTATCACAAATTTACCACTAGACATCACTTATTTCACTCAAATAAATAATAATATTATCATACTATATTACCACTAGTTATCACAAACAATCATAAACTTACCACTAATTATCACAAATTTACCACTAGTTATCACTATATTTTACACTAATAAATAATAATATTATCAAACTATATTACCACTAGTTGTCACAAACTTATCACAAATTATTATAAAATTACCATGTGATAACAACATACCACTTATTATCACAAATTATTCCATGTTATTGCAACTTATCACCAAGTATCATAAATGGTTTGATACGTTAACTCTTAAATTTTTAAATTGTTCCTAAAAATTATAATATGACATATATAGAGACTATTTACAAATAGTCGGTAAAGAGTTCCACATTTATCGACGACATTAGAATAGTATATAGTATTAACAAACGGTACAATATATGAGTTAATATAGTCATAGACTTATACAAACGGTATAGTTAAATAGATCCTAAAGAAGAGTCCTATAGAGATTGTTTTCAAATCATCTCTAAAACTGTCACATTTACTGACCACAAATGATAACTATCAGAATTGAATATCATTTTTACAGATGGTTGTGATAACTTTACTGACGATTGATAAACTTTTCTTGGCACTACAATTTATACCGTTGAAAAATGTATGTATTTCTCTACGGTTTCGTAAAAAATGTCTCTATAGGATATAACAAACTATCATTAAAGATCACTGATAATAAAAGTTATCGTCAGTATAGAAGTTTAATTTTATAGTTTTCATACTTAAATTTTAAATTTCTTATCTTCACATTAACTTATAAGCTAAAAATAAGAATTTTTAACATAAAAAAGTCATGTCAAACATGATCTTGATCTAAAACTTATATGTTAATCTTTCAAGATGAAATTTAAAATTCAAACATAAGGTTAAGAAATGATTTAGAGATTTTTTTTCCAAATTGTTTGAATCTTTCTGGCCTACCCCCATTATTTCTAGTCCTCTATCTTGTAGCATTAGATTGGTAACAATAATTTTTTTTTTTTTTTTTTTTACAATCACATTAACTACCACTTAAACATTTGAATCTATGAATGACTATTAATGAATATTTTCCTTCATTATCATATACTCTAATTTTTGCTAGGGATGCATGGCATAATTCGGAGCTTAAGCAAATATTTTTCATTTATCACATTTGCCATAGTTCACACTTTCTGTTATTCATTATTGAAGTTTTCAAGCCAAGTGGATGGAATTTTTCATTAGTTATTGAAACAATTGTTCATTGTCTAAAAGACATAAAAAAGGAAAAAAGAGAAAAAAAATTGAAATACACCTTATTTCATGAGCAATATTTAAAATAAATATATCAAAAAGTAGGGATGAGTATTCGATTAAACTATAGGTGAGATGGTCAAAATCTAAGTAACCGGTTTAATTTGGTTATATAATTTTTATAATCATAATTTAACCAAATAGATTAAAAATTAATAATTCATTAGCCCGAATTAGACACTTAATTTGATTCAATTATTCAAATTAACAGATTATTGAATTTTTTACTATAAAATACTTTTAAGTAATACTGTTTTCTATTCATATCTATGCAAATGTAATATATATCATTTATATTAAGACCATTGATTGTAATTTCAAAATTTCAAAATTTACTCATAACTTTAGTTCACCAAATATAATTTTGAAAATTTCAAATTTCAAATAAATTAAATTTTGGAAGTGAAAAATAGTGAAATAAGAAAAGGCGAGGGAGAGATGTGAGTGAAAGTAAGAGTGGAAATGGAAGAATTGTAAAATGGGCTGAACATTGAAAAAATTTAGAACTATAAAAATGGAAATTAAAAACCTTTCATTAATTGTACACTCACCATTATATTAGTTTTAATTTTAAGGTTTTTTCTTTTTTAATTTTTAATTATAGTATTATAATATTATAATAATATTTATATGAATAAAAATTCTCTAAAAATATATATAATTTTAATTAATTTTGTTAATTCAATTTAATTGAAATAAAAATTATTAAAATCGATAACCGTTCAAATAAATCAAATTAAAATTTGGTTTATCCAAAACTAAACCAAATATCTAATAAATCACTTAAAATATAAATAAACGATTCAGTAAAAATACTTTTTCCAGTTTTAGGTGAATAGATTTCACCCCACAAAAAAGAGAAGGGATTGAAAAAAAATGAAGAAAAAAAATCAAAAAAATCAAAAAATGGACAAAAACATTCAGCAATAAAATCTAGAATTTATCAAAAGCAGAAGCGTGCTTTTATTATCCATTATTTCATTTATCTTTGTTTAAAGTATACATTATATTTTCTAACATTTTTTATTCCCTAAATCCTTTTTTTTTTTTTAAATTTTAAAACTATCATCCTTTAACGGATTACAGTTTACTAAAATTCATTGATCTAGATTTTATATGTGGATTCCATTAGTTAAGAGATAGTTAAAAAAATAAACATATGAAAAAAAAAACATTTGATTTTGAAACTCATCTTAAAATATGATTTTTGTTTTGGAGTTTATTGATGGAGAATTTTCTTATTGGTTAGACACTCACTCTCACTAGGGTTTCACAGTGTAGTATGATGATGCATAAGGTATAGTTTTATTTTCTAAAAATCTGATTTTGAACTTTTGATTGTACTGTAATATTATTTTTAGTTTGTCATATGCTTTTCTTGAGTACAAGCAAACATTAAGTTTAGGATATTTGATAAATTTGTTTTAAACATATATTTTGGACTTTATTTTTAAGACCTTTTATATAGTTGGAGTAAATTTTGTTAGTTCCTGCACAATTAGTTCAATATTGGTTTTATGTTTGAAATGGAGTCGATTGAGAATAAAAACTAGAGAATGCATGGTAACGAGATGTAAATTGAATATTTTGGATAGTAAACCATTGTTTTCAAGAGGACTATTTCAAAAAATCATAATTTGAATAATAGTAATCAAATTGAGACAGTTAAATAAATTTTGGAATATTTGAAAATAGTACCATAAGTGTTCAGTTTATTATTTCTCTAGATTCACTCTATAAACAAAAGAAAAACGCTGCACAAATTTGGTTCGTGGGTTACAAAATTACTGTTGGAGCTATCTACCAACAAAATTCATATCTTAAGTTATTGAGATGATTTAAATGGTGCTGAAAGATAACTTCAAAATCTACATTTTTATTTTTAGTTTTCACCATTGGTATTTGGTTTTTATCTAATTAATCCGATTTGAATACTGTGGGCCCATTTTAGAAGTTGGTACTTCCAAATCTTTTGTTGCTCTTGAGTTCGAATTATGAAAATGACGAAAATCTTCAAAATCCACATTCTTCATGTATTGAGGAAGAGCTGATTTCTATGGAAAGATAATGAAATTCTTTACGCCAATAAGCTTCAGCTCTAATGGCATCTTCCCCCTCCCCTCATGTAATGGCTCGGGTTCGAGTTTCAGTATGAACAAAAAAAATAATGAAATTCTTTATTGAAATTAGCTCTGAATATAGGACTATACGAAGTTCATGCTCCAACCCAAAGCCATAAAGATCCAAGCCCAATTCAGCACAAGTCGACATTAGATTCGAACTCCTTTTTTCTTTTTTTCTTTTTTGAACCAATATTTAGATTTTTCTGACTGATCTGATTTGAATAGTGTGAACCCATTAAGGATCAATTTTTTCAAATCTTTTTTCTCAAACTCAAAAACAAAACCATTCTTAAATTCAAGCTTAACAAGCATGCTCAAGTAACAAACAAGGATGAAACCTTGTCTCCATTGGAAGAATTCTAAGTTCAATCAAAGAAAATGAGAAGAAAAACACGTGTAGAACAAGGAGAGCAAGGATGGAGATACCCAATTGGACAATGAAAACATAGAGTTAAGAGCTCCAATTAAATGAGGCTGGGACCTCTTGCAATCGAGGTTGGAGAGAATTTTAAGAAGCAAAACACAAAATAGGGGGGTCTTCGGCTAGTGACAACAGTCAAAGAAGTTTTTTTCATTGCCATTTCGCTGTTCAATTCTTAGTTAATTTTGTAGTTCCATTTCCCAATTCTTTGATCGCATCTTCAATTTGAGCCTCTATTTCAGCATTATCATTTTTCAACATCTTCAATTATGCTTTTAACTACACAAGCGGTCTTTATCTTCATTCTCTAATTCGTCATCATCGTCGATTGTAGTTCATCACCACCATCGAATTCAATCATAATCACTGGTTTTAGAATCTTCATCGCGGCCAATCGCACCATTCATCACCAACTCATCCATCGTTCAATTGCTATTATCACCTTCCATCGCCAGATAATTCTGTTTCACCAATCGCCTCTGCATCCCTGTTCAATTCCAGTTTCGCCCATTCAATCTCTAATCGGCATTGTTCATCGCTTCAATTTCATCACCACTTCAATTGACTCTTTTCATCCTTAATTACATATTTCTCCTCTAGTCACTTATTTACCGTTGCCACCGAATTTGCCCTTGCATCGCCCTTGAATTTTAGTAATCTATTTCTATATGATTCACCTCACTTGCCGCATCCTCAACTTTCCACCACTGCTGACCATTGTCGATTCAAACTTCACTACCATTCATTTGCCTTCAATTCATCTAATTCATTGTCGTCTCCGGAGAATCCCCTTCATCTACTATCATCGAAAACATTCAACCTAGGGAGCTTTATGTGGAAGTAGCTGTTATTTTTAAAACAACGCATACGGGGAAAAAATTCCTAATATGACATCCACATATAGAGTTTTTAGGACTCGACATGGTTCAAATATACAACATATTGAGTCTTGAAAACTCGACATGCACTTAAATAGTACATATCGAGTTTTCAAGACTTGACATGTTCGCGAATAAAAACCCCCTCCCCCTTCTTTCTTTCCTTCTCTTCTTCTCTTCTTCTCTTCTCTCCTCTACGGTGGCGACAAGACGAACCCCCTGGCAAGTTAATTCAGCACTATCCAACCTCTTGCACGATCTGCAACTTCAATTTGGGAAGATAAATTGTTCTCCTCGGTGCTCTTTGATTTTTCAAAATTGAAATATTTATATTGATTTATTATTGATGTACATTATTAAATTGATATCTTTTTTCTTCATTGAACTAGATTTGTAGAGATTTAATTAAGAAATTTAGAGTTTAGGGTTTAGGATTTGTTGAGAAATTAGTATTAATTTAGGGATTAGGGTTTTTTAATTTTAGGATAAATTTAGAGTTTAGGGTATTTTGATAAATTTATTAATTAGTAATTTTATAAAATTTATTATTTATACTTAAATTAATATTATTTAAATTTTGGTTAATTGTTTGTTGATTTGTTAAAATTTTAAATTTAGGGTTTAAATTGAAAATTGAATTGTTGAGTTATATATTTTGTTGAATTGATATAATTATATTTTTGGATTTAAATTTATATTGGAAATGTTTGGTTATTTTGATGAATTGTTAATTAATATAAAATTTAGTATAAATTTATATTGTAGGGTATAATTTAAAAATTATGGTTTAAATTGATTTATGAATTGTGGGGTGATCATTTTGTTGAATTATCAGTTGATATATTTTCTTAAATTATTATAATTATAAATTTAGGAATTTAATTACAAAATTTGATTAGATATTATGTTATAAAATTCTCTGAAATTGATATTTTTGATTAGATATTAATAAATTATTTTTGATATTGAGTAAAAATGGCAAATATGATGAGATTGTTATATTATACTAATAGTGAAATTGTCATGGGTGAGAATAGAGTTGGTTATAACCATGGACATTCGAAATTGATTCGGGTGAAAAAAATATATCTTTTAATAAGTTGGTATCCGTGATGTATAAATGTTTTCAAATAAATTCCATGAGACAACATATAGAGATTTTTCATCATTGTCTTGTGTCACACATGTAAGAGGGAATGTACGGCATGAATTGGTACCGATTCGCTATGACGACGACGTTTTGAACTTGATAGAATTTATGATGAGTATGAGAGTAGATATAACTCATTAGTTGTATATAAAGGCATACAATGCTAGAACGTCCATGCAACAAGGTTACGATTATACGGATGAATATCCACATATCGAATTTTGAGTAGATTTTGCTATCGTAGATATGGATAACAATGTGGATGAGGAAGAAATGACGGAAGAAGAGGCAGAAGAAAAGGTAAAAGAAGAGAATGATAATGATGAAGAAGATGACAGAGAAGTTGGTCGTGGTAGTGGTAATAGTTCTACGAACCAAATAATGTTAGGGTCCTCCTCAGCACCTCCACCTATTGGTGGTGGTCGGAAATATGTCTATAGCAGAGTAAATGACTCAAGTCCTTTCATGAGCATTGCATCGGGAGGAGATGGTTATGTAACTTTTGAGCAATATTGTAGATTTACAAACGATAGTTGGAGTTTTAGCGATAGTTGAAGTTTTAGCGATGAATTGAAGAAATGGATGAGATTAGAGTCAAATGAGCAACTCATAAATAGTGTCAAAATATATCATGTGGAGTATCACTATCAATTTCGTGTTGGGAGATCAACTCCAACACTTTGGACAGCGATATGTACTCAAATGGATGAAAGTTATTGGTGGAGATTGCGTGCATGAAAAACAAGATTTGTTGGTACCTTTGTGATAACTGTTTTGGAGGGACTACACACATGTGTCAATGCTAGGTTAACCCAGAATCATAAGCAGTTAGATTCAAATTTGATAGCCCGACATTTTCTTAACTATGTAAGGGAAGACCTAAGTGTCAAAATTTCTTTTCTACGAATCGTTATAATATAGAGAATCATATATGTAGTTTCTCGTAGACGAGTTTGGGCCACGAAAAGAAGGACCTTAGAGATGATATACAGGGATTGAGATATTTCATACAAAGAATCGTCTCGACTTTTGAAAGTTGGGTTTGCCCCAAGCAGATGGTGAAATTGTTTTTTAAGCTATGTTTTAGGTATTTGGTCTTAGTATCATGACATTTAGGAGTTGTCGGCCATTGATAAGTGTAGATGGGACTCACCTATATCAGAAATACAAGCATAAGTTGTTGATTGCATGCAGTATGAGAGGCGTGAATCACATTGTCTCGTTGGTGAAGCTTGGTTAATGGAAAGTCACTTGCGTCGTGGTCGTGGTTTTCGATGTGTTTGCGAGACTATGTTATTGAAGATGGGCAGGGTCCAAGTTGCTTGATTTCATATCAACATGAAGGGATAAGAGCAACTATTGCTCATCCAGAGTTTAGATGCCTCCTAATATTGTATGGCGATTTTGCATGCATCATGTTGCTAGTAATTTTAACACGAATCAGAAAAGTCAAACTTATAATAAAGTTGCTACTATTACCATAATACAACCACAACGTAAGAAATTTGATCTATATATGGAGAGCATGAAAGAGATAAAAAAAAATACTCCCGATTATTTTACAAATATTGTCCCTGAACAGTGGATCCTTTCCCACAATGGTGGCTTTCATTTTTGGTATAAGACGACCAATATCAATAAAAGTTATAGAGTCATGCTAAAGGTGCAAGCAATCTCCTGTTTTTGCTTTGGTGCTAAAAACTTTTTATAATTCGATAAACTACTTTGAGGCTCGAATTGGTGAGGCAAAAGTAGGAAGGGCAATAGGAGAATGGTATACGAAATATGCCAATGCCATATTAGGAAGATTGATGAACACTACTAACCTCTATACGGTTGTCTCTTTTAGTAGGGAGAATATGATCTTTGAGATTGAAACAGATCATAAACAAACACGGTATAATCACAAGGGAGGTAATAGACAAATTGTCGATGTGAAAAATGAACATTGTATATGCGGGAATGACAAACGTATAGAATTTATTACTTGCATGCAATCGCTGCACTAACACGGATAATGATTGACGTGCATATGATTGTCGGGAAATAATATATATATGGGAACAACAACTTAGAGTGTACAAATATAATTTTTTTCTAGTAAGAGACAGATCTGGATGGCCTATGGGTTCATACCCAATTATCATTCCTGATGTATCACTTAGATGTAAGAAAGGAAGGCCTAAGTTATCTCGATATCATAACGAGATGGATTTTCGAGAATTATCTTTGTGGATATCATGTGGAAGTTGTAATGCAAAGGATCATAATAGGAGAAGATGCACAAAACAAATAAGATGTGGTCTCTATGGTAGACAGGGCCACAATCGAAAACGTTGTATAACCCAATTGCGTGAAAACTGATTATATTTATATTTTAATTATAATTAATGTATTTGTTATTGTACCAGATATCGTGTATTTGTTAAAATTTTGAATTATTTGATTTTTTTTTGTACTTGTTAATGTACATTCACAGATGTTATTGTAATTTGTTATTGTACCGGATATCATATATTTCTTGTATTTTTCTTAAACTTTTGAATAATTTATACTTGTTTTTAAATTAATTGAGTATTGATATTTTTTCTTAATGCACAATGATTGTTATGTATTTATAATCTTAATTAAATTTTCTTTCTTCTTTTTGCAA